>JAKGUB010000556.1:10937500-11442500 GCA_026261675.1 Hippocampus mohnikei | reverse complement strand
TCCTTATGAAATGTGGAGCTAAATGGTCTGCTATATAGTCACTCGTAAATATCCATGTAGTGTAGAATTAGGGACATAGCAGCACATCCTTGCCGTCTGAAAACAACCACGCATGCCACATTTGTTTTTTCAAAAGCAATAGAACATATTTTACAGCGGTAAATCGCGTCTTTGATAACGGGACAGCACAAACCCATGGTAATATATAAGCGTATCGATTGTGCCATCTGTTAATGTTGAGTTCTGTGACTTTTTTTTTTTTTTTAACTGCAGTCAAAACTGCTGCTGAATGGTGGACTAGTTTAGGAACAATAACAAAAGGCAGCACTTATTTGGTCTGAATTAAAACCAGAGGGGCATTATAAACTAATTTTCTACCTACCTTTTTATGGTGTGCATTCATCACTATGTGGATGTATTTATAGTGGTTATGTTCATCATATGTCTCACATTCACACAACCATAAAGGCCTTTGAAAAAAAAAAGAGAATTAAATCATGGTTAAAAAAAACACAATGTTAAAGAATGAAGTGAAAGTATCTTTGTAAGTGTTTTATAGGTAAAGCTGAGTTGATTTACGAATAATTTTTCTTTTCTCTCTGGTTCTATTGCTCCACTGTTTACAAACATCATCGGTTCCACAGTGAGACAAAACCTTCAATATGACATGAACTAAAATTATACCGAATGGGTTATCCATGCTATCTCGCACTTTATCACGATTATGGCATAAAATATATCCTAGGCTTATTTAATTTGTCACAATGTTTAATTCATGGACATTTCATACATCACTTGCCATCTCATAGGGAACTTCATTAAAATGTGACACGACTCCACATTCACGTTGAATCTCTCCATGCGCGGTGTTATAGATAACTGCATAGTGGCTGCACAGGTCTTAATAACGTCTCAAAACTATATATGACGAAAAAAAGCCACATATAGCGTCCAGCTGCCGGTGAGAACAGTGCGGCTTTACCACTTCCACCCTTGCTATGATTTTATGAGTCCCTCGCGAGCCTGCAGGAGGCACGATAGGAGGACAGGATTGTGAAAGATCTAATTAAACAGAGCAATATGAGAGTGCAGTGATCCCCAGCCCTGGACAAGACACAAATCAGTGGCTGTTGACAGTGGGCTGCGGGGCAATTGGGCTTTGCAGTAAAATAAGTACTGTAGCCTGAAGATAACGACCAGCCCTACTTGTCTGCAGTCCCCTGTTTAACTTTGTTTACAGTTTGGGTGTGATGGGTTGTGAATCTCAATCTTATTGCGCAACACATTAAAGTGGATGTTTTTTCTTGTGCACGTAAATGTTTTATTTGTGGTTTCGCAGATTACCTTTTGCCTTAAAAAAAAAAAGAGTACATGCAAGCACAAGATTTTCTGTCTATAGTGCAACATCTCATGGACAAATTGTTCAAAGTATAACGTTTTCAGTTCAGTTGAGGAAATACGAGTCTTGATTACTTTTCGCTGGGTTCATCAGCATTCACTTGGTATTGCATCAGAATGGAAAATAACGGTCTTCGGGCCACCTGGCGCCAGAGCTCGACTATGTGGTCTCTGAGGACATTGAGTGACCGAGAACAGAGAGGCCTCGGAGTACAATGACAACAGGCTTGATTATGCGGGTACACAGGAAGGTCTCCAGCATTGTTGTGCTAATCATGTTAACGGACAGAAACTGAAGGAAGGGCAGATGCTAGGAAAGGGCAATGGGGGGGGGGGGGTTATGTTATCCTGATCAGGAGGCTACCAATGGGCTTACTCTTGTACTTGTTTTGTTTTTTCTTTCTACAGTTGACACAAATGATGTTCTCAGCCAACGTTACTGAATGTATTTTTATTCAGCAGGGTATTCCCCCTCCCAAACCCCCTGTTATCAAACGCCTACATGCATGACTGTGATTTGACTGAGAACAACTTGGTTTTTTTGGTGGGGGGTGGCTTTGAACAGCTGAAAATGGTTAAAAGCAGATTTAATCCTTTGTGATATGTGTGCCGCAGTTCACAGAGTGTCTGCTTAACACAAATCTCTGTAGCATCGCGTACAAGCTCCCAGCAGTTATCAAGAAATCAGTTTGAAAAGCTTTGAGTTTGGAGAGAGGAAAGACTGTGGCTTCATCTCATGTGGCGTGAGGCTTATATGGATGACATAAAAGCTAAGCCTCTAATGAGGTTCTCAGTATTAAGTCTTTGAGAATACATATTAACATAACATCATAATTGTATCGATGAATATATTAATCAAGGGCACAGATTACTAGAAAGCAAACCCAAATTATTAATGTGAGAGCATCAATAATTAAATGTTGCTGTTGTTTAACTTGCACAGTTTGTCACGTAGTTGGAATTTCTTTCAGATTTGTATACTCTACTAGGGGTATGTCAAGTAAAGAAATGAAATACTTTAACGTTTTAAATCTGGGCAATTCTTGATGTATTTTAAAAATAGATATATTTGAATTCCCGGACTTCTGCATTTTATCATTATGCTGTACATTTATGGCATGAAAGTGTCCAAAATTGATTTTCTTTCACTTGTCATTTTAGGATCCTACATGTTGATCAACTCCTCGCAGCATGTAGCGGGACATTGCGCTCAGCTGCTGCTGCAGAGTTTGAGTGAGAACGACACACACTGTGTCCAGTTCAGCTATTTCCTGTACAGCCGCGATGGCCACAGTCCAGGGACCCTGAAGGCGTACGTGCGTGTCAACGGCGGCCCGTTGGGCAACCCGGTGTGGAACACGTCGGGATCTCACGGGAAGCAGTGGCATCAGATGGAGCTGGCTGTCAGTACCTTCTGGCCAAATGAATATCAGGTAAAGATGGCGGTGATGGTGTTCTTTTGCTTTTTGACACCATTGATCTATTACTTACATTTTTTCAGCGTTGATTTGATGTTTGTTTTTGTCAGATGCTCCAATTCATGTTTGGAGGATCAGGTCAAGTGTTGGTCTTCGGTGGCTTTTTGCAAGTGGTCCCACCTATGTGCAGTGGTGGGACGTATTGAAGTACAAATACTACAATAGTGTAGGGTTCGTAGATTTTTCAGGATACCGGTACTTTTACTTGAGTATTTTTCGGACATCTTTTACAAATATCTGAATTTCCTATTTCCTATTCCTTACTTTGTCAAAATATCTGTCGGCGTGTTAGGGTTTTTTTCCAACCTCTGGAAAAGATATCTAACAAAAGCAAGATGTAAATTCACGACCTGTACTTTTACTTACATACAGAGTGTAGGGAGTCTTGCAATCCCTTATGTTATCTTTTAATGTGACATTTTATTCATTCACTAAGGTGTCAAATTCCCTTTCTTTCACGTCAGTTGTCATGACAGAGATGTTATGAAAATAAATCTATCTATTCGCTTGCTGTCAATTCTCTTGCTACCACCCTTGCTATATTCTTATGTGGTTGGATCAGTCATGATGGAAGGGCCTTGGATGGCTTTCCATCCAATAGGGCTAACTGTCAACAAGTATCATCTGGTTTATATCTGCTTGCATGTGTTTGTACGTCATAGAAAAAGTCACTTACACACAAAACACAAATCTCATCAATGTCCTATAAAAATGTTGAGCGTATAAGTCATTGCTCCGGCGTTTCATTCAACCGCTTATTCATACTCACACAGAATGTACCTAACTGTGATTTTTACCCTGTCAAGTGTAATGACAGCCAGCTACAATAATGCTCATCATGCTTCAGAGCCTATTTATAGTATTGATTTATTGGCTGGCATTGAATGCGTGGCGCAGATTTTCCTGTTGCTTTGCAGATGGTTTGTAAGGCGCTTTCAAAGTTTATGCATCATTTGATTCAATTGAATTTTTCTGCAAACTCAGTGGAACTGTCAAAAAGCAATTAAGTTGAGTAGCGTGTATTTTATCATGAACTGTCAGCGGCTGTAACTTAATTGAATTGTGTTCAACCCTGCAAGAACTGACCTTCACTTTGTAAATAGTAATTCCTTGTACAAACAGGGGCAAGATTTAGAGTCTCTTTCCCATCCCGTAGCCTGACAATGAGATGAAAGGTGTTTCTGATGGACAGGGACAAACACGCTGAACAACGCCGTGATTTCCGAAAACTTGTCTCGCCAGAAATTCAAAATAGTTTTTTTTAAACTTGAAGTTCTTGTCATGTAAAAAATGTTTAATTCAAAAAGACACAGCGTCTTAGACGGAGAGGCCCAATGTTATGAGTAGAGGTGGGTGGAGTAGCAAAATATTGTACTCATCTCGCAGTATTATTACGGTAAAAAGTAATCCTCCAAATAATTACTTGAGTCAGAGCAAATTATTTTTTTTCATTCAGTGAAACGACTCCAGTCCAGTGGTTAGCACGTCGACTTCACAGTGCAGAGGTACCGGGTTCGATTCCAGCTCCGGCCTCCCTGTGTGGAGTTTGCATGTTCTCCCCGGGCTTGCGTGGGTTTTCTCCGGGTGCTCCGGTTTCCTCCCACATTCCAAAGACATGCAGGTTGATTGATCGCTCTAAATTGTCCCTAGGTATGAGTGTGGGCGTGGATGGTTGTTCGTCTCTGTGTGCCCTGTGATTGGCTGGCAACTGATTCAGGGTGTCCCCCGCCTACTGCCCGGAGACAGCTGGGACAGGCTCCAGCACCCCCCGCGACCCTAGTGAGGATCAAGCGGTTCAGAAGATGAATGAATGAATGAAACGACTCCTCAAGTGCTGAGTAACTGGTCAACAACTTTTGAAGTTCATTTTATCCCATCACACAAATAAATACATAAAAACAAACAAAACATTATTGTGCACATTCAGCCCTTGTCCACCAATATCACTATAACCCAGTGGTGTCAAACATACGGCCGGCGGGCCGGAACCGGCCCCCCAAGGAGGTTCGATCAGGCCCGGAGGATAATTTAAAAGTGGAAAAAATGCATAAAAGACACGGAATAATTTTTTTTAATAAGGTGCAATACATGGAGTATCCGCTAGGGGACACACTGTTTTCATCGGAGTAGAAGACAACATTGTTTTGATCAGAGAGGAAGACAACAGCAGCCTCAGTCTGACACTGAGACAGACCCAACACAGCAGATGCGATCAAGGACATGTAAATACTTTATACTTTACACATTTAATAACACTCTCCTTAGTTTGTAAGGTGTAGGCAGGAATTACATTTAGATTTTATATGCACATGTGTAAATGGTTTAAAAATTCCTTTCTTTATAAATCTCATTTAATCTTAAAGTGCATTACTATATTTTTCAATACCAATTGTGAAAGTTTTGTGCCTTCCCGTAATGTGTCAGTCACATTAGTTGTTGATATTTTGAGGGGGCTGATCTTCCACGTTGGTCAGACACAGACAGCTCATTACGAATGTGTTTGTTTTATTGTATTGTGAACATGGGCTAAATGTGAGGGCTGTTCTATTTCATGAGACTGAGAGTCACATGCCTCCATTGAGTCGTGAGATGTGTTCTTAAAGGCTTAGTCCAACATTTCTGAACAAATGGTGATTAGTTTCATGAAGAATAAACGAGAAGCAACATATCAGTCCAGTCAGACGCTATTGATGTTTGTGTTTGCGTTCGCTGTTGTGCCAGTATAAAAAAAGGATCAGATCAATATTCACCCTTCTATTATTTTACCAGCGTGGACGTACATGGAGCTCGAGCCTTTCCGACCTGTCATTCAAGGATGGACAAATCCTGATTCTGTAATAGGATCAGATCGATATTTCATTTTGAAAGTATTATCAGTTCGTCATATGCATTGTGAAATGTACATTATTCAAGGGAGCTGGTGCCTGGCTAAGAAGTGGGTATGCACTGGACAGATTGCTCGCATTTTCCGGGGCTGACATTTTGAGACTGATAACGCGTGCAGTCACTTCCAATGATTTTGATCAAATCTGTTTGTGGTTTTCACGATGGCGATGGAAGACAAATGCCATGAGATGCATAATCAATGTGGTCATGAAGAAGAACATGTACTGTATTTGACTACATTTCTATGATGATGGGGAGAATCACAATCAATTATTTATTAGTACTATAATTACTTTTTTTTTAAGGCGCAGTTGTTGTCTGGTATGGATTGACAAGTTTGAGTGCACCCAAAATATGTCTGTACTGTATTACTTTGAGATGGCAGACCAAGAACATATTTTCCACATATTAAAAATTACCATAAATCATCAACATTATTGTATAATTATGCATAATTTTGACGCGTTCTGTGAGTATGAAAGTCTTTGTAAAACTGCTACTCCGTGGCTCCTGCAGTCAGACTTACAGAGCTTCATAAATTGGCTTAATAAGGTGTCAGGGAAATGGCCGTGCCTCTTATTTTAACAATAATAATTGTCCATACACCACTTAATTTGTCTTTGCATGGCATCAGCAGTGTGAATCGCCTCATCACTGCAATGCCCTTATTAAATATTTTAATAGCTGTTGCTCTTATTAAAGATCACCTCAGTGGATCCGGAGCTGAGCTGTGATCACTCTCTTGCAAAATTGTCGTTTTCTCAACATGTCAAGACAGCTCTGAAAGCATTAATAATGTGCTGATTAGGGATGCACCAATAACCGGGATAAGGCTATCAGCGGTTGTAAAAAATCTCCAATACCACATGCTCCGATACCACATAACCAGTGTGTTGGAGGTAACTAAATCCATGCATCGCTGTGTCCATTTCATCTTACTTTCTTTGTTTTGAATTTTCATACGTTTGTTGTGTAATTCATGCTGTTGTTGGTCAGTGTAGCCACCATTCATGTGTACACTCGGCAGCTAGTAACTGCTGCGCGAGTGTCCTTCCGACATATTTAGTGATAAACAAACAACAACTAAAGTAGAACTGTTTATTTCTGTACAGTATTATAAAGCTGATTACAAGGACAATTAACATTTTATTGGAATGCTTTAGTCGACACACACTATAGATCACAGTTGTAATGATTCATTTCGTTTTATTTTGTAAAATGTGATTTATTATGTTATTATATTGCAAGATGTAATGGTTTTATCAAGCATCGGCAAGTACTCAAATGTAAGTACTGGGAGTCATCTGTGTTGTTGCTAGTTGAGTTTCCTCTGAACAATGTTTGGCTTTGTGGTCTGAATTATTTTTCGCTCGTGGTTATGACTTCTTTTATACAATCCCACTCAAGGTACCTAGTGAGTCAGAATTGTTCCAGGGCTGCCAATTCAGAGGAGGATGATTAATATGAGGAGGAGTGTAAATCTCTTAAGACTGTGCAAATACTACTATCTTTGGATAAACAGCTCAATCAGTTCAATGGGCACGCCACAAAATAGTATTTATATTTTGTGCGCTAGTGCCTTTGTCTCCAAAGTTTTAGAATGTTTGTAACTTGAAAATCTTCCCTTCGTCAAACTTTGTAAAAAGCCAGATGTCGTTCGCGTCACAGCTCTGTCAATGTTTGCCACCCTCACACTTCTGAGGTGTTGCATAGGCTTTCGCAATTTAAACATCATCATCACATATCAACACACCGTATTAAAAGGCGAGGTCTCATTCACGGGTGCTATTTCTGTATTTAACACATACACAAGACACATTGTATTATTGGATGGAGGCATGGTAAAACGTGCGCTAGCTTAAACAATACGGAAGCATGCATGCACGCTAGCTTATGTTTTTAAAAAAGCAGTGGGAGCAAAACTGAGTTTGGTTGTACTTTATTGAAGTCTTTAACAAGTACTCCCGTTATTTTTGTATCAATCCTCATTATCAAATCCATCAAAGTCCGAATCTTGTGTATCTGAAATGAACAGCTGGGCAAGTTCACAATCAAACACGCCAGGTTCCCTTGCATCATTGTTAGTCAGTCTCGTTGCCATGCGGCAACTCAGAAATGATGGCGGCTTTTGGGTCAGCTCGAACAACCATGTAAGCAGACATGTCAACCCAAGCATCTTCAATCCATTCACAAATTGAAGAGAATTGAGTAAATGTGATTTGGTTCAATATACAGTATGTAATTCTTCTTTAACGTAAACTCTGTCAGTTAGCTACCACTTTAACTACCACTCATAACTCAGTTTGTTTGCACACAACGGCAGAAAAAAAGAAAATCAGCCATGTGATGGTGCGCACCGCAAAACCTGTAGGTCACGATACCGTGGTAGAATGCTTTCACATTATTATCGGATGGAATCAACAGTACCTCTATTGGTTTCTGGCAAGTAATTTACTCACTTTCACCGTGGTTGTTTCAAGAGCGGATTAACCAACAATCAGTTTAATACAACTGAATATTATACTATAGAAAATTACACCCATCTCTCCTTGTATTTGTCATCTGGAGCTTTCCAAAGTTCTCCCCCTTTTCCCGATGCATTATGTATTTCAGTGATTTATTCTGTGAAAATATTAAGATCACCTTGAAACGTTTGATCAGAAAATGCATCTGGGATAGCATGCAGCTTTTCCCCACTTTGACGGCCTTTTAACCACCAGGAGAATCTTCCCATCAAATATTTAAGATGTTATCCAGCCCTCCAAGTCTTCCAATAGACGGGCTCTCTTCATGTTTAAACGTTTCTCACGTTCTATGCTTTACACTGGGCATTTCTTTTTTCCACTCGTTGATAGTACTTCAATTTCATAGGGCAAACATGTTTGTTCAGATAAAGTCGGATAAAAGAAGGTTTCTCTCAGGGAAATGCATCATATCAAGACAAAAGTTTTGAGAAAAATTCACTGATGAGTTGTAAACAGGTATTTGAAGCTGCTGGTGTCTCTGAAGTCCCCCAAAACTCGAGATGCGGGATCCTCCAAAGACAAGGATGCAATGTCAGCAAAGGAAGTGAATGACTGATGTTTTGTTCTGAACTAATGGAGAAAGAGAATGTAGGGCCATTTAGCATGCCTGAAGGTGTCAGAATGACCTCTCTAAGATATGTGGAGTCTCCGACTGACCATTCCCTGGCATGGCCTTCCGCACTAAAATAATCATCATGAAAGACATGGCTTTACCCAATGCTGCTCAATATACCACTGAAGCTTTCGCTGAGAATTTCATGGCTTGACCACTATGATTCCCTGACCCCATCCTAATTGAGCACCCATAGCGCATCTTTCATCGGGAGATATATTACGTTGGCGAAAAGTCCAATTGTACACAGGAACTCAGGAATGCCACTGCATGCAACCTTATAAGAGATACAGGCAGAAACTATACATGGACTCACAAGTTAAATTGATGAGAGCGTTGTTAAGATTGATATCGGAGAGGGGTCCTGAAGTGAACATGCAATTTCATTGTTTAAAAAAAAAACATTTTTGGGGTTGGAAAACATTTCATGTATTACACACACACACACGCACACATCCTCCATGGTCGCTTTGCCGAATACAAATCGCCATTAATGTTGTTGCATACAATTTCTAATAAAGTCAAATTAGTTAGGTGGGCACTTCTTATTTTTTTATGAAGTTATCTTCATCAATGGTCCACTGAGAAGGGAAGACAACTCCCTCATCTTATCAGGAAGAAAAGCACCTTATTTCCTCCAATAATAGCCAGAGATGTTTATTTACCAGACTGTAGAATGGACTTGACATTGATCCATTAGCCGAACTGCTTAGCTCCGCGAGGGTCGCGGGCGTGTTGGAGCCTATCCCAGTAGACGGGGTACGTTCTGAACTGATGGCCAGTCAATTGCTGGGGCTAGACATTTATTAGAGACCCATTTAGCCAAGCACCCTCACTCTCCATTTTTATTCTTTCGCTTTCAATTCAGCAGGAGGCTCTGCACTTGCTTTGGTCTTTAGATTGTTTTTAACTTGCTATTTGATTTTGATCTGTGTACAGCACGTTGTTACAGCAGTCGTTGTTTTTAAAGTGTTTTATGAATTCAAATGAGTTGAGGGAGTTGGAGCATACCAAATTGTACTGCTGTTTGGAAGTATGATGATAAGAAAGGTAATTACAGCTACAAACTGGACCACTTGTTTTGTCGTCTTCTGAGAGGGAAAGGGCATCTCCTTGGGGAGAGGATTTATGCGCTCAAGTGGACCTGGCAATGAAAAGAGAGACATTTCAATCAGAATTGAAGCTGCTGTTTGTGGAAATGTAGTAAAGTTGCTGAAACGTTTCCAAAAAACCCCACCAGATTATCAGTCTGTGATACATATTTCTTTTTACATGATGGCTCCCATCACAATAACCTCTACTTATGGCTCGGACAGTCAAAAAGTGCTGCCAAAGATTTGTAAATGATTGAAACCATGTCAGCGTTGTCTGAAAATGTTTCCCTCTTTGTGCTGGGCCTGTGGCTATGAAAATACCCCTCAGCAAAACAGAGGTTTTTTTTTTGGATGATATTGGCGATACTGTCTTCTACCCGCTGGCATTTTGCTGCCTGAGCAGATTGACTTGGACACATGGCCTTTCGTCTAGATTATTGAGTTTGGAATATATCTATGGCAGGTCTTATGTTGGGTGAAAGAACCTGTGTCTAAGGCTGTTTCTAGTCTGGAAAGTAAAAAGAATCATCATGTTTTCTCATCTTAAAAGCTTCTCTTTTGATGTGTATGCATAAATTCTCCTCCAAGCAAATATTACGTGTTTCCAAAATGTTATTCAGGTCAGTCATTGAAAAAGTTTGCTTGATTAGTCAATGATGGCTCCATTTCTCTTAGTAGAGAGTCAAATAACAAGTCATTTGAATAAAACTGGCTTATGAAGCATTCCAATGGATTTGAAGAACAATTTGGAGGCTGCTCATTGAAACAAAGGCAAACTGTGTTTCCTGTTTAATAACTATCCTCTTTTATTTTTTGGTTTTTTTTTTTGTTTTTGCTCCGCAGTCCGAGTTCAAGTCACTTGATTTTGAGCATCTGCCGATACTGAGTCCTGATCCAACACCTCTGCAATGCAATGAAGAAATTTATTTTTTATTCTTTTTTTCATTTCTTCTACAGTGTTTTGGCGGTTGGTAAATAGTTTTTGATTCATTACCGCCACCTTCTGGCCACTGGCCGTAATTGACCATTAGTATTTGTGTGCCCCCAAAAAAAAAAAAAAAAAACTAAGCGCAATTGGTGAATTGGGATTTTGGGTGCAGTCCAAGCCCTAGTTTTAATATATACAAGTTGCACATGAGTATAAGTCAGGCCAAACTATGAAAAAAAGTGGAACTTAAATCTACGGTACGTTCAGTCAGAAAAACATGACATTAAATAGACACCATTATAATAAGAGTAATATTCCCTGTGACTTGCAAAGGTTGTATTTACACATGAACCGGATATCTAAAAATAAAATAAGTGATTAAAGTTGACGTGGAGATAAATTGTTATTTCATATATTGCAGTCTGTCTCTGCTTTGGATGAAATGACTTTTGCCTCCTTTAATTCTTTTGACCCTGCCCTGCATGCACAGAGAAAATGGTTTTCAAATTGGATTTCTCTTCAGATTCCTGCCACTTTTCGAGAACTTTCTCTTCATGATCTCATTACTCTGTCTAATCTACATCCCTGCAATTACAGTATAATATGAATAATTTCGTCTTTAGAAAAAGCTTGAAAATTGTATATTTTTAGACGGCAGATTTACAGGTGACAATTGCAACTCCAAGAGCGCCGCTGAAAAGTCTTCACCGGCTATAAATAGACAGATCCATGCCACATGGAATGCTTTGGATCATAAGAGTTTCCTCAGATAGGTTGTTGAATCGTCACAAATACACCGTTTTTAAAATCATACTTTCACATTAGGGTCTCAGTGAAAACTTTTCTTTTCAAGGTGGAGAATGAATTTAAAAACTCCCTCAAATGAGTTTGGTATCATTATTGCTACAATGATACAGAATGTACCCACGACAATAAACTTCATTGGTTTTATTTGAAGGTTTTGTGGCTGCATATCCCTGAGCAGATTGGGCTCTCGTTTACGACTCATTTTAGCAGGCGCCCCACACATATGAAAGATAGTTTGGCTGTGTGGATGAGGCCATGGTATAAACGTCCGAAGCCAAAGGGACTAGCTACAATGTAATCATTCGGTCAGAGGATTATGGGAAACAATAAGTCCAAGCCAGCCTTTCGATCAAACGTGTGGAAACCTGTCCTTGGCTCTTTGAAAAACAAAGATCACCCGTATCTCTCATAACTCTCTCTATTATTGAGGATGGTGATTTGATATTGATTGGCTTTCACAAAACTCAGTGTTCCATAGGATAGTAGACACATTTGTCCTCCCTTGCGTCATGTGGCCCCCGTGCAGCTGCACGACGCACTGTTCTGGCTTCACAGCAGCCTTTGCTCAGGATGTAAAATGACTCATGCGCCACATTGTGTGCTTGCTGATAAAGCTATTATTTCCCTTGGCCCTGCGGACTCGGGCAAAACTTATCCGTCTCTGTTTTCTGGCTTATTTTCTTCTCTCGTTTTCTGCTGCCGTGTTTGGGGTCAACGGATGGACAGCAAAGTTTTAATGGGCTTGTTTGTAATTAATGCATCTGCCACCAAAGGGGAACGGGAGCGACGGAGAATGGTGGTTGTCAATTGTCCTTTGAAAATGGCTGTCGCACCAACGTAAAAGATGCCCTGAGTGCTGTTAAAACCCGCTCATCGTGTCTTCATGTTTCACTTTTTGCAGGTACTGATCGAGGCTACTGTTTCCACGGAGCGACAGGGGTACATTGCTATCGATGACATCATGGTGCTCAACTATCCCTGCTGTAAGTGACACCTCTGACAATAAGTTGCAAACACAGAAGGTTGCTCAAGGGGGGGAAGAAAAAAAAAAGATTTAACGGTTTTGGAGGGGTGAATGTACTTCAAAGCACCATGAAACATAAATAGGATGAAGAAAAGTCATGGTTGATCATCCTGGTTATCCCGAGGGATGCTGCAACAACGGCTGCTATTAAAACATTTTGAAGGCCTCGTGTGACGGTGAGAGACGCCCGCTTTCATGATCTCTTGTTAGGCTGTCAGTGGTGGGAGCTTTAGGTCATACGTCTCTTTTCAAAGCCTGGGAAGGATTTTATAAAAATGTGTCTCCTTACACTTGGTGGCTTGTTGTGCCCGAGGTGAGGAAGCAAAGGCACCAGTTCAGCGTGCTGTCAGCCCTGTGGGGACCTGGAGTGTAACATTCTTTCGGAGCCTTGAGCCCTGGATGTGGTCTCTCAGGGTCATTGTGTCTCTCTGTACCGCTGAATGTGAGAGTTCTTGTCAGCTCATGCGCACATTCATCAGCTGCGCTTGATTTGGGGTGAACTGCTCTCAGAGATTTGTGTTGTACGATTCAGTGTTATCACTCAGTATTGTTCACAGTTACAATAAACCTAACAAAGGGTTCCACTTTTGTTTTAATCGGTAAAGAAAAACAACAGCTTGGTTTACACTCTCTCCGCTTGCTACCACCGCAGTCCCCGCATCTCGTTCCTCTCTGTGACCACAGATGGTCTTTTGAAGGCACCTGCTGTGGCAATTAAACAGTTAAGAATCTCATCAAGACCTGTGCATGCCTCGCAATGTGGCGGACATCCAGTAAACAGGATTTGGCAGCACACACTGTGAGTGAGAGAAGAAGTAAGATGAAATCCAAGAGAAAAGTCTCTTTGTCGAAAAAAAAAAATAAAGTGAACTGATCAAGTTCACTTTAGTCAATTCTCTGCCAAACGTAACTTTTTAGACACTTTTTATACCGAGTTTTACAATTGCTTACATTTGCCCGGGTACTCCGGTTTCCTCCCACATTCCCAAAACATGCATGGCAAGTTAATGGAACACTCTAAATTGTCCGTAGCTGTGATTGTGAGGGCGAGGGGTTTGTTTGCCTTTGTATGCCCTGCGATTGGGCTGGCAACCAGTTCAGGGTGTACTCCGCACACGGCCGGAGACGGCAGGGATAGCCTCGAGCACACCCGTGACCATTGTGAGGATAAGCGATTTGAATAACGGTGGATGGTTTTAATGGTTTCGCAGCAATCGGTGCAGAGGACAATTAATTCAGATGTGACTAATTTGTGACTAAATGGCACAATGTTAGTGTACCTAAACAAGATCCAGAAGTCACCATATTCTTGATGTGCTATAGAGAGTGCGCAGCTTCGGCTTCACGGTTGCTCTGCCATCTTCTTCTGTCACTCATCAGGAGTGACAAGTCGACACATCCTACCCGATTTCTCCGACATGGCAGGCCGCGCGGCTGGCATTTACACGGTGATTTGGTTTAGCAGGGCTCTCTCCTCACTGCTCTATTGTTAATCACGGAATTGCGTGAGAGGGTTCCTCCCACACTGATTCATTGGCAACTCGGCTCAGCATGCCAGGACGTTATTCGTCAAAACGTGGAGGATTGACGCGTACTCTGTGCCGTCCCTTTCAAACATTCACTCCCACACTCTGCTCTGAATAGATTTACCTTGGTATATAGTGTGTCATGTTCACTCAGAAACCATTGCGCATATACACGGTAGTATATATTTTATGACGTCTTAATAGTGAGAAAACAATGTGTGTCAGTCATGTTTTGCATTCCATTTTGTACTTTTCACTATCAGAAAAAAATACACATATGCCACAACTACCTCCTTGATGAATTTCCTTTGAAAATAGAGCCAGAGAAATGTGCCAAAAGGTTCAGGAGTTTTCACAAATGAATATTCATTTATGTTTATGTACCTTACATGCCACTGACAGAAAATAAAACATGATATTTGCTGGACATACAAACGGTTCAGTGCGTAGGCATAGGAAACTAACATGGTACAGACCATTTTTTCTTCTTCCAGACTGAAAATGAGTGTGTTTGAGCCCTGATAAGAATGTGTCCTCGGTGGCGGGCTGGCATTGTGAGTGGCCAAAAAGTAACTCTTCCTTCTTTCTCTCTCTTCCATACGCCTTCTCAGATAAGGCCCCACATTTCTCCAGGCTTGGAGACGAGGAGGTGAACGCTGCACAAAATGCAACTTTCCAGTGTGTGGCGGCTGGAAAGGCTTCAGAGGCTGAGAAATTCCTACTGGAGGTGAGTGATCCATTTATCCAGGGGTGATCATACTATACCTGTTGGACTTGCGCTCCAAATTTAAGACTTTAGCAAGGATCATGGAAGTTGACTCACACGATTTTCTTTTACGGGCCATATAAAATGACATGGCGGGCCGGATCTGGCACCCGGGCCTTGAGTTTGACACCTGTGGTTTAAACAATTAACAAGAATATCATTACAGTGCATTTTATGTCGAGCCTGAAAACCAATACAAGGCTGTAGTGTTTTGGTTGCAGTGTCGGTTGCGGTGCTCAATTGCTGCGGTGAAGGATCGCTTACAGTCATGTTTTTGTGACGATCCACTTCAGTCGCTTTTGGTCACGTCACTCAGTATGCAGCGGGCCTAAGGCAGCCATATTTTGTTTTCTTGTGGTCGCAAGCGTTTTCTCTGTGGAACCTCAATGACTGGCTATGTGTCTGTCATTCGGAGTTCTCTGTGGTTTCAGTCAAACAGCAGAAGAACAGCGGCCAAGCAAAACCCAAATGTTGATGTTACTCTCAACATGCTGGTGCGCTAAAGCTAGCACAACAAAGGAAAGGCGCAAAGCATTCCGTTGACTTATGTCTGTCTTTGAAAACAATGTCTTGTTTCAAAGGGTTTCCTGAATTGTTTTTCTGAGAGTGTGGTACTATTGCTGCATCGTCTAATTACTCATGTTTTGACAGGATTATGCTTGCTGTTAGTAAAGCATGCCTAATTGTTTAATGAGTGAATTCCCACCATCGGGATCAATGATGTTTTGTCAGGATTAAATGAGAGGAATGCCACTGCCATTCTAATGAGATTGGACAATGTTTTTTATTACTGATGTCAAAACTCCTTCACTGCTGATAAAGAATTCTATTCTTTAACATGGTCAGACTTTTGTAATTCGTTTATTTCTTTAGTTTGCAGCTGCCGCCTTGGTCAAAACTAGTCAGTTTGAGAGAATCTATGTATTTTATAGCGACAGTGTAATTTACTGGAGCTGAGCGGCTAGCTGTTTTCATAGCAAGTTTATCCGGCATTCCAAATGATTATGTATATTATGTTCTCTGTATTTTATAAATAGTCAGCATATAAAACTCAGCATAATTTTGAAGTCATCATCTGTTAGAGAATAATGTGAATGTTTTTAAACAAACCTCCCAATGATAACTGTATTCTTTTCCCCAAAATAAAAAAGTACCGGTAGCTTTTGTTCAAATGGATTGCTCCCAATTATTATGCACAGTAGTGCTTCAAGGCATTTTATACTGTTGGTTGTGAAGAACTGAAAGCAGTCATTTGTTGAATTTGCAATATTAGAAGGTTGTATGCTGAAATCAAAAGCTATTTCAATCAAAAACATAATTTCAGGTCAAGTTACATTTTAGAATAGGGCCTCTTGTTTCATAGCAGCTTCCCAAGTCTTGTGTCGTCTGCAACCATGACAACGGCGTTTGAAAGGTACAGACATTTATGACTTAAAGAGGGTCAGAAGAAAGTACCCCATTCAGTTGCATTCACATTCTAAAGTGAGATGAATAGAATGTTTATTCAATTCAAATTACAATTTGGGATAAAACCTCGGAAGGAGGTGTTACAAAATTTACACACACACACACACACACACACACACACACACACACACAGTTTGAGTGATGAGGTTTTGGCTCGTGGATAAATTCTGGGAGGGCATGCAACATGTTTGTAACAAAGTGGCTTGGGCATGCGCATTAAAAAACTTTTGCCCTGATCTAAACTGTATGAGGAAGCCTCCGCTGTACACAATTTATCAACAAAACAACAATGATGGAACACTGGGCTCTTTTTGAATTTGTGATTTTCATCAATTGTCTTGCTTTCTTACATGTTTTCATGAAATTCTCCAATTGCATTTCAAAGGGCATCATTTCATTTGCACAGAACCTTTTTCAAAACCTTTCCCTTGACGAGAGAGTTGAACATGCATGCCGTTCGTCACCTCTGACCTTGTCCTTTCTTGTCTTCCAGAGACACAATGGGGAGATTTTAACCAGTGCGTCGGTCAAGCACCTGAGTCACCGGCGTTTTGTGGTATCGTTCCAGCTGGACAGCGTCCAGAGGTCAGATCAAGACCTTTACCGCTGCATCACGCAATCCTCCAGGGGATCAGGGGTCTCAAACTTTGCTGAACTCATTGTCAAAGGTAAAGCTTTGACTTTGTCCTGATGTTAATAATTGTACTTTTTTTCCCCCTTCCTTTCTCATGTTTTTCTAAAATACGATTGTGGTGGCATATGCTCCGCCCTTCCATGATGCTACTGATGGTTGATAAAAGTGAAAAAGATACTGGTGTAATCACAGGTCTTCATTAAAGATTTCCAAACCAGATTTTCAATCTGGAAATGCTGGACACATGTTAAAAAGACCTTCCCGGTGAATATGTGTTGCTTTTGTTTCACACGGAAAGCCCCTGGTCAGAGAATCCAATCTTCCGGACATGTTTGTCGGAGCTGGAATCAAAGAGGCAGCCATCGCCAGCTCCTCCGCCTCCTGTCATAAAGCTGCTCACTTGACTTGGTCTCCTGCAGCCCTGTCATATCATGTACCACAGATGGTGACCTCGGTCCCATTACTCACTCCAACCCCACAGCCTGACACCACTTTGACAGCATCGTAATGACATGACTGCGAGGTGGTTTGCTGGCAAAACATATCAGGCCTCAGCAAAGGGACAATGAGAAGTGGAAATAAGAATGTGACATTCTCACTCTTCTTCCTCTGCTGACCTTTAGCGCCACATTTTGACACCAACCAAAGGAGTCTTGGAGACGGAGGAGCAGCTGATATTTGTTTCTTTATTTTATGGATGCAAAGTTTGTTTTCAACCTTGCAGTGGATTACTTCATTTCAAATGATACACCATACTTCTGAGGTGTCCAAAGTTTTCTGAGCAAAGACTTACTTTTCAAGCAGCCAAACTTGGGCGATGGACCCATTCACGCATACACGCGCATACGCGTAAGCATGCCGGGGTGAACAACACCCGTAACGGACTCTAACATGGACGAAACAGAAAAATAAACGTGTGCAGTGTTAAGGACAGGAGGAGGGTAGGCTACACTGCGCACAGGCTGGTCTCTAGTTGGCTGCAGGTTGCAAAGTATGTACTGCGAGTGGTCGTTTTTGCGATCGGCAATGAACAGCACTGATCGGCTTAAACCGATCATTAGTGGCTCCACAAAATAATAATTATTTCAAGATAATGTGTACAAATTTCATAAGCGTGTAATAAAACTCGCCTTGACCCCAAGAAGTGCCTAGCAGTTTCAAAAAGGCCGGGGACCCTTGATCCAGACAAACAACTGTACCCTTTCACATTCACACCAAAAGGGACGTTGGAGCCCTCAATTAAGATAACAAACCCATAACCCGGGTCCAACAAATAATGATTAAATTGTGCTATTGTGTGACTATTTTCGAGGGTGTTTGCTGTGTGTGTGTTCCTGTCCGTTCTCTCTCCAGCAGCCCAACATCAGCCTCAGATTAGCGGGTGTGGCTGACAAATGACAATATTTCCAAGTTGGCGGTCAAATGTATGATTTATGACCAGGAGAGAAAAAAATTCAAGCTATTCTGTTGATCCACATTCATGTGTGTCAGCTAGATGACAGTTGAAGCAATTTTGGCATTTTAGAATGTATCAAAACTGATATTTGTTGTCTGTGGGATTTTTAACAGTGCCGTTGGTAAGAATTTAAAAAAAAATCTTAGTTATAGAAATGGGATTCTTTTTCTGGATGTAGCCATCAAAGAGGTTTCCGCCACACCATTTCCCCCTTAGTCAAATGTCACTGTGTGTGGATGAATTTTGGTCTTTCATTTTGGTTCACTTATTGACGCCTCCAAGATGAGGAGCTTGTAGGCAAAGGCAGCTTTCAAGAAAAGCATCAGAGAAGAAGTGAGGTGCCCTACCGATATATAAATCCTGTTAAGAGAGGGCCCTCAAAAGACACGGGCGCCTCTGCTGGAATGACAGATTAGTCACAGCCACACATCTCACTGTGATCTTTTCTTGTGCTTTGTCCTCACTCCTTTTGCACTCCCTCCCTTTCCTTACACTGCTGCCCATGTAATTGTTCAGCGGCTTAGTTGTGCGAGTAGCTGACCGTTGGGTTTGAAATTAATCCCCAGTTGACAATCTCAATTGACAGTAAGGGGAGTCTCTTCTTTCATCGTGAAACGGATGAAGGGCGCCTCATTTTTCTGTGGCAAAGGTTGTTTCATTGTGTTCACACCTGTTTTTTCACGTTCCGTTCTGCCTAATGTATGCAAGTTTCTGTAGGCCTTGTTAATCGCTGTGACTAATCTGCTATTTGAACGCAGTCTGACCTGCTCACATCTTTCGGTCTCACAGGAGCCATTTTATTCTCAGTGGGCTTTTGCCTGGTGAGGACTCTGTTTTCATGCAGCTGATGAGTTCAATTAGCCAAACTGTACCTTACTGAGTCAAATGCCTTTACTGATATAATTTTTCCCCTTATTTCTTGACAGTACCACCTTCCCCTATCGCGCCACCTCAGCTGCTGCGTGCTGGCTCCACGTATCTAATCATCCAGCTCAACACCAATTCAATCCTTGGAGATGGGCCCATTATTAGGAAAGAGATTGAGTATCGTGCCAGCCAGTCTCCATGGTCTGAGGTGCATGGAGTCAACATGGTTACCTACAAGCTGTGGCACCTGGATCCGGACACAGAATACCACATCAGTGTGCTGCTGACTCGGCCGGGAGAAGGAGGCACGGGCCCCCCCGGACCTCCGCTCGTGAGCAGGACCAAGTGTGCGGGTGAGTTCAAATACATAGCACAAATTGATGTTGTTCCTGACAGCTGCATAGTGTGCGCTCAAACCGCCATCCACCACAGACCTGAATGCATGTGTTTCTAACTAGTCCATTTATACTTTTACGATAGCGGGAGTATCAAACATGAGTTTAATTGTATTTTTACCGGTATGCAACCTCGTACATTGTGTTGGTAAGGTTGTAGTACATTCTGTTCCATGACTCATTGACTTAACAAATGTTGTCTATTTTATAGAATAAAAAAAGACCACTCTACAGTGGCTTTATTTTTCTATTATTAAAACTGTATTGTATTCAAAATGAATAACAGCAATTGATGCAACACAACATGTCGAGCTATTGCACTCTATCCAGCGCTATGTATTAACATGACTCCGTGTGAACAGTCTCCCTTTGTGCCATTATTAATACTGTGACAACTTAGCTTAAGTAACCCTACCCAACCAAAAAGGAATCGGAGCTGTTTGAGCGGTCATAATCGCACCACATGCCCACCTTTGTGCTGTACACTGCACCACCGTTGCCCACACCTCAAACTGAATCTGCCAACTCAGAAATGGGTTTTTAAAACATGCTGTATTTGCACAAAATATGCGTCGCTGAAACATTACTATCTTAAGCTACTTTGCAGAATCTGCGCTATTTCATGAAAGATCCTTAATTTCGATACTGAGTCATTCTTAATGATCAAAGCCAAGATCAACAGCTGAACAGCAGCTCCCCGCTGATATCTGAAATTAAAGTACAGTTTTGTGACCATCGGGTAAAATTCGATGGGAGTGGAAGTGATTGACAAGTTTGGACACATTCACTGTGACACACTTATCTCCGAAGATAGGCTACATTTACTATCACTGGCGTTCTCTTAACTCTGGAGCTCAAAGTGCAGAATAGAAGACTTCCTCCTGGTAGCACGGTCATATCAATGTGACACTTATTTGAAAGATAAGAGCTGCCTGACTACATTAGCCAGCCTGAAGCAGGCACCTTTGCAATATACTGAAGGACATTGACATTTCTTTTTTTTTGGAGAGGGTCAAATAAATGAGAAGCTGGAGTAGGTGACCATCATAAATCAATCCCGATACACACAAGAAAAACTCGATGTGAAGAGACTGGACAATTTCATTTGGAAAAAGAAGTATTTATTAATGGGGGTCAGTATGGGTTTTTAATCAAATAAATCAAACTCCATGGCATTCATGGAATTAGTAGAAGAGATAACAGGATGTAAAGAAAATGAAAAATATGCATTGGCATCAAGAAAGCCTGTGTGACAGTGGATCATGTCATTTTACTCAACAGATGAGGAAGTAGGGTGTTTGAGGGGTGGCACTGGATTGGCTAAGAAGCTCACTAGTAATGGGAGAGACCATATGTCCGGTTGGGTATTCGTAAGTCGGAGATATCATCACTGATGCTGGTTTTTTAACTTTGCACTGATAACAAGGTCCTTATTCCTCCTTGCCACCGGAGGACACAATGTCCATAATTTCCCAAAACAATTTGAAATGTGGACCCGTCAAACCGTCGTTGTGGTCTATCTCAGGTTGAGCTCACACCTAGAGATGTTCCTGAGTACGAGCGCTTGAGAACCACGTCCAGGTTTACAATACAATACAATACATGTTGATTTATATAGCGCTTTGCGTTTGATGTTCTGAGGAACAGAGATGCTGCGAATGTAATTGAGAGACTTGAGATAAGCCATTTTCTGTGATGAACACTGCCAAAGGATCACGTAGGATAGCTGCTGGTGGATATGGCCCAAATCGTATATCCTCCATGTATGTCCTGGATTGAGATTCCAGGACCTCTTGACTGTGAGGCAGACATACCTTATTGACCACTAACTCACTCTGCTGCCTAGAATGCACATATTTGTAATAATCCCAAATTCTATTGCAAAATTAATTGGTTTGGCCCCCGTTGGGGTTTCTTTCAAAGTGAACAATTTGCTGTGCCTGCCAGCATCCGTCCTCCCTTGTGATCTGTCAGTGTAGACACAAAACACCTGGAGAGATGAGCAGCGATCCGCCGCCATGCTTCAAGCTAGCATAGCATGCCGTGGCAATGTCAACGTACACACACACACACACACACACACACACACACACACACACACACACACACACACACACACACACACACACACACACACACACACAGATGAAGACAGTACCGCTGCCTTAATGTCTGTCGCAGACACACATTAAATGGAGAGCTTTGTGTCGCCCAAAGGCAGTCGTCATGTCATCCAATGGTCATCACTCTTTTTGTGCCCAACAGTCTCTTCCTGCCACACACCATCCCTCACAAATCTTTTTACTGTGCTCCAGTGGAGCACACTGGGCCCCCTCCCCGATGACATATTAAAGCCACCCTTCTGTCCCCACAGCCCAAAACAACCTCATTTATCAGGAACCGGGATTGAACTCGCAGCCCTTTCTCACCCCAACACATCTCCAGCACTCAACACACGAAGCGCAGTAAATAACAATAGCAGCCAGGAAGTTAATAGCAGTCCAAAACTGGATGGGGGACAAAAGAGGAGGAGAGCGCCTATGTGTGATAGAGTGTGTGGGTGAGGTTATTTTCTCTTTGTGACATTTAATGTGCACTGTGAATGTGAGGAAGGTGAAGCAATAAAGGCTTCATAGTTGCTGGTGTCAGTGTTTGTGCAAGTCATTAAACCCTTTTAATGAGCATTTACATTTCAATGACTGTGGCATTGGTTTGTTCAACCATGAGGGATAAGTAATGTGATGGGGTTTGCTGCAGACAGATAAAAAGGGAACTTGGATGCATACCAGACAAGGATAGGTGAAGTCAAACAAATTTGTCCTGCCTTTTTTTCCTTCTTCTATGCTGGGAATGAATGTTTTGAACGTTCCATTAAAGATTAAAGAGAGGATGTGTCAAAAGAAAAGGGAAAAAAAAAGCTTTAGCACCGTTCATCGCACTGCAGCATTACCCTCAATCGGCGTCGGCAAGTCAGACGGACACTATGGAAGTAGCTTCAGATTTGGACTCTCAAAGGGGCTCTGTTATTTATACTTTGTACAATTTTACTCTGCCTTCGGAACACTGTTAGAAAGAACGAAAAATAAAGCTTGCGATTCAGTGAAGGAGTTGACATAAACATTTGCGATAAAGACTCAACAACAAATAACAAATATTCATTTGTGCAACTACTACATGTCGTGTCTGTTTCTACTGTTCGACAGCATGGAAACATCAAACCTTTTTATGTTTAAACTGCTGCTTTTTCAGAGTCGGCCTGTGTGTTTTTGTGCGCGCAGCCAAATATCTTTGTTTTGGATTAAACGGCATGCACAGTTTCATACCTCTGTGCGCTGATGTGCTCCACTCACTGATGTTACAGTGAGCTGGAACAATACAAAACTTCTCCACCTGGTGCAACTCACCTTGTTGACCTTCCTGCAGACAGTAATCACCATCTCCTTAGAGCTCCACCGTCTCAACCATCTGGTCTACACTACCCCTGCTGCCCCCACATACGATCTCCCAATCCTCATCGGCCCCTTGCTGTTGGCCTGATTAAGTTTAAGCATGAGAAAATTGATGGTGAGGCTGTTGTGGTGAGCTGGCAATTATCTGATGAGGAATTTTTGCGCACTATTCGGAGGGAAGCGCATTTTTGCAGCTTCAGTAGCCGTGCCTCGCCACTGTGACTAATCTGCCACGGCCACGCGGAGCCTTCCCTCCCTTCTGATCATGTTTGGTACAGTAGCTGGCTCCACCATACCAATACACTTCCTCGGGCGGGTAGTGTGAAACTAATCTCCGTGAATGTGAACATGGGCTCTACATGCCATCCAGGTGTGCTTGATGAGCCGTTTCTTTAATTATCAGCACATTGCATGAGCACAGCCCGAAACGCCTCGAGTAAATCACAAAGTGTAGGTGAGCATTTGTGCTGCAGGTGGTCCCCACAGTACTGCGCGGTAATGGGCCTCCACCTGCTTCTGGGTCACGGAAACTGCCCCCGAAAGGTCCCGCTCTTGGTCTGTACGGAGGCAGCCAAAGCTGAAGCGGCACTAAAACGAGGAAAATTGCCAGTGCAAGGGCCGACCGCAAGCAACGAAGAATCAATCGCAGTTATGCACTCACAAGATATGAAGGACATCCATTACAGACTGCATATTTATGAGAGGAATTGTAGAAACTTGTTTTGATTCAAAGCATGCCATGTAATGTGTCAAAAACAGTTCAGGCATGTGGGCTGCTAATAGAATCGGCACACAGGTGTTTATTGATGATATAACTGCAGCGCCGACAGACGTAACATCTAGAGATGAAGCTGTACAAATGTTTTACAGAACACATCATGACTAAAATTGTCCCGGTGTTGGCCATATCATGATGTAGTGGTGCCTTTTCGCGGAGAATAAAGAATATATGCCTGTATATATTGCTCCAACGTTTGCTTTCAGATATCCATTGCCGAAAGGGTCTCGACCCGCCAAAGTAATGGTAATCATTAGAATGTCAATGGTGTTTTCCGTTGTGTTAGAATGAAGCTAGTAGGGACGATCTTTTGGCAGTGCTATGAATGTGTTCAGGTTGACAATGTTTGTTATGTTTAATTTGACAGCAGACTTCGACTGAGAGTGTCATTAAGGAGCCTGAAGCTTGATTTTTGGAGAATTGTTCACGATTTGCTAAAGTGTTGCTTATTCTGAAGTGAGTTGAGGTTACTGCCACCATTCGGCACTCCCATCTCAAGTTTGTGCTAGTCGAAAAATTTGAGTTACTTCTGTCGCAACATTATTCCTACAAGCGAAGAAATGTAATTCTTCAACGGACAAGTTCAAGACCTGATCCCAACCCAAGACCACGTTTTCCATTCGCGAACATAAAAGCGGAGGCAGTAACATTCACAAACAAGCAGCAAGTGAAGGTGGCTGCAATGAAGGCTTGGCAGAAAATCTCCAAGGACTAAACTCACAATTTGTTGAATGTCATCTTGTCACCTTGTTTATATTTGGAAATCCATCTTGTTGAACATAATCCAAATCATTCAACATTTTTGCCCAAAATATTTCTTGACCTAACTGAGTCCAAGTGAGCTTTCGGAGTGTTTTGAATAAATGTGTGTGAGTGGAACACAAGGCACGGACGTCCTTGCATGTATGTTTGTTTGTTTTTTTTTCTCATCTAATGCAGTCAGTCCAAATCACCTAGTTGGCTGCGATGTACTGTCCCGTGTCACAGTTTTAGGGGGGGCCAACAAAGCAGAACCTGTCACTTCCGATCTCGCGTCTGATCTCTTAGGATCAACGTGGTGCTGTGGGCTTTTGGCCTTGTTGGCGCGACTGCAGGGTGTCAGTGAATGGCTGCTCGTGGCACACCGACAAATAAGACGAGTCAAGGCTTGGCACGATGTCCACTTTGAGAAAAGCCACAATGAGCACACTGTGGCCTGTTTGCTGCCGCTTTCATCAACCCAGCATTTAAAGACCACTCTTTATTTGACTCGGACTGTGCAGACTATCAATTGCACCTCTGAAATACGTTCCAGCCAAGCGCAACAATGCAACACTACTACTTTTGTATGCGTGCTGTTGTTTATAAATCCCTTTCACCACATTAGTTTGGATGAGGTTGGAGTCAATGTTTTGGTCATTTTTCTGTCTAGTATGAGACGGTTGAAAGCAAATGAAAAGAGAAAGCCGCTGACTGCGCTGGCCGTCTGTGTCGATTGGAAGTGTCACAGCATTTTACTTCAATATAATTGCTCCCACGGGCAGTAATAAATGCAAATGAAGTTGGGCGTTGTATCCAATGTTATTTCGGTTTTGTAGTAGTGCTTGATGACGCGCAAAATAGCAAGTGAATAGATGATGAAGTGGCACAGCAATATGAAAAGAGAGTATGTATATTAAGGCATTCAAGGATGCAATATTTGCATGTTGTGTGCTACAGAGCATCTTTCAAATCAAATTAGTCAACAATTTTCTGCTTTTCCTGCTTAGTGATGCACCTGCCATCTTATTAAAGTTCCAGGCACTAGTCAATTTAAAAAAAAATGCTTAATAACCTCGTGTCGAAACCCCATGCCATCGCCCTGGTGTCAAACTCCGCCTCCCTGTCCCATTCTTCCTCACGCCTTATCATAATTAAAAAGCGACACGTTGCATGATGTTGCTTGACAACAAAAAAAAAGGCATCAACTGTGTTAATAACTGAAGAATGCCCCCATTGATAGTGAGGCTGTCCTTGGCTCGAGTCCTCAGTTGAGATGCCCTCCTAAACACTGTGGCTTCTGTGCGTTGCTCTACAAGAGCCTCTGTGTATCTTTTCGTATTCATGAAAAAGAGAGTTGTCATTCTTTTAGTTGGATAATTTTAACACAGCTATGAACAGAATGAATTGGTTTCCCCAGAAAATTGGAGATGACCCAGAAGTGAGTGCCCTTCAATAGTTTTAGTGGGGGCTTTTTTGTTTGTTTTCATTAAACCACGGGGCAAAGAACTAAGACGAGTCAAAAAATGAGACAGCGCAACATCAAGCTGCGCAATGTCCGTTTAATTAGCACAAGTGACATGAGTTCTGGCTGTGCTAGAGGGGGAGCTTAAAGCGAGCAACAGTTGACTATTGTATTCGTGCTCTGGCTGCTTTTAGAAAGGGAACGAACATCCAAAGGATTTCCAGAGCGACACCGAAAAACACTGATTCGGTCTGTGTGCAGATGGTTGCATCCCCCCCCCAACCCAAACCCAGAAAGCAAGAAAGCTCACAGTGCGGATTATGGCCCGTACTTTCATAGTAACCGGGTGAACACATCTGTTTACCGAAATCAATAACGACAGCTTTTACAAATCCCATTCGACCGGATGGGAGAATATTTTTTCAGATGTTCTGGAACGCCGAAAAACGGCCATTTCAAAGGGAATGTGCTCTTCGTGGCACCTTCCAGTACCTTAGTAACGAATGTAGCTCAAACCTCGTGATCAACTCACTATTTCAGATTGATAGCCGAAACATTTGAAAAATGTACATTGATGGATGGATGAAGCAGTTATATGGACTGTATTGCTGTCTAAATCCAGTCAAGACATTTCAATGTAGAATCGAACAAAGTACGAGCTAGCTAGTGTCGCGAGCTAGCTTGTACCCAAACCTCATTGAAAGGGGCATATGGCCACCCAGTGAGTTTGGCCAACAATCGTGCATGTAAATTGGGACATGGAGAGAACCAGCTTTTGTGTTTTATTCCCAAGTGTAAATGTTTTCTTTGATAATTTACATCTTTATGAATGCTGTATATCAATTGATCTCATGCTTCCCGCTCACTTTTCCCACCCATGCAGAGCCCATGCGTGCACTCCGGGGCCTGACAGCCACAGACATCCAGCCCAGGCAGTTGTCCTTGCTGTGGGAGAACTTGGCGTTCAACGTGACACGCTGCCACACCTACTCAGTGTCCCTGTGCTACCGCTACACCATGGCGGGAGGCGGCGGTGGCCACAACACCACCGTGCGTGAATGCTTGGCTGTGGAGCACAACGCCTCACGCTTCACGCTGCGTGATCTGCCGCCCTACCACGGCATCTATGTCCGTCTGTCACTGGCCAACCCGGAGGGCAAGAAAGAGGGCAGAGAGATCACCTTCCAGACCGAGGAAGACAGTAAGTCCCGGCAGGCGGTCAGGGAAAAGTATGAAGGCACAAAAACAAACAAAGATTTGATGCAAAACTAGATTTTTCCTTTGAAAAACAATCAGTTGAACATGACAACAAGTAGTCACCTTTGTAGAGCAATTATTTCCATGGTAAAATAACACAAATTTCTATCTTGTTTGAATTCCCTTTGCTGTGCTTCGTTCCAGAGGGCAATTTGAATATGTCTGTCTTCAACTCTTCATTTTTTTTCCTCCCACACCTTCGGGAAATCATCATTCACAACAGGAGTGACATGTCGTCTTTGTAACAGTTAAGGTTGCGTTGACATGAGTCAATCCGCACCACGCTTTAGTCTCCATTGTTTGTGCCGTAGACTTAGACCACTCACTCCTTTACTTGCGCATTTGCAAAATGTCGGTGAATTGATTCAGCCAGTCCTCTTTCCTTTATTAACGATAACCGCCACCGTGCATATTCATATAAAGAAGTGTCATGGCAACCAACGCCAAATTGAAGCCTCCAAGAGTTATATCATCGAAATATGACAATGAACATGAGGCTGTTGGTTACACATCACATCATTGAATTAACAACCTTATTCCCAAGACTTTTTTTCACTTTTTTTTTTCCACGGGTTTTCACACTTGAATCTTCACTTTCAAGTGTAGCCCTGATCACATCAATAGAATACTCAAAATAATGACTGTAGCAGCCAAAGGTTTGGATGCACGTGTCATGCTACCAAATGGGAAGGTTTGCCCAAATGTCTGACTGGTACAAAGTTAATTGCAACACAGCAGAGGACAGTGAAGTGTATTTTTTTAAACCACTGTGGTTTGACTTAATATGATAAAAGCATTTCATTTCCTTCTGTATTCAGGCTTCTGCTTGAGCAAAGCGTCGAGTGCATGCATTTCATTTGTACTGCTGAACTGAATCATACATTAGATTGTCTGTCAGCGATTACCATCTGCTCTATACTAAATGTTGGCAGCGCAGTATTTTATATCAAATGCAGTACAAGTCAAAAGAATGCGGCTGTCTTCCAGCCCCATGCTATTTTCAAGCCCGTTCTTCAGTCATCCAAAGTTACTTTTGTTATTTCGTCTAGATGGATCACATCAATTACTCAAATTGCGTATTTAACTCTGAATGTCGGGATTGCTGAGCCTGTTACGGCTTGTTCTAATCATTGCTTGAGCATTTTCACTCACCACATGGAGCACAACTACACGGCATGTGCATTACATGCACTACATTTCATCCATCATGGGCCGGTTATGATGTGGAGATGAAGAGCATTATGTAACCTTCCCAAGCTTTCCTGATACATTAATTCAGAGGATGACATTCTGGTAGGCTGCATTAGCATTACAAAAAGGTGCTCTTCATAATTCAGAAAATATATCTGTCACCCCAATAACCCTTCGATAGCTCTCTCTTTGCTTCGTTATCTACTGATAATCCTTTGTGTTTCCGCACATTATTTGCACCATTACTGAGGGCAAATCACTTTTTTTATGCTAACAAGGATGGGTTGTACTGACAAAACAGTGAGAAATGAACATTGGTGAGGGAGAAAACAGTTTTCGCTGTTTTTTTTTTCATTTTATGTTTAGTTTTTCAGAAGTGACAAGACAGTAATTAACATATTTACACGGAGCATGGTTTCTAAATGTTAACATATTAGAGATGGCTTTCACATTTGAACCAGTAAATTATCAATTTTTGGTGCTTTTCTGTGTGCGTTTATCCAATGAATGTTAATGTATTTATTATTTTCATATTATTTTAATGACATTATCCATTCATCCATCCATCCATTTCTGATCCGCTCATCCTCACAAGAATCATGGGGTCTGCTGGAGCCTATCCCAGCTGTCTTTGGGCAATAGGCGGGGTACGCCCTGAACTGGTTGCTAGCCAATCACAGTTTTACATTCTTACGTTATTTAATAGTTTTTAAAAAATGTGTGTTAAAATTACTTTTCAATATCCAAACGTACATACATATAAAAATGAATATTGGTCTAATATTTTACAAATAATAAAGTATATGTATGGCGGCACGGTGCTTGACTGGTTAGCTCGCCTGCAGAAGCACAGGGTTTGATTCCGGCTCCGGCCTTCCTGTGTGGAGTTTGCATGTTCTCCCCGTGCCTGTGTGGGTTTTCTCTGGGTACTCTGGTTTCCTCTCACATTCCAAAAACAGGAATGGTTGGTTAATGGAGCACTCTAAATTGTCCCTTGGTGTGATTGTGAGTGTGAATGGTTGTTCATCTGTGTGTGCCCTGTGATTGGCTGGCAACCAGTTCAGGGTGTACCCCGCCTACTGCCCAAAGACAGCTAGGATAGGCGCCAGCATGCCCGCGACCCTTGTGAGGGTAAGATGATTAGAAAACTGATGGAATAGTAAGATATAGTAGGATATACAGTAGCTCGCTTAAAATCTGGGAATATTTAAAAATGTTTAGCATATGTGGAAGTGTGTGTGTGAGTGGGTGACGTCATTACGGTGGGTTGCATTCTCTGTTACGTTTAAGTGCGCCATGGAAAATCGCCAATTTCCACTTACAGACAGTCATTACTTAGATCAGTTTAAGCCACCAAAACATGGTACTGTTTGATTTTACTTGAATCAATACTCTGTATTACCAAGCCAAATCGGTACTGAATTTGGTATCCATTACTACTTCCATAATAAAACTTTGACAGAGGCTTGACAAGGAACTAGATGCAATTCCTGACTAATGCAGACATAATTGAATTGTGTAATGCACAGGTGTCAAAGTCAAGGCCTGGGGGCCAGATCCCGCCCGCCGCATCATTTTATGTGGCCCGCAAAAGCAAATCAAACATGGCAACTTCCATGATGCTTGCTCAACTGTGTACAAAATTCAAAAATCAAATTCCCAAATATAATATATGATAGAGACATTGTAAGCATTTTGTTGTTGCCAACACCTCATTACAGTTAAACTTCAACAAGAGTTGAAAAAATTGTTATTCATGACTTCTTTATATGATTACAGTCATAATGGCCCTCCAAAGGAAATGGTAACTAAAATGTGGCCCCCGACGAAAATGAGTTTGACACCGCTGGTGTAATGGTTCTGCCTGCTCTAAGTTTGAGTAGAGCTGTTGTATGTAATGGGTCTGATGTAACCAAAAGAGGCTCAGCTTGCCTTATGACAATGTCTTCCAGTCCCAGGAGGCATAGCACCAGAGTCGCTCACCTTCACCCCACTGGATGACATGATCTTCCTGAAGTGGGAGGAGCCACTTGAGCCCAATGGCCTTATCACCCAGTATGAGGTGAGTATCCTTTTTATCTTTGCTCTTTTGTTTTTGGAACTGCTCATGACACTCCAATTTCTTTCATAGCCAGTATCTCTCTCATGCATATGGCTTCAATTTGCTTGACTGATCTGCTGCGACCTGTGATGGAGACTCATCTGTTATTGCCCATTTTGTGCCTAGATGAATACAACCCTGACATACTGCAGATGAGAGACAAACTCACCAGTTTCCTCACACAAAATAAATGCGGTGGAACTGCCAAAGTCAAAACTCCCTTAAGGACGTAGCATTTGGAATTCAGTCTTTCAGGAAAAATAAGCAGCACCACAGAAGGGTACCGCGGATTGCAAATAAGAGACCATAAGATGTAAAATAAGTGAAAATAAGTGAACATTAAGTGCAAAGCATGATTTGTCTTAGCTGTCCAGTGCAATATTACTAAAAATAACCAAAGAATGAAGCCAATAAGCTGCTTGCGTGTGAGGAGACTTCCCTTTCTGCACTCATCATTTGTTGTTTGTCGAGAAGACCCTGTGATTGGCTGGCGACCAGTCCCGGGTGTACCCCACTTCTTGCCCAAAGTCAAATAAGAGAGGCTCATGACTGTAATGAGTACAAGTGGTTTTGAAAATGGATGAATATTTTGCAGATAAAATCCTCACCTTCTCTTGTGTAATTCATCATGCTTGTATTAAAAAAAAAAACACACACTGAGATACTTCAATGCCTTCTCATTGATACTGTACACAAAATCATAAAATAGGCCTGGAAGCATAAGCCATCATCTCAGTCATGAATAACAAAGCATGCATGTGTGATGCTCTAGGCCATCTTGTTGAGCATGATAATGATTTGGTGTTTCCTTGTACAGACCGTCTGTCTGTGGCACGGCATCAGCGAGGCTTGCCCACGTTTTCCTGCCTTTGTGTCTTTCGCAATGTCCCTTCAACGATATGAAATAGGATTTGCATTTTGACAGTTACACCACATTCCAAATTAGAATGTAAATTATGTTTTTCTCAGATTTTTATAGTCTATGAAAATGGCACTCAGCATTATTTCCAAATCATTAGCTGTTTACAAAATAAATAAATCAAAACACAGTTCCAAATTATTATGCACAGCAGTGTTTCAAGAATGTTATCTCTTGTAAAGAACTGAAAATAGCCGATTAGTTAATTTTCAGTTATTTGCAACCTAGAAATGATCTTAAAACACTGCGGTGCATAATAATTTGGAGCGGAGAATTTTGAACAAAAACAATGTTTTTATTTTGGGGAAAAGAAATCATGGGGAGGTTTGTTTAAACGGGAACTCAAAACCCAAATTTTTCATTAAAATGCTCTATGCGCCTCCACTCATCTCAAAACGGCATTCTGATTGACATTGCATTTGTAGAATATGAGTGAGGCAACAAAATCCATCCGTTTTAACCGTTTCAGGAGGCGGCCATTTTGCCACTTTCTGACTACTGAAAATGACCTCACAGTTGCTCGGGGCTCAACTAACCACTAATCATGGCCCACCTGTTTTCTCAAGCTGAGCCATGATTGGGGTTGACTTCCCCTTTAACAAACATTAAAATAATTGACAGCTCATGACTTGAAAATTATGCTGAATGCCATTTGCATACACAGTCTTTAAACATCATTTTCATAATAATTTGGCAAGTGTTTGTGGATTACCCACGGTTGTTTGTCAATACTTCATACAGAGCAATAGAAGTTGTCTTTTCTTTTTGTCCACTCAGCCTGAGCCCATTGATTGTTACAAGCCTTCAACTTCTCCTTGTTGAGCACAGCATTATCTTTCCGGCACCATTAAAAGCTCTTCTAGGGATAATCGGTAAATCTGTGACTCGAGTGGCATCTTAGGCCCACCACACAATTGAGCGATGCGACCGAAAGAAAGGGCAGGGGGGCTGTTATACTTGGCAACTCTTCTCCGTACGTGCACTCCACATCTGCCGACATGCTGCAACAAGAAAATTGGGTTTTGAGGCTCGTCATGACTGATACGGTGGAACTAAAAATAAAAAAAACACCCAACTTGGTGATCGTACGCGGCCATCGGCTTGGAAGCGCAGAGCACGAACCGCTGAGCTCGCCGAATTGCATTATAACTGCAATGGAAGGTACAACTTCGGCTGGCATCCGTGAAACATTTTTATATTTGGGGCCTTTCTCGAAATGTAGACCCCCTCTATCCCAGCAAAATGCCTCTTCAAGATGCACATTAATCTATTATTGATCAGCCAATCCACGTGCACCAACTGGGGGATGTGTGTGTGTGTGTGTGTGTGTGTGTGTGTGTGTGTGTGTGTGTGTGTGTGTGTGTGTGTGTGTGTGTGTGTGTGTGTGTGTGTGTGTGTGTGTCTGGGTGGGAGAGACTTCTTACAGCTCTTAATGTACTGTATATGCTCATCCCTGTCCGATTGCTGCCATGTGATCTCATTTAGCAGGGTATAATTGGTAATTCACTTGAGAGTGTTCAAGTGTGGCAAATAAGCCCTCCAAGAAAATTTGGGGAAAAGACAGCAATTTCTGAGTTTTGAATTGACTCAGCGGCGTTCATTAAAAGCCGACTCTCTTGCAGTGGGTTTTTTTGTCTGTGGCTCGCAGAAATAAAGGATTTCAACTTTGTATTCTAACCATTACCAATGCCAATCATCAGTTAGAGCAAAGAAATTGAATAATCAAGTTTTTTTTTTCCAATTTTAAAGGATGTTGACCCTTTCATAACTTATGAAATGTTCTCACTTCCCGTTGGCCTCTAGATCAGTTACCAGAGCATCGAGTCATCTGATCCTGGCATCAACGTCCCAGGACCAAGAAGAACTGTATCCAAGCTGAAGAACGAGACCTATCACATGTTCTCAAATCTTCACCCAGGAACAACCTACTTGATCTCTGTGCGAGCCCGTACAGGGAAAGGCTTTGGCCAGACAGCCCTCACTGAAATCACCACTAACATCTCTGGTATGGTATTGCTACAAGTTCCGTCTGGACTGCTATGTCCGAATGGACCATCTGTCCACAAACATCATACGCAGATATTGGGGGACTAAATCACAAGGCAAATTTGTCTCGTTCCAAAATTGCTATACAAAGTACAATGAAGGCTCATTAAAAACGGTTCAAATTGCCAACCGAGAAGGCTATTTCGAGACAATGAGCAAAATTAATATTGCGCTACATTTACCGTGGGTCCACCCCAATCATATTTTGGAGAAAAATACCCAGGTACATCTTTTAACACCACAATTGTATTTTGTTTTTGCAGGAAATGTGTGATCAGAAAGCAACCAGAATGTAACAGTTAACATAGGAAAGTGGAGTTTGCATGTTTTGTGTTACTTCAAATCACAGAACAGTTGCCACTAAACCATCTACTGATTTCTATAGCTACATTTATGCCAGATGGGAAATGATTAACCAAATTGGAATTCAGATTGTTGCCAACATAAGCCTGCCAAATTACCCATCTTCAAGCAGTCATGTGAAAGCAACAGGATGCCCTTTTGCCATCACTTTTTTATAATGGCAGCACACGGGTTCACCTCCAAACTCCAACAAGCGTGTCTGCGCTCCAATTAAGATTTTCTTTTGAGCATGCTATCTTTCTTCTCGTGTCAAAAGCGAGGCTCCCAGATTGTAGAAGCTATTTTCCATAGCAGGTCTCAACAAAGTGTCAGGCCGTCATCATGTTGTCTTTAAGACATTAATTAACCTATTGAGAAAGATCACCAGGAGGACTGCTGAATGTGATTTATAAAGAAGTATGTTGCGAATGTTCTTAGGAGCAGACTGTCACATCGGAGAGTCTCAGAGCTTATTAATGCTGATGGAAATCCAGCCTTGCTCTTTGTCTCTCCTTTTAATGGTGCATTTGTGCTTGTTTGGGGATTGCATTGCACCTCTGAGGTACGCAGGGTGAAGGCACTCCAACCGTTTCTCGCTCACACTGCCTAAATCTCCCTTCTGAGGTCGTTTTTGTTCAATTATAGATTTAAGGCACAATCTCTGCCTACTGGCTATATGTCATAGAGAACTGTGGCACAAAGCCACTCTGTGGAAAGTGTCCAAAAGTCTTTGTAGATCTTCCTTCAACTCCCTCTCCTGCCCCACCGTGAATAACATTTGCTTAAACCGAGTACTGTATATTACAAATTGGCGCTGGCAGCTCACAATAACTGAACACTAGCGACTGCAACTGTCAGCAACTTCCAAACTATCGCCACCGTTGTGTATCCACAGACGTATACATTCAGACGTGTATTCTTTGAGGTCAGTCTACAGGGCAAGACGACAGGTCGAGCCCCTCTTGCAAAGGAAGTGTATGGCCTACCGCTCCCCTTGCCCCTAATTCATGCCCAAACCTAATTTATTTCAGCACTGGTTGCCTTGGTGTTAGCCAACCAATTTTTTATATGGTCATCATTTATTCTACTTGAATAGTTTTCACTCTCTTCCCTTGCTAATTGAGTGGTGATATTAAAGTGAAATGTGCTGCCACAACTGCTGGGAGGAGCATGACTTAAGCTAAATCCTTTAAATGGAAAACCCCCAATCAATTTAGCCTGGAGACCATGACTTTTAATTGGACCTATAGCCAGGAAAACTTGATGGGAAGTTCAAACAATGTGCTGAATATGAGGATGTTATATTAGCTCCGCTAGCCTTTTTAGGCACACGGGTGTGCCAGTTCTACGACAGGCTCAACGTTTTAATCGGATAATGGTGATGGAAGCTCTATACATACCTTGGAAATTCAGACTTTGACTTGGAAGGCTTCCACTTACCAAAAGCTGTAGTAACTAGAGCAGAGCGCTCCAACATTGGTGGAGCATTGTATTTGTATTTGATCTGTTTGTTAGTTATCAGGCAGGTTATTTATGCATTTATTTTTCCCCTCCTGTTCCACGATATCAAATTGCCACTTGTGAAAAAGTTCAGTAAAACCGCTAAACTAATCATGGACCTTAGACTTTTGAGCAGAACGTAATCTAAGTCATAACTCGAAACTAAATCCTGTGTTTTCAGCACCGACATTCGATTATGGAGACATACCATCCCCCCTGAGTGAGACTGAGAACACAATAACTGTCGTGCTGCGCCCTGCTCAAGGTAGAGGCGCACCTGTCAGGTAAGAAAACCCATCTCAAATATTAGGATGGAATCTTGTTGTGTAGCAATAATAGCATGATTAACGCTACGTATTTGTCCATCTGTGTCCAGCACGTACCAGGTGGTGGTCGAGGAAGAGACTGTGAAAAAAGTGAAGAGGGAGCTTGGGCTTCAAGAGTGTTTCCCTCTGCCGATGTCCCATGGTGAGGCCTTGGCCCGCGGCACCCCGCACTACTACACCGCTGAGCTGCCTCCCAGCAGCCTGCCGGAGGCCAGTCCCTTCACTGTGGGAGACAATCATACTTACAACGGCTACTGGAACACCCCTTTGGACCCACGCAAAAGCTACCTTGTCTACTTCCAGGCTATGAGCAACTTCAGAGGGGTGAGTGTTTGTTGACTCCCACCAGTTGTGCAGGATGGCTAGCATCACTTTGTCCAGCTGTAGGCTTCAGTGAGCCCAGTCAATTGCAGCCGACAATGAGCGGCGTTAATGATGATCTGTTTGTGCTAATGCTGGGTTCTAACAGCTGGCATTGTCTGGGCTCACAACCCTTGAAAAGAGTGTTATGCCGTGAAAGGGTTGCGAGATGGCAACATTTTGAGCTAGCGGTCTAGCTATTTGGATATGATATATGTTTATTTCCGAGCACTTTGAGTCTCTGCACAAAAAATGTCGGAAATTGCGTATTACTTGCATGCGCATTACTGTTGGCTAGCAACTTTGTAATTAATGGGAATTACTGTGTCAACAATGTACGCCACATCATCTGGCTTTTATTTGAAATGCTTGCCTTGCTCCTATTTTTTTTTTAATGTATTTATTTATTTTGACCAACTGTCCGCTGCTCAATCATTTCATATCTGTCCTTAATTCATTATCTCGGCTAGTTGTGCATTTAGCTGCTATGTATAGAATATATAGAAATGGGTTTAGAAATTCTTGGTTGAGAAATGCAATGTTGAGTTTCCAAACCTATCCATGTCCCCTCCCCGCGAGTCTTCTACTCTTAAGGTTGTGGGTTCGTTCCCCGACCCTTTAGTGACTTCTTTTTAAAAATACCAATACAATGCAAGTAAAATGTACCGAAAGACTCGCCTTGCAAAATTATCGGAGTGGAAAAAAAACATGTCCTCAAGTAAATATTGCAACTTTTTTTTTTCAATGTAAAATTTACTCAAAATATTTTACTCCCAAATTTTACTCGGTTTAGACAGCCACCAAATGTAGACTTTTGAAAGGAAAATGTGCTGTACTAAATTTACTGTGTAGTTGCTAGCAAGCTGGTGTGGCGCAATTAGCACTGACCTTGCCTTGATGATACCCAAAGAGCCGAAAGCTGCGAGGATGGGTGACTGTTTAGCCTGGACGCATTCTCATTGTTGTTGGGGTTTTTTTTTAAATGTGATGATTTTATTGTATTTATACATACCTGTATATATGTGTGCGTACATGTGTGTGTGTGTGTGTATGTGTGTGTGTGTGGATGTACGTATATATTAATACAAAATGTGTTACTGGCCAGCATCTGTAACGTCTTGGTGGCCCGACACAGCACCATACAGACCATTTTCCGCCGTCTCCTACTTCTCGTGCGTAGATGACGTACGCACATTTCACCACATTCCTACGCGTGCGTAGAGCTGATCGAATCTTTCTGGCACTGTCTCAGTGGATCAGAAAATCTGAAAAATCTTTGATTCTCGGTTTTGCTATTCATTGTTTTAATGAGGCACATGTTAATTTTGACGAGCAAACTTATTTTGAACCTTGAGTTATTGTATAATCAAAAAACAGTGTAATAAAGTAAAAGATCAATGATTTTTCAGGGCTTTGGGCTGGAAGTGGCCTTCCCCAATGATTGGTTGAAAACTTGAAAATCAAAAAACAAAAAACTTGAAATCAAAGTTAGTTAAAATTTCAGGTTCGAGGCCACTGTGCTCTTCGTTAAAAGGTTCGTCTGGAACCCTGCTATATCGCCACACTTCAGTATTACAGAGGTCAGTCTCTGCACATGTTTTCAGCAAATGTCTTCAAACGTGTACAATCTGCAGCTACAGTATTGAGAAAAAATATTAATTTATTCTAATAATAATAATAATAATAATAATACATTACATTTGCTAGCGCCTTTCATGACACTCAAGGACACTTTACAACCAAGAGCAATAATAAAACCACAGATAAAATTATAAACAAAGAAGAAAAAGATTTAAGGTGGATATGCAAGTCTGAATAAGTGGGTTTTGAGCTGGGTTTTGAATGTGGAAAGAGAGTCAGTATTGCGAATATTGGGTGGAAGTGAGTTCCAGAGTTTGGGGGCAGAGCGGCTGAAGGCTCTTCACCCCATTGTACTGAGACGGGCAGGGGGTAGAGTTACAGGGTCTTTGAGATAGTTCTTGGTCATATTAACCCTTTCATGCACCCTGTAACCTGATAACATGATAAGCTGTCCACTGTAGTAACCGCTGTCCCCGAAGGGGTTAACGAAATGGTGCTTTGTAACAATACTGTTTACAGCGTTTTTTGTAGAGTACTCCAGAAAGATGGGGTTTACCGAATCCAGTCTCAGTCCCGTCCCGTGAAATTTGAGCACCAAACAGTGACTTGAACATGAAGAGTTGGTACTATTAGACCATTTCAATAACATGATGAAGTTCAAGACATGACAAGCTTTTCATCGTACACATAAAGGTGCCCATCCCACCTTTTAATATACGCGCAATGATGGATGAAATAGCGTTTGCCAGTCATAATTCAAACTGCAGAGTGAAAATTACTGTTTAAGTATGAAACAAGTGTGCACAAGTATGACGTTTCGACAAACATTTGAGGCGACAGCAGCATCCGTTAACTCGTGTGAGCTCATCTCTATACGGTCTGTCTCTTTTGTCCTGTCTTTTTCCTATGGAGATCAGTGTCTTATAAAGTTCCATGAACAGAGGTGGGTGGCTCATCCATTACCACAATCCAACGGAGAAACATAGTGGGGGAGTGCAGTGTGAGCATTTCATTTTAACTAGTGTACTAAGCGTGGGTTTAAATGGGGTTTACTGGCGGATGGGATTAGGTTTTGTTTAGTCTGGCAGTGGCCCAGACTCTGTGACCCACAATGAGTGCAGTACAGTTCCCCACACAGAAGAGACGGTGCTTCTATTTTGCAATCATCCGTAAGATTCCACAGTAGTAGTTGCGGTTCAAATACAATCGAACTATCAGAGCATAAATGAGAAATACTGACAACAAGGCTCAATTCACTATTAGTACTTTCAATTGGCAAACATACTACCAGTATCATTTATAGCGTTTGGCCAGAAGGAGATCCAAGTGTGTCTGGCCGTTACTGAATGGGTGACGTGAACAACATTAGGCTAGAAATGACCGAAATGTACTCGCATGCTAATGCTAGCTGAGCCCGTGGCTGTGCCTTAGCTCTGAATGCTGCAGTATTGTAGGCCTACACTACAAAGTTGCGACAATCAGTTTTCTTGCTGTCCTCAACCTCCTTGAAAGAAATGAATACTGGAGAAACTCGTCCTCACCCCGTTTCTACCAACTAGCAAGTTGAAAACTGTACAGCTGATACTGTGCAGTGAAAAATGTTTTTGTCATAAATAATAACAATAATAATAATAATTATCGTTAATGACAGTGTTAGTGCTTTTAATCCATGACATGAAGACCTTGCTATTTCAATGCCTGCACATAAGATCACCTTTGATTTACTTCAGAGAACGCTTCCACGCATTCCAGATTGCAAATCAGTATGTGTCTGTGCTCAGAAATGAATATCTCATCTGCCCTGAATAAAAAGGGGAAAAAAAAGTAATAAAGTAAAACATTCTTTAATTGAGTTTGAATCCATTAAACCCCAGTGCTGCTATCTAGTGGGATAAAAACAAGAGGATGAATAATTAGGATAATGCATATCTTGGGTTGTGTGCGTGGGTCTGCGTGTGCGTGTGTGTGTGTGCGCGTGTGCGTGTTTGTACATATTTGCAACAATCATGGAGGTAATTTTGTACAAAACTGCACCTACTCTTACCGAAGTAATCACAGATTGTCCACTACAAGGATAGAAGAACCTTTGCGTGCAATGAACTTGGTGATGAAAGACAGCCTTGTGTCTTACCCGCCGTCAACAAGTTTGAAATGACAGCATTATGAAAAAAAATCAACTGCATCCGACCACTAGAGAAATTCCTGAGAGAATTGCAGAGAAAGGTTTCCTTCCAGAGCCATATTGACTGGCACATTGGTCAAGGTTTCTTAGGTTTGTGTGAGTCTCTGCGGTGTGAGTAGTCTGAACAGTATGGGGCCTCATAATATTTAGCGTTTAGCGTTTCTAATTATCGAGAGAGTGACTGTCAAGTCTCTGTAATTGCTTTGATTGATCTGTGGAATGAGGCACTTCAAAGTACAAAGATACAAGACTGGAGCTTTGCTGGCACATGCGGCATCTCAGACTTCAAACACACACGTGTGTGTGCGCGCACACACACACTAATATATGCTTTGAATCCTTGAGTTGTGTGTTGGCATTTCGAGAATGTTTTTGAAGGTGCCAGGATCCACCTGCCCCTGCGGCATGACTGGCACTGTGCACAATTAAATGAATGTGTGCAGTGTTACCATCCATGCCAAGCTTACCAATTAACTCTTCTGCTAAAATGGCAAGCAATAAAGCGCATGCCTGTGCTGGAGAGTCAACTTGTATCTATTAAATCTATGCAAATACAGTAGTAAAAGTGAATACAGTGCTACTCCACTATATTGCATCTCATCATTGTTGCCCGCTTTATATCGCTTTTTTAAGCAATCTCTTTTCATGGGCTTTTTTTTTTTGTGTACTTACTTTAATGCTCTCGCAAGTAGGGCAGGAGAGCTACAGAACCTGCTGTTGGCTACAGCCCACGCCCAGAAACTCGCACATAGATTAACTGAGGTCACACATCACCTCATTAATCCCCGCCTCTTAAAGACACATGCATGTACACTGACACAAAAATACATACCGAAATTTGTCTCTCTGTATCTCAGCTTTTCCCCTACTGCGTTCTGTTCTGGAAGGTATCCCCTGCATTAAAAAAAATACAAATTGTGTATATATTTGTACATGATTCAATTACAAACTAGCACCAAGTACAATAGCGGATTGCGTAATTGAGCGTGGCCACTCATTGTTTTGATTTAAGTGGCTCTCTGTATCTTTCCCTCTCTTCTTAGCAAAAGTGCAAATGCTGGTTTCCTCAGACTATAACTTTTTTTCCCCCGCACACCTTTTGGAAGACCTTATGACAGTCAAATAATTGTATGCAGCATTTGGAGGCAGGTGTAGTTGTGTAGGCCAACAATAATGTAGTGAATAAACCGAGTAACTTGAACTAAATTGTGCCGGGTAATGGAAATAACAAAACAAAGTGGCTGACCAGATTTAAGGGGAGCTTGAAATGCATTTTCAATTAAAATAAACAATTTAGTCGGTTTGAGGAAGGCCATTTTCGCTCATTTGCAAATGTCCTCATTTGCATAAGAGTCCCACAATACCCAGATTGGCATGTGTAAATTTTAATTTGATAATGCGTGTCTTCCAAGAGGTGGCAGGGTCGAATTGGATTAGCGTCTCAAATTTCATTAGGGTTGTTTGACAAAGGTCCCTTTTTGGAACACCAAGATGTCATCAGCTTGAATTTGAATAGAATTAATTCCTTTTCATAGTGGTGCATTGGTTTGGAACCCTCCCTTAATCATCTTCCCATTTTAACTCAAGTCGTTTTTCCTACGGCAAAACTCTCTTATCTGTGTCTTTAATACACCGCCATAGCTCTCGGATCCGCGGAGATTTCAGATCTTCATGCATGTTGTTAATAGATTTCTCAAATGGAAGGTAATTTGTTCTTTTGGTCTAAAAAATTTTCTGTTACATTTAATTTGCAAAGAAAAACATACTGTTATAGAGGTTGTCAACCCTACCCAGGGTTGGTAACTTGAGATATTCTAAGTAATGTGACTTTGCATTCATTTGATGCAAAATGACTCATCACTTGTGTGTGCTTTTTTGTTTTGCAGGAATCAAGAATAAACTGCATCCGCATAGCTCGCAAAGGTAATTTGGAAATGAATGGCGTCGCCTTGAGTTCACTTTACATACATCCTTTTTAGACACTTTGCACTCTTTGCTTTGTTAGAAGAAACGTGCCATGAAATGGCTCACAAAGTCGACAGCGCGCTTTTATTTTTCTCGAGTACAAAATTGGCATTGTGGACAAATGTTCTCCGACGGCCCTGCTTGTTTGGCTGTGGTTTTCAGAGAAAAGGGCAACAGGCAGAGAGGGATTAGAGGTCAGCTTTTCATCGTGTTTGTTTGCAAGTGGCCGCTGGGACGAGTATATCAAAGGCAGCCTCTTTGTTCTCATCAGCGGTCCACGAGATGGGCAACATCTGAGGGGCTCTGACCTCGGCGCGCTCGAAAGGTCTTTGACATCAAAACTTCCACATGGAGCCACCTTGGCCTCTGTGTGAGAAAGCCCCCCACCCCAACCCCACCGCCTCTACTGTATCCTAGATTTTGGATTGGAGAGGACATGAAAAGGGCAAGGAAATTGACACTAAATTCTCCTGGCAGAGAACCCCCCAGGCTCCCACTCTCTCCTCATGCTGTACTACACTTCCGGATCACAGTGAATACTGGTCATGAGCTTGTGAAAATCAGTCCACCATAGCAGTAAACCGATCTGGGCAGAGGGCACTTGATTAGCCATTGATTGCTTTTGCTTGCGTAGCAGCAACATGGAATTCTATGAATTCAGCCAGTGTTAAAATAGAAGCCAACGTTGGGAAAGAAAATCAGTGGAAATTAAAAACAATAAAAATGACAAGAAATATAAATATCACAACAAAATAAAGGGAAAAGCTTGTGGAAATTACAGGTAATTTAGTAACAGACATCTGCCACGACTAGACCAAATCATAGTGTTCCATTTGTCTTGGTTTGTCTGTCCTTACTAGCGGTCCACTTCCTGGGTCTCTGAGGACAAGATTTTAGGAAAGGGAAAGCCATGATGAATGGTAGCAGTGCATTCACCAAAATCACAAAAAGAACCTGCCTTTGAAGTAGCTTTTGGAAATTGCAGTCTCCAAAGGATTCCACCATCTAGTTATCGTTCCACACCTTCAGTAAGAATCAGTTTTGTAGTTTTTGACAAACCCGCCAAGAAAAAGTGATCAAAACAAATGATTGCGGAAAAAGCTGGAGGTAAAAAAAAAATAATGGGTCAAAGAATGATCTCTGTGATCCTTCTACCATTGACATGGATTCAGCACCATCGTCTCCTGAGCTTTTTTTATCATCAAGCAGCGCGTCACCAGCCAAGTGGAGGCAAATGATTCCAGCTTTGATACGGAAACTGTGGATTACATTTCGACTTCCAGGTGACAGTTTAATTAAGGATCTGCCGGCAGGCTCAGTGTGACAATAGACCTGCATTTCCCTCGCTAAGCGCCAATTTCCAACACGGGGCAACTGGCAAAGGCGCAGATTCACCGCGGAAATCCATTTCATATTCGTGTTCAGGCTGATGGATATTCTGAGATGGATGTAGTAGAAGTGTGCAGACTTGAAATGGAAAGCATAACGTCATCTCAATTTCTTGATGCTTCGGCAGTATGAAGTAACCAAGAACGAGGGGCCGATAAAGTGGAACCTCAAAAGTAGAACACTATTCTCTGATGTTGTTTAACTTCCAATTTGTGCTCATAGATTTCTTTTTTGCAATTAGACCACAGCAATTTGTTCCAGAGTCACAAACTGTCACCGTTAAAATGTTTTGTTGCCTATGCTCCACATGTATTTCATCTCTGTTGACCTAACAATAACTTTGACACAAGTGTACAGTCGTAAAGTTGATTGCAAACCTATTGAGAAGCTTGCCATTCTGTGCTTAAATAGCTGGCAGTTAAAATGAGCCGGTAATGTAGCCGTACACAGTCGATCTGAACTAATTGCGCTTTTGTGTCAAACAGTACAAACAGATGGTCTCAAATGCACAACAGAATATCTAACGAAGTCCTTTGTTGACCAAACTTCTATCTGAAAGAAAGGGGAACTAAAGAAGTTCATTTGACAGTTTGGTGTCTAGAAGCTGACTTTACTGTACAACTAAGAAAAAGTCATCCATGAGATGCTTTGAAGTCACATCCTATCCTTTTTTTTATATTCAGTTTTAGGAAAAAAACACCTCAGTCATAAAATGGCCACCGGCTATGGCTCGTCGGTCTACAACGTGGCTGGCTCTCTTTTAATTTCCTTGCCCCCAAAACACTTACATCCCCAGCAGGCAGTGAGATATAACAGTATCCTGAGGCCTGCTCTGACTTTCTGCTGCTCTGGAGACGTTCCATTGGCCTTGAAAAGTCTGCTTTGAGGCCTTGAGCTCTGACTGACACACACAGGAAAAGTAGATCAGTGGGCCCCTATGAAATAACAAAGGAATATCCACCATGAGGAACATGTAGAGAAACTTGCGAGCTGGAGGACCTTTTCACTCACTCACAGAGAGCGACGTGCCTCGGAAGTTTCCGTCTGGAGCTGCTGTTTGGAAGACTTATGTCTCTGAAATATAATAAATAATGCAGTGTTTACAGGGGGAGCATCTCTAGGGTGTTGTAGCAACAATCTGTACAGTACACTAACAGGCCCACATGGCGACACGTCGCAATTTGAAATGCAACAATTACTAATCAGGACAATATTGACGTCATTTTTAATTGCTCCCACTATGATGGTTATTCATCATATTCGACTTCGCAAAGCTCCCATAAAATCACTCTGTATGTCAAACATAAGATGTGTACCGGAGTGCTACGTTTGTTGGGTAGGCTTACACTGGCGAAATCTGTCACTTCCGTATTGGCGCTTTTCATTATTGGCAGCAATTTGAAAAGACCTTTTGAAATATCACCGCGATTAAAATGCAGTGATGGCATTAAGAAAGCCAGAAGAATTTAGCAGGTGTCGACAGTAGTCAGGATACGTTGAACGGATGCATTGTGGTATGCAAAGTACAGTATCTACCTGCTGAGGGTGGGGGTGGGGGGTGGAGTGGGGGCATTTCAAAGATCAGAATTTTCTCCCCCGCCATATCCACTTTATATGACGTCTCTATGAATCATTTCTTGAACACCTCCTGCCACCTCTAAGCGGCACTGCTTTTGAAAGTTCATCTTTTTTTACTTCTCCCAGCTGCCTGCAAAGATCACCGCAAGGCTTTAGAGGTGTCCCAGAACTCGGAAGAGATGGGGCTTATTCTGGGCATTTGTGTCGGCGGCCTGGTGGTGCTCATTCTCCTGCTGGGTGCTGTCATCGTTATCATTAAGAAAGGGTAAAGACTGTTGATTTGTTTAAAGCATGCCTCATTATGTGCGCCTCCTTCATTGTTTTTTTGGCCATTATTTATTTATTTGTTTATTTTTGCAAATGGATCGGATCCGTAAGCAATTTTTCTGGAAGGTTACTCTTGTATTGGCGAGATTTGTTTTCATTGCTTTCACTCCCATATAATGTATCAAAGGGACCAACAATTCTCATCTGCATAGCTCACTCATCTCAATATGTGAAGTATTTCATTAACGGCCGATGCAATTCAATTAGCTACTTAATTACACACACCGAGCACAGGACTGAAGCATAAATGAGGTGATAATTGGGAGAGAAAAGGTGGCTTTTAGAGACTATTAGCCAGTGAACCCTGAGCTCTCCAGTATATTTATCCAGTCATTTTTCTGCAAGCCTCTGATTACTTCTTACAGTGTAACCAAGAAAGTCAAACAAATTAAAAATAAACAAAAACAAAAAAATACACTTCAATACATTTTTATTTATATTCCGCTTTCAAAACTGATGTGCCTGTAGCCACGAGCTTTACAGAATATTTAACATAAATTAACAATTTTAAAAAAAACTACAACTAACTTTGACTGTTCCAGAGGTAACTGTTGCCTTCATAAAACTTATGAACTCACTCGCGAGGCAACGTTTCGCTCATGAAAAGTCAAGTCTAAAATTTGCTTTACAATAAGGAGTTCTATGCGGCCCCAGTAGTCTAACCACTGTCTTATGATGAATATTGCATTTGAGGACTATGAATGAAGTTGCAAAATCTGCCTGTTTTCATCCATCTGAAAGGGCGGCCATTTTGCTATTTGCTGTCAACTGAAAATTAAATCACAGTTTCTCAGGGCTCAGGTAAATACCAATCATGACTCGCCTTATGAATCTCTCATGACCAAACTCAGAAAACAGGTCAGCGATAAAGCAGCTAAAGTAATTTCAAAAAGTCATCCTTAAGTGCACTGGCAGCCAGTGCAGTGAGGGAAAATCGAGCCAAATGTTCTCCAATTTATCTGTACCATCTGGAGACAAGAAATGGCAGTTAAGCCCCACGTAGAGTCCATTACAATAGTCCACCCGGGTGGTGACAAGGGCATGGAGAGCTGACTTGAGAGAATCAGGTTTACTTTTGGCCAGCTAGCTCAAGTGGTAAAAAAGCTTGACTTAACAAGTCCCCCTGATCTAGCTGGCATCTCTAATCAACTTGACACCTGGATTTGAGATAGTCGGCTTGGTCAGAGTCCCCAAGCAACCCAGATCCAACATGGTGTTCTAAGCGGTGCCATCAAAAAACAATCTGTCTTGTTGTCACTGAAACACTTCAAACCAAGCCTTTCATATTTCAAAACGTTTGACCAATTGGCTGAGAGAATATCCATTGCACTTTTTATAGGGACATCAATATGCATAACTGCATAAAATGGGAAGTAAATTCCATATTTCCTAATGAAGAAGGCAACTGGAGGGAAGTAGACAGGGAAAATAAAAGGGGACCTAGAACAGTACCCTATTGGACTGCACGCGTGAGGGAAACTGGGGAAGAAACAAAGTCCCCAGAAAAGTGAATCATTCAGATGCCCACTGAACTGAATTCTAATACAATGTTTTTGCAGAAAATGTGGTTTTTAAAATACAGTGTACCACTTCAGCGACAGTCGACTTTGGAGGTTCCACTGTTTTAATATTTCAATATTATAGCGCACAAAAGTTAAAAATGGCATCAGAAAATCATATTAAATGGCTGACACAGTTCCTTGACTGGTATTGAATAATGTCCATTTTGAAAGTCTCCACAAATGAGCTCAGGCTCCTGTGCTGAGCGACCGTGACGTTTTCCCCTTTAGATAATTGATTACCGAATTTGCTGTGACAGGAAGGCCACGTGGTTTGGTCCTTGAAGCGTACCACGGGAAACACACTCTAATGAAGGGAACACACACACGCATTGTGGTGTCAGTACCTGCTCGATATAGTGGCACACATCACATGGTCACCTGCACAGTTGATTTCCTGCTTCTGGTTTTCACTGTAATCAATGCATTCTGCTTTCAGCTGACATTGTGTTCATGATACATTTCTTCTTGATTTTTTTTTTCCGTCTTCCTCCTCCTCTACTTCCTCCTCCACTCTTGCCAGAAGGAACTACTACTCTTATTATCCGTAAGTGATTATGGTTCTTTTCTTTTCCATTTGTTGTGATCCATCAGACACGTGCTTGTGCTCTGGCTGTAAATCACACAGCAGGAAGGCATGGAAAATAATTGAGAAGTTGCTCTTTGTCTCTAACGATGGTGCTTTATCTCTTGTGTTCACACGACCTGCTCTCCTCTTCTGTGTTCGTGAATAGGAAACCTGTGAACATGAATAAGACCCCCATTACTTATCGCCAGGAGAAGAGCCACATGGGCTCCATGGAGCGCAGTTTTACCGACCAGAGCACCCTGCAAGAGGATGAGAGGATGGCCCTCTCCTTCATGGATGCACACACATGTGGAACACGAAGTAAGACACTAATTACTTTCAAAAGTTGACTTTCAACATCTCCAGTTGCTGAAAGTAGTTACACAAAAGGGCTGTAGTTTCACAATGCAAGTTGAATTCAGTCCAAAGAAGCCAGTGGTGATTTTTGTCATTCCTCTTTGAATTGAGTGCACTGTTTATATTGTCGGTCTGATGACAAGGAAAAGACACATGTGTTTACTGCAAAGTTGTAAGAGTTCTGGGTCAGCTACTCACAGTAGTTAACACTTGTCCACAAGCTTTCGTTTTGAGGACATATTGACCACACCATACCTCGTAATGCTCGCACAAGTGGATCGAGCATACATATACCATTTCATGTGGTGACAATTCTGATCCATCAATTATCACTAGCACATGATTTATGCCAGGACTTCCATACTTCAAATGTAGGTAGGGTAGGTAGGTAGATAGGTAGCTCGGTAGATTTGCTTAGATAGGAAATGTATAAATATAGTTTAGCTTTTTCTTTTGATAGACATCTGACCTGAGTACATCATTAAAAATAAATAAATAAATACCATCTCAACTTTACAGTACAGTTAGTTGTAATCCTCAAATGTTCGAGCATTGATGTAAATTGAATTAACAACGGCAAATAAGCCTTTATTTGTCCCACAACAGCAGCAAAATTGAGGGGGTAAGAAAAAAAACAGATGGTGTCACTGATGTACGCCAACAGGCAACAGGCAGTGACGGAATGACAGACCTTGCACCAGTGTCTTGCTCAAGGACACTTTGACGTGATCACAATAGAACCCTCAAGCTCTGAGTTGGGAGACTCTGACTTTACCGCTGAGCTATGCCCCCACCCATTAAGTTTACAACATTGACCTGGCCTTTTGCAGGTGATCCGCGCACTTCGGTGAACGAGGCCAGCAGTCTCCTCGGAGGCTCCCCGAGGCACCCGTGCGGACGCAAGGGCTCTCCCTACCACACGGGACAGCTGCACCCCGCCGTGCGAGTGGCCGACCTGCTCCAGCACATCAACCAGATGAAGACGGCCGAGGGCTACGGCTTTAAACAGGAATATGAGGTGAGCTATTTTATTTTGCTCGCACCCTGAGTGGTAATTCCCTGATGTCACCGTATGTCTGGTGTTGTCAAATGCTAAGCTCTCTGACAAAGGAGGCTTCACGATGAAATTAATCTGTGGAATGTTGAAATGTAAATTCTACAGCATGGTTGTAATTTATTCTGTTCTCGCCACCATAAATCAGGCCGGTGCAAATGGTGGAAAAATAATTTCGATGACTTCTTTCTTAGTTATGGAACCTTTGAAAAATGTGAATACCATAGCCTGACAGTTTTTATGCATATTTTCAGCATTTACATCAGTGTGAAGCATCAGTGCACACAAAGCTCGCACAATCAAGATGTACGTGCAGTTGTACCATTAAATAGATTGACATTGTGCAGCAACTATACAAACACAACCATCGCTCAAGTGCCTGAAATTCAGGATAGTTTAATGCATACAAGGTCACTGTCAATCTATTTTTCTAAATCTTTTTTTTTTTTGTATCCTTATAAAGAATGGCATTCACGAATAGTATCAAGAGAATGAGTGAGTGTGTCCTATGAATGGATCAAACATTTCAAGCACATGCCGGACCCTGAACAATAAGCAGGGTCCTCGGAAGAGGATGTATTTTGCTACACTTGAACTCCGTCTTGTAGGACAGAGAAATCATGGACCAGTTCTAGATTAAAAAGTGAGTGAAATGTGTCATTCCTTTAATTTGCGACTCCATTGGAATCTAATGGCATCACATTGGCTTGTCACTATCCTGTGGTACGATGCATCAAGTCTATGGCACAATCAACACATCCAAAAGAGAGACCACTGGCTTTTTCCACCACAGGAGATTCATGTGTAATTTTCCACATCCTCCAAAAAAGACAAACTGGGCAAATCTATTTGATGGTAATGATGGGTAGAGAGTTTTTGGAAACCCATCAGTCCTCCTCTGACATAATCCATGAGCCCTTTGCACAGTCCGCTGAAATTGATTAATGGTATTAAAAGGCATCTGGATCACACTCAGGTTGACGGTATGAATTAATCATTCGCGAATGTGCCGACAGACGAACTGGCGTCGCAAGGCAAGACTGATTAGGTTAAACGTTTCAGGAGGCATTCTGAGCTCTGTTACCAGATCGTCAGCTGGCAAATGAGACTGAGCTTTCTTCTGGAAGATTCAGTACATATTACCCAACATTTGTGTACATATCACCTGACATACCTGAGTTTTGATGAAAGACACCCAGTCCGAGGTCATCTGCCACTCTGAATGCTTTCTATAGTCCATTACACTTGTAAGGTCACTTCTCTGGCAAACATAATTTTACTGGTAAAATGTGATGTTCATCTTCAGAATATTTTGTCACTGAAGAGTGGACTGCTTAGCCCGTCTCAATCTGCCTTTGAACAAACTTGTCCCACAGTCCAATAACATCCTCTTTGAATGTTTTAGGCATTGTTTTCGCCACACCTGCCAGATCTTTAGAGTTGGCGTAGATATTTCATTGCTTTCCCAATATAAACATCCCCAAAATGATCTTCCAAACAATCATTAGTTTCAATACCTTTTCATTGGAGTGCTTGCGCCACAAACCACAAACTAGAGCTCGACTTACTGCTGATCGGTCGGCAGCAGGCACACTTGAATGGTTTTCAGACGCTATAATTTACTTGCACAGTTCAGGTTGAATGCTGCCTATCACCCTAATTCACCCCGGATTGGCTTCAGCTTCCCTGTAACCCAGGAAGGCATAAAAAAAATGGAAGGAAATAGAAGATGGATAGAGGGATGTTCCTCTTACAGCAAAAGACTGACAGTGTTCCTTAATAAGCATGCCATTGCTCTGAATATCAAAGCTAATCTGGATCACACAAGCTGGTTCCCCGTGATTATGTAATTCAATTTTTATTCATAAGTGATAGAATTATCTTGGATTTTCATGTACACCTGCAAGATGCCTAATACGATTCAGCACAGGAGCTTTATCAAAATGTCTGGGGAATGTAAATCCATTTTGTCATGTTATGGTAATTGAACCATCTTGCATTTTCCAAACCGGTATTGGAACGTGATAGGTTATTGCTAAAATGAAACCCAAGAGCTAGCAAAAGGAATAAAAAAACAAACGTCTTTGGAAAGTTTCTTTGGGAAGGGGAAAAGGCCCAGCCAGGAGACAGAAGAGGAGCCTACGACTTTCAAGAAAAAGAAGACTACATTGAATAGACAGTATCAGGAGTCCTACTTCAAATATGGCTTTATCTCAGCGGGAGATTGCCACGCACCAAGCTCACTCTGCATAATAGGCGGCGATGGTGAGTCGTATTTTTCATGCACTTTTTAAGTTGCGGCATATCTTATTTTGAAGGCGCGTTTAAATGTTACCATAGCGACAGAGAGTGTTGTGACCAGATAAGACGTTTCTCGTGTCATGATTCGTGTTTATTATTATGTTTAGAAAAGACCACAGTTTTCATGCAGGTCATATCATATTATTTGGTTGTATTTATCCGGCCTTAAAGGCCGGTCCGTGAAAATATTGTCTAACATTAAATCTGTCCGTGGGGCAAAAAAGATTGGGGACCGCTGCCTTGCACTATTGTTCTTTGCGTGTAAAAAGTACCAATTTCATCATATTGTCATCAGAGTGAATTGAATTGCATCACTTCAAAAGTAGTTTTGGTATTCTTCCAACATGATTCCATTGGCTAGCTTATAGAATGTCCCTTTGTGATAATGGCCGCCTTCATTCTCGTGTTTCAGGACACATATTGAAGGGTCCTGATCTCTCTACTTTCCTGCAGCGAATCCATTTTTGGCTGAGTGGTGAGATCACACCCTGGGCAAAAGTCCACCGCTGTCACCCAAAGCCTCTTGCATTCATTTAAAAAAAAAAGATCCAACATCTTTTGTTTCTGGTTGTAGGTGTTTCCCCCCACACCCCTCCTCACCCCCGACTCCCGTCCCCCAAAATACACTTGTAGACTCATTAAACTGTCCCTCACGGGAAAGACACAATCCTCCTGCAACAAAATCAATACACACCTCTTTGCTCGAGTATGTGTTTTGATGGAGTGTCTCTCAAACCAGGGAAATTGATGAGGACCATCATATTACACTACCCTAGCGGGTGTAAGCTTTTTATTTCCCCGAGGAATACCTGTGTTCTGTAAAAACAGAGATCAATAATTTACAGTGAGTTATAAGAAGAGGCTCCTCTTACGCGTGGCACTTGCTGTCACTGCACTTATTTTCCCGCCACGCAACCTTCGACGTCGACTCCACTACAGTAGACATTTGCTGAGGAGCTTGAAAGTTTCATTACAGCGGTTGGCCTCTCTGTCTTGAGGTCAGGGAGGATGATGAACTCCCCGAGTAAAAATGCACCTGCAGCAAAGGTTACCACTGACTCACACGCACCACTCCAATTTGAAAAAAGAAAAAAAACGAATACAACGTGGAACATTTTCAAAGGTGGGATTATTGTGCTCCAACCAGACAGCACCGTGGAGCGCATGCAGGTAAAAGTATCCTTAAAAAGTCTAATTCAGGAAACCTGAGAGACTTTATTTGACTGGGGTTCGGCTGCTTTCATCACATTGTGCTCATTTTAATTGATCCTCTTAACCAACCCACACCACTGATCCCTGCCAGTGAGGCTTTCTAATCAATCTTCCACAGGTTTGGATTGCTTTGCTTTCCTTCAATATTGCTCAACCCCGTCACACGTTCCCTTTTGTTTTCCCTCTCCCGCGCCTCTCTTGGCGTCTGAGGATTGGTGAGAGCAGAGAAACAAAGAGCTCCGAGGTCTGCTATCAAAATTATGGAGGAAAGGGGTGGGGAAAAAAACAGTACAGATATACACAATGTAAAGAGTTAGGACGTAAAGGGAAGGAGGGATTCAAAGAGAGGCGGCGCATGGAACAAGTGAGGAGGAGGGTGTAATCCTATGGAGGATTTGGCTGGTTCTTGGCTCTCTTGTGGGGAGAACTGCATTGTAATCCCCCGCTCAGCATGCAGACTTTGGCATAGTTTCATCAAATTTCCCCAGTGGCTGAAAACCACAGGGGGTATGCCGGTCTTGAAATATGCATGCGTGTTTGTGTGCAGACATCTGACGGAGCTATTTGTAGAACTAATTTCAGCCCAGACGATGGACCCTCGCAAGGTGTTGAGAGTGGCTTGTGAGAGGACCATTTTGGAATTAGCAGGCTTGGTTATGGCTTTATTTGCAAGTGCAGAGATCCTCCTGAACGTTTTGCTCGTTCACGTGTCGCAAAGCGTGTAGGTAGTAAGCCATGCATGCTAATTGTTATGCGGTGAGCAGACAAACACACCATGTGGCCTTCAAAAAGCATTAAAATGTGTGGGAAGCTTTGAACGTATTGCATGCTTATTGCACATCATCGTGGAATTTTATTGTACCAAATGGTCTGTCCTTCGGTTTTCTATGATTGGAAGTCACAGCTTGGGGGAGGGTCCTAACACAATTCCTAGTTTCTGAAACATGTAAAGTTTCTTTTTTTCCAGACCATGGTCTTTTTTGGTGAAGAGGAAAACTCTGACTCTTTCTGCTGTCACTTCAGCCTTCATTGAACCTGTCGCTGCTCCAAAGCAGCTATTTGTTGGTTCTTTGTTCAATTATTGTTCAAGTGAGTGTAAACAGGGTAACAAAAGGATTGCAAAACGTCAACGTTCTTTATCCCATGTCACAATTTGACATTTCGGTATGGACTTTAGCATAGATCTTCAACGGACAGTTAGGACGGCGGAAAAAATAATTGGCACCGCCCTACCCACTCTTGAGGACTTGCACACTGCAAGAATCAAGACAAGGGCACGGAAAATCCTCCTGGATCCCCCGCACCCTGCCCACCACCTTTTCCAGCTACTCCCCTCAGGCAGGCGCTACAGATCCATGCGCACCAAATCCAGCAGACACTTAAACAGCTCTCTAGCCATTAACTCCTAAACAGTCACTGACATAGTCACTCTTCTTGTACAACAAATACTGCTACTGGTCACTCTAAAATGGTTCAATGATTTTCTGCACCAACTGTACAAACTGTCATAGTATTGTATTCTACCACCGATCACTTTAGCTCTGCTTTGATACTTTGCACATTGTCTAACAGTTGTCACTGGGTGGTACCACCGCACTACGGTTCACTTACATTATGAAACCTATTTGTCATGTCCTTGTTTATGATGATACTAATGCAGCTTGTTATACCGGAGACAAATTCCTTGTGTGTTCTACATACTTAGCCAATAAAGATGATTCTGATTCTGATTCTGATCATGGAAGTTGACACACATGACTTACTTTTGTGGGCCACATAAAGTAATGTGGTGGGCTGCATCTGGCCTTTGCCTTTGACACCTGTGCTATCGACAGATATTTACAGTCCTGCAACTTGTGCAGACTCGAATAGGCTTACCACAGTACAGCTCTTGTCTTCATGATGTAAAAATTATTAAAACAACATTAATATTAATGGTGGCGCGCTCATCAAAGTGCTGCAAACACAACGTACTTCGTGGGTTACCTCCGACATGGAAGAGCCTCATAATTCTCTTATTTTCATTTTGTCAGAGCACTCAAGCTTGCCTACTTCAGGCAGGCGCAATGTAATCGTAATCGTCATGTGATGTTGAGAAAACAAGTGAAATAACAGTCAGTTCTACTCCTGACTGCACCGCACTATAATGTGGAACCAACGAACGGCGGCTTGTACTGGCACCACCTTATCATGAGGATTAATAATAAATCAAGGAATCTTTTCACATTATAAAATGAAGTGTTTTTTTTTTTTGTAACAGCTTAGAACAAATGTAAGCTCAAGAGTATGTGAAACATCCAAATGTCCAGGATTGAAGAGAAATGAGACGCACTGGTCATAGCTTTGTTCTATTTCATTTCATAGCGTGCATGCCGCATCAAACCGCTCCAGAAAAATCCAATGGTTCTTGAACTAAGCCTCTATCGTGTGTCACAGTTGTGCTGGCTTCAACAAAATGGGCCCTTTTTTCATCAGACTGTTTGAGAGGTGAATGGAGCGGCTTCGTAAAGTCTGCATTACATTCAATGTTATTTTCTTTGTTCTCTCCTTAGAGCTTCTTTGATGGCTGGGACTGCACAAAGAAGAAAGACAAAACCAAAGGGAGGCATGATACCTTATTGGGATGTAAGTTAGCAGAGCATAAATCACTTTGTGTGTGTTTTTTTTAACTTCAATGTGCTTCTGTTCTGTTGTCTTTAACTGTGTCAGATGATCGCCACAGAGTCAAGCTCAACCCTCTCTTGGGAGACCCCAATTCCGACTATATCAACGCCAACTACATTGATGTAAGTTTTATTCTCTCTGACTTTCCCCGTAGATTTTTTTGACTGGAGATAAAAAGATTGAACCTCCAGCGAGGCCCGCGCTCTCTCACTGTCCCGTAAGCCAATCAGTCAGCTGGCCCACTTTCGCCTGGAAGCTTTCATCCAATCAAACAACCTGCTTAGTTTTGTCACGCTTGTCGACTGCTCCATCATATTACCCGACTCAGACAAAGTCCGCTATCGTTTTTATTAAAACACGAGAATAAATGCATTTAATAGCGTGGAGAGGAGATGAACCTTGTTTGTGGGAAGCCACTAATCCCTCAAAATGAAATCGACTTGATTGATGTTATCCAATCTCTAGTTGGGCGTGGGCGGGATGGTGTGCTGGAGCTTGAGGATTGGGCATCGGGGATGGGTAATGATCCTTTCCATTGTTAACCTTGTGTGTTTTCCACACATGAGGTGCCACGGTAATTCTCGCGTATTATTAATAGGTAAATGGATTTCATGTGTTCTCATCCGTACATGTTCCCAGTCGCAATTGATTCAGAAAGGCCAATTTCGCCGAGAAAAAAAGAAAAGCTACTTGTGGGGAACAAAAATCAGGCAGCATTTTCAAAAATCAAGTTGTAACAAACAGCGAAAGATTGAAGCGCATGCTCGTCTCTGCCGCGGATTCGTTATGTCAAGGGAAATGTGGGCAATCTGATATGGATTCTTTGTCTCACTAGATTTATTTCGCACGCATCGCGCTGGGACTCAATATGGTTCCTCTGTAAGAAGCTGAGGCAGAATAATTCCCTCGCTACACTATTTTGGATGGCGAAAAGCAGAAACCCGTTTCTGTCAAAGCTTTTCTGAAGAATAGATTTGAAAGCACAGTTCTTATAAAGATAAACTTATTACGCATTTAGGTCTCCTTTGATTGGATTAACCTTTTATGACAAATCAAATTAAGTAACAGCAGTATCTTCACACTGTGGGTTTTGTTTCCTGTGGAACGATGGCTGGTAGAGAGAAGCTTTTGTAGAGTTCATTAGAAAGGTAAAGCATTCAAATCCTGCTGAATGAGTGCGGTTACTTTTGGACTTTTGGAAGAGGATGCATCATTCTAGTGAAAGTGATGTGACAAGGCCAATGCATCAAAATTAAAAGCATCTATTCTGGGCCACCGCTATTTGATAATCCCCAAGGCCGGCCGTAAATTGTGAACATCCGCAAGTAATTGATATGATGCTAAGCGTGATTAGAATTGCTTTGATCGGCGATGGGCATCTGGCGTCCCGCACTCCGCGTGTCCCTCAATTATTTATTTATGTTACGCTGCAGCTGACAAAGTTTACACTGCAATAACAGTGTTCACCACTAGATGGCGGACATTGTTTACTAATACCGCCACGGCCAAGATTGTACTTGTGTCTCAGAGAAGCAGATCCTGACAAAAAGCAGCACCAAGACCAAATATGGTCAAGAAAAATGTGGATGTCTGGTACATTATGAAGCAAATGACAGTATATGTTGTCGAAATTTCAACGCAAACCTATCTGTCTTCAAGCCGCTATCAGCCATGAAAGATTTTAACCTAAATTGCCACAACACGTCCAAACTAAAAAGTTCACGAATAACTGATTTTTTTTTCACAAGAACCATTGATAGTTTTTGTTGTTGTTGTTGTGCATGAGGAATTACTAAATTTGTGTCCTCTCAAAAAATTGATATGGTCAATGCTTAATAGTGTTACAAAGGCAAAAGGTGGCATGAAAAAGTGGCTGTATGGATGGCAGGCAATACAGCGGGGATGCAACGGCTTTGCATGACTTCCAACAAAATCGTGTACTTTCCTGCCCTGTATTGCACTGGGATTCACAGGTGAATGAGTTGGCCTATTATTTGGGGGATTTTGAATGACATGCAGGACAAATGATAGCGGTATATCAAAATCATTGAGTGTGTTGAGTTTTTTATGAAAAACGTTGGCTTGTGGTTTTGTGCCATCTTTGAATGGGATTTTGATGCGAAGAAGTCCTCTGCTCAGGGGCGGGTAATTAATGACAGTTATGGACTTACTTTTGTTTGCTTCAAAGTCTTTGTAGTTGAGGAGTACCGGTAGATATTTTGAGCATTAAAATATAATACAAAGAGAGAATCACAAACAGGCATGTTTTTCCCCCACGAATTATGGGGAATAGGTTCCCAGAAACCGGGACGATGCGAGAAAAGCATTGCTCCCTCTGAGCGAATGTGTTGCTTTCAAAACAGAGGTGAGCAGGGGCGAACTGTTTTCCCCCTATTTCTCTCTTTAAAAACATTTAATGCCTGATCCTTTGCTTGCTATGCTGCACTTTGCTTGAAGAAGACATGCAGAGTTTTGCATACGTTTGACGGCTTGCTGCGCCTGTTGAGGAAGGAAGAGCAGTTGGATGCGCCGTGGCTGATGCTATGTTGCATTTCATTTCATCTGCAGAGAAAACGAGTCTCGCTTTGGCTCATCAAACCAACCGGCCATCCATGTTATTACATGAACACATTCATGACATCTGTATCTACGAAAAAAACGTACTTATTCTATGTCAGTCACTGTAGTTTCATCTTGGGGAAAATTAATTGGTTTCGTTGTCTGATACGTTATCAACACACGAGCGCAAATTCTATGCAGAAACGAATCCCGCTTTAGCACTCAAAACATCTGAAAAAAATATTACAACGTTGTTCCACGACACTACAGCAAGTTGTAATTTATACTTTCAAATTCGGTCAATTATCTTTCTTCACGGCTTTGTGTTTTTCTCATCACGTACACTGATATCTTCATTTTGTGTGTTAAAAAGCAGCTTTGATTTTCTCACCTGCAGAGGTTATCCGCCGTTTATTTGTGGGAGGAGTCAAATTTTGTTGTTGTTGTTGTTGGGGCGATTTCAACACTATGGCCGCCGCTTCCGTACAGTTTTCGTAGATACCATGGACAGATTGGGTCAAATCTTTTTTGAAAATCAGTCACTATTTCAGCTAGAATGCAATTTCCCTTGAACAAATGTGGAGCTGATGTATGTCGAGCACCTTTCCACATGCTGGCATGGAACGATTTTTCACTTGACGTGCTGATTCCTTGTACACTGACAAGTTTATGCATTTACAAACACATGTAAATATAGTTACAGGAGGTGTCTGATGGCAAAATGTACTGATCATCAACTCTCAGCGGCTCAACCCACATTACTTTTCATGATCACACGCACACACCTTCCCACCTGTCTGTAAAGCAAGCTGTCTACCAAAAAGCTTCTTTCATTAACTAGCATATATGTCTTCTTTTTCTACTCCCCTCCCCATTTCCTCAACCTTGCACCCCTGTAGATTCGGATTAACAGGGAAGTAAGTACTTCACCGCTTGTTCTTCTGCCTGCCATCGCTTGATTTCTCCTTGCCCCCCAACCCTGCCCTACCCCTCCCCTCCTCTTACCACACTCCTCTATCCACAAATGCTCACTGTCTTTCGGGATTGTATTTATGAGAGATGAAAAGGACAGAAAAAGCATTTAATGATTTGAAATGAACATAAGTAGACGTGTCCGCTCAGCGGCGAGGACCCCGCTGTCTTTGTTAGTCCTCCTAAGTGGCCCAGGAAGGAAGTTTAGTTGCCATGGTGACCGTCCATCTAAGCAGAGGAAGGGGAAGTGTCTGTGCTGATATATTGGCAGGGGCAAGAGGAATTGTGGATAGCAGGCCTGATCATCCATCTCCATTTTCACAATTTTCACAATTATCTGGATCTGCTTCCAACTCAGTTCAGCAATTCATCAGCAACGCAAACACACTCAACGTAGTCGGCTTTGACAGCTATCACAAATATCAAATACACGTCATTAGCGTTGTTTGCATACTGAACGTCATTGGAACATTTCGTTTCTTGCGCATTTATTTTCAACCACTTCTCTCAAAACATAGATTCTCTATACGTTTATCTTCTCATGAGAGCAGCGTTCATGAGTTTTTTCAGGGAGATGTTTTCAGAAGGCCAAATGTCTGTCTCCGCACAAGGTTAGATAAACAAGACGCTTCTATTCAGGAGAACGCTTGCTCATTCTCTGTGTCCACGCATTAAACTCCCCCAGGTGATGTTTTGTCGTGTCTATTCCTCTCAAGACTGTGAAGGTGACTTCAGTGTTAATCCATGTTCACTTCATCCCCTACCATATGAAAAAGTCCGTCATCAATATACCAAAGGTTGCGCCGGGACTTTGGTATAAAGGATCTCAAGAATATATATATTTTTCTTAACTTGAACGTAATGATTTGTGGAATTTATTTAAGATTCTTTTTGAAGGCACAAGGGTGAAGAATGCACGGAAGAAAAGGGATTATGAGCATATTATCTGTGTTGTAGCCCCTATCGCATTTCAAAACAAAATGCTATGTTTGGATGGGAAGTCCAGTCATGGATAAATGTATTTCATTAACTTTGCAGCTTCAGTTTTCATTTTGGTGACTAACATTGCTCGTATTTTGCCAGAACTAGATATGTCCCCATCACAATTTCTTGCACACAAGTCCGAGTCCGGGTCATTTGTTTTTAGGTATCTGCCGATAGCCGAATCATTCATCGGCAGTGCATTATGAAGAAAAGAACAGTGCATCCAAATTGTTTTTTTTTTCCTCAAATAAAGATATCCCAACATGATAACTTTTTCTCTGGCTGTAAATCAGCAGTGGTTCAAATGAGGTTAACTCATAAAATATTTTATTCTTGACTTTGGAAATTAAGAAGATTAAAAGTCTTTTATACATGTTAGTGAAACACAAAATTGGGAGTTTCTGGTAATTTTGGGAAAAATTGCGAGGGAAGTGCAATTGGGGAATTTACAAATCTTTAATGCGGACAAATTGAATCTTGAAGTAAAGGCTAATTATCCCTGTGTTGCATTCAAATTAAGACAACCCCAATATATCTCACCTGGCCTCTGTCCTTGTTGAAAAGTGAACAGAGCAGGCAATTGTCATCTTCACATCAAACAACTGTCAAGTTAAGTCCAACTTTATTGTCAAATGCGCTGTATGTGCAACATACAACAGAAATTTGATCTGAGTGGAAGTAGAGTGCAGGGGGGAAGAGGGAGGGGGCATTCTTCCGTAGCCCAAAGGCACGCTGAGTGACCGGACTTTCTAACCAAGATGATGCTGCAAGATGTTTCCTGTTCCAGACCGTCCTGTAATTTTGAAGACGTATTTACATTAGTCTCTTCATTTTATGTCCTTTTATTGTTCATTGAAAAGCATCTCTAACCTTCGTCTTGAACTAAAAATGACTTTTCTTTGCTCTTAAATGAAAAAGCTTCAAATGTGGACATATTTCATCTTATTTGTCTGAATTCCTGTGGAAAATTCCACGATGCAATAGTCAGCAGCTTTAATTTTCTTCCTATTTTTACTAAGGATCCAGATATTGCTCCTTTAGTTGGCTCGACTTGAATAAACCTTGCTGAAGCAATCACGTTTTGACAGATTTATTAACGTTTTTTTTTTTTTTTCCCCATGGTGTGGTCTTAAGAGAGTGTAGCTCCTCGTAGAGGCTATGAGTGCAAAAACATGAGTCAGCAGTAGGTCAGAAAGCAGTAAAACACAACACGGCACTGTCAGGGAGCGGGTGAGATGATGACAGGAAAAGGGTGAGACACACAGCTGTGTGTGAGACAGATGGCTTACTCAGCATGTCATCTCTGTCCTCTCTTTCAGGGCTACCATCGATCCAACCATTTCATCGCCTCTCAGGGTGAGTGTCCTATCCTGTGTGTGTGTGTGTGTGTGTGTGTGTGTGTGTGTGTGTGTGTGTGTGTGTGTGTGTGTGTGTGTGTGTGTGTGTGTGTGTGTGTGTGATGGTGAGTTGGGGTCTAATAAATTAAGGATTATGTCGCCAGTGAACCCACTCATGCGCAGGCAGATTCAAAGGTGTTATTGTGTCTGGATTGTGAGGGTTGCTTAATTAATCATTGAGGAAGCAGATAATTAACGCATTAGTCAAATCTTCCCAGTCTCTGCGGCATTGTGGCTTCTCCATTGTTGTAAAGAGAACCTGGAGTTCATCCACTGTCGTTTCTCATGAACTCAGGACTGTGAGCATTCGAAATTTCGCTCCACTGACTCCAAATTGTTAGGAGGCGTGTCATCACCTCGGCGGCTCGTGTCACCGAGTCACTCAAAGCTCGCTCTTTGGTCGAGATGGAACGAGGAAGTCGGAAGAAAAAAAAAAGACACCGATAGGCTTGCTGTCTCACTCTCTTCTTGTTTTAAAGTTGCTCCTTGCTCCTTTAAATGTCTTCGAAATGATTGATGGCCCTCCGGCTTTCATTATCATCTACTGTTGTTTTGGCACCCATCACCTCTTTCCACTGCCAGGAATTCTCCTATATAGCTTTAATAACTGCACATTCTTGTGATATTCTGCCATCAGAGGAAGGACACGAAGGTCCCGATAATGCAGTCGTTCTCAAGGCAGCAGATCTCTCATTGAGATGACAGGTGTTTGATGCCGCTTCCCTCTGCCTTCCAGGACCCAAACAGGAGACACTCTATGATTTCTGGAGAATGGTGTGGCAGGAAAATTGTTTCAGCATCGTCATGATCACCAAACTGGTGGAAGTGGGCAGGGTAAGTAATATGCGCCCCCCCTTCTCCCCTCTTAGCTCCACCCAGTACAAAGATTTCTATCTTTGTGCTCGTTTGTCAGTGCACGTTTTTATTTATTTATTTTTTAGGTTTTTACTTTGACTGGACTGGATAATTACCCCAAGTAGCAGTTGACTACATACAAAAACTTTCAAATGATTCTCGACATACCGTCCAAATATGTCCTGTCTTTGTTGCAAACATACAGTAAATATATGACAATATGCATTATGGCCACCCTTGAGGTGAAAAATGCTAAACATACCATTTACTGGCAGAAAATACTGATAAGCAGTTTTCCATATTATTCCGTTATGAATTCACACATCTTCTTTGAGAGAACATCAAAGTATTGCTTTTACAGATTTACAAAGGAGTCATAATGAAGGTATGGCCCCTGAACCGTTTTGGGAAATATTTGACACATGTACTGTATAAATAAGCCACATATTCGGGGAAAAGCTACCTTTGGTCACTGACCGCACAGGTTTGTTGTTTTGTTTTCGCATACAGTAAATACTGATGTATTCAACCCTAAGTGCCCTATTTTCCCAATCAAGTTATTACCTCAGTGGATGGTTAAAATCACGCCATTTTGGACCACTAGCCTTACATGCAATTTGGTTTTCCATTTGGGAACTACTGTGAGAAGAGTCAACAAATAAGCAGTGGATGATTTCAGGGTGAAGCCAAATAACACCTCCTTTGTGCTATTAGACTACAGTTGATTACGTTGTTTCATGTTTCAAACAACAAACAACACATCCCACCAGATGTCTTCCCTTCCACAAAAAATGGAAATTGCTAACTATGGCCTATAATATAGTATGAGATGTCAAGTATACTGGAAAAAAGTACTCCATTTTTGTTTGCACATGATGAAAATGTGTCAAACTAATACATATGTGTTCAGTTTTGAGGAAAACGTATGAAAATGACAGAATTGCCACATTTCAATCGTGCAAACCAGTGTACATGTTTGAATGAAGTAAATCCAAAGGATCTTTTTTTTTGTGGTCAGTGTACTGTTTTGTACACAAAATGTCAACATCAGCAACGATCATTCATATGAAATCCACAAAAATATGTGGATGTCGGCGAACGGCCATAACAGTTTGACTGTAAATGTGACAAGTATGCATGTGTGTGTGTGTGTGTGTGTGTGTGTGTGTGTGTGTGTGTGTGTGTGTGTGTGTGTGTGTGTGTGTGTGTGTGTGTGTGTGTGTGTGTGTGTCTGCGTGCGTGCGTGCGTGCGTGTGTAATATCTTGAAATGTGAATCTGGAATATTTGGGGAAAAGGAAATCATATTAATCTGTTTATCTTTTCTTGTATTTTGAAAGCAAATGTGGTCAATTCACTGGAAGAATCCATGAATGGTGGTTGTCCTTTAGACCACAGGGCAGTTGATTGAGACTTGACTCAAAAGCGCCTCTGCATTTTCCAGCCAATTTGTGCTCTCCATTTGGCTTCATACTTTCTCATGTCTAACAAGAAGGTTGATGGTACAACATTTTTCATATGCAGGTGAAATGCTGTAAATACTGGCCTGATGATAGCGAGATGTACGGTGACATCAAAATCACTCTGCTGAAAACGGAGACGCTTGCTGAATACACAGTCCGCACTTTTGCCTTGGAGAGGGTGAGTTCATGCACTCTGCATTCATGCCTACATTTTGCTCTTTGAATAATTCTTGGTACATAAAATGCAATTTACAAAACTACGATAATGGACAGTCTTTATGTCCAATTTAATCACCGGCATCCTTCGACAAAAGTCGGAAGTACTCTCATGTTGAGGGTCCAACGATTTTGCCCTCTGCAAGGAACGTAAAGAGCCACATTTTGTTCACGCCTATTGAACGGCGAGCTTTCCAATGCAACTTTCAAGTGGTAAGGGCAAGCTCGGCTTCGATAGTAAGGATGCGGCTCATTTCTGCTCCATCGCTTTGCATGGATCATGAGGAAGTACAGTTTCGAGTTTCTCTTTTACCTGCTGAAGTCAGCCTTCAAATTGGAAATGGAGTATTAGCAACGGATTAAATACTCGACAGGGTTGGCTTCTGATCGGCTTGAGGGTCACGTGTTAATCTGTGAAGAATTAACAGTCATTATAGGGACGCCACTGCCTGTCTTTCCAGCGTGGCTCTTGCAATGTTTAGCCCGGCTGGCCCTCTTTGCCGTCTGTCAATCTCCTGGGGTGCCTCAGTGGAAGAGCTCCAAGCATCTCTGAAAGTGACAGTGGCACAAACACAGCATTATCAGCACACTGTCACATTCACTCATTCGTAAGCATACGCTGCCGTTTATTCAAATCAGCAAGAATTTGGGAGCCGGTGACAGCTTGTTTTTTTTAGAGGCTTTTTGAGCAGGGTGTGGAGCGAGGATTTCTGTCTTCACCAAATCTTTGCTTTGCAGCTTGACTTTGTCGTCCCAGCATATAGGGAGAAATTGTCGTGTGACTGCAGCCAGCACCCCCTCGAGCTCAGACGGCCTGAGTTATTCCTTTCCACGTCTGTAAAACCGCATCTGCTGCGAGTCTGCAATGCCCTGAGGCCCAACTGTCCTAGAAGACCCAAGACCACATATAAATAATGCCCACAGCCAAGAAATCTGTCACATCTATAACAGAGGGGGAACATCACTGAATAGATGGGAGCTCGTCTCAAAAAAGAAAAAATAAGGGCCCTGTGGCTCTGATGCAAAATGCTGTGTTTTACACGCTCATGTTAACTATGTTTCTGTTGACAGAGAGGATATTCAACCAAGCATGAGGTCCGTCAGTTTCACTTCACATCCTGGCCTGAGCATGGGGTGCCCTATCACGCCACTGGTTTGCTCGCCTTTATACGAAGGGTGAAAGCCTCTACGCCTCCTGACGCCGGGCCTGTGGTGGTCCACTGCAGGTAACTTTCTCTCATGCACCTTTAGTTTCATACAGGCAAGCAATCATTCAATAATGGCAATAATCAGTTCTCCTGTTACAGATAAAAGGCACGGGGTTCAAATGTGTCGTTGTTAAGGTTGCATTCGGGGAGAGGTTCAAATGGTGAAACAATGTCGGTGTGTGATCGGGTGTAACGCTTCCTTGGTTTTCAGGTCACGGTGGGGGTGTTATAGTAAATGCAGCAGAGTGCCTTGTCTAATCAACCCATTCAACATTGCGAAATTACATTCTCCTGCCACACAATGAAATGCTGTTGAGTTTTTTTAAATACTGCTCTTGTAAAGCATTCAAGTAGTTGACCTTCGGTTTCCAAGTCGATGGCGTTATTACAAGCCATTGTATTACCCAGCTTTTGTCAAAAATACAGAACTTTTTTTTTTCTTTTTTACATTCAACCAAGATTTAGCATTTTCTGAAACTTCCTTTCTTCTTGGTTGCTAATGGCTACTGAACACAGAGAAATTGGCGACCTATTTGTGTCCATACAACACTTACCACCAAATATAATTTCAACAATAAGCAAGAAACACATTCAGTACCTCACTTTCAAAAGGATTTTAAACTCGGCATGCATTTTTGGTGTATCAGTCAGTGAATACAGTGTACAATATATTGCTGCACCATTTTTTCCGGTAGTCACAAACTCTTAACGTCCAAATAACACAAAATCAAGCAAGTGTGAAGTAGCAGTCGCAGTAAGTACAAGCTAGCAGCAGAGAGAAGACTTTGATCTTTGAGGCTCCAACAGTCTGTCTTTCAAATTGGGTGGCGCGCCAATGGAGTGCAACAGCTGCATGTGTTAATTATTGAAAGGCCACCCCAAAAGACGCGCTACGCTTGAAGAAGTGCAAGGTTCCTAATGATGTTCTTTCTTGTTGTGGGCAGTGTGGGGGCGGGCCGTACAGGCTGCTACATTGTGCTGGATGTCATGTTGGACATGGCTGAGTGCGAAGGTGTGGTGGACATCTACAACTGTGTGAAAACCCTCTGCTCACGGCGCATCAACATGATCCAGACGGAGGTCAGATCAACATGGGGTTAAATCTTCATCCACCCATCCATTTTATAAACCATTTATCGCCTATCTCAGCTGACTATGGAAGAGGCGTTAGCCTAGCTAGCACAACTTGAGCTGGTCAGCAGCTAATCACAGCAAGGGGTTAAACATATAAATTACAAAAATCCTCCCTATAGATAAAATCTTGGTTGGAATGGGGTCTTAAATCTTCATTTAGGCTTCCTGTTCGGAAATCAAGTCTGCTTTTTGTTATTCTATTCCGACTGATGTTATAGCAAAAGGTTGATGTTGTATAAGTGTATTTTGTGTAGGCACATCCTGTTGTTTGGATGTGTAGATAATTTACATATTCAACATTTATTATGCAAATCCACTGTTAACATTGTTGTTTAGTGCATTTGTAACCATTTGCCGTGTTTTTTTTTAGTTTTACACTACAGTCTTTCATTTAGAACAAGGCAGCTCAACGTATTTTAGTTGCTCTTGCATTGACTACATTTAGATTGCACTGGTGGTGACTGTTTTACAGTAAGTGGTGCCTATTTATTTTTTTGTTTTTTTTAACACTTGTACATTGCTGAACACGGCCTTCCTACAGTACACAAATGCGTGTCAAACCTGTTATATTAGATTGTACGAGTGGATGAACAATACATTATTTGTGTTTCTGAAGTGTTTCTCTCTTTGCCCACAGGAGCAGTATATATTCATCCATGACGCCATTTTGGAGGCTTGCTTGTGTGGCGAGACGCCCATTCTGGTGAACGAGTTCTCGGTTGCCTACAGAGAGTTACTGAGAGTGGATTCCCAGAGTAATTCCTCGCAGCTCCGTGAGGAATTTCAGGTCAGTCTTATTTTTCGGAACTGTGACCCAACTGCAATCTGTTTGGGCACACTGGCTTCTGACTTGTGAACGTTTTGAAACTATTTTTCCCGACAGTGAACAATGGAAATAGTAATAAAATCTTACAAAGTCAAACCGTCGCCATTAAAATGAAAAAGGTTTGATTTTTACCATTCTGAACTGTCACTGTCAACAGGTTTAATAATAGAACTGTTTAAAGACGACAAAGATTTAGTGTTTCAGGAAGTGGATAGTAAGGCTTCCAGAAGGCAGGTCGACGTCATTCATCACGTTACTGTGAACTCTCATACAGTTCATGAGTAAAAGGACATGAACCACTGGAGAGTAAAAAATATAGCGCCCTTCTCAAGAACGCGAACAAAAATATGTCTGCTGCTTGTAACTAAATCTAACCTTCTGTTATTATTAATTGTTTTTTTTTTTTTGTCAGACTTTAGAGAAATATATTTCCCCAAAATATCGGTCAAAAAGTATAATTAAGGTTCTACTGTATATAACAAGCACAGCGTCAGCGCGTGTTTTGTTGTGGTTGCACCACATATGCTTCCACAGAAGCGTCTGTTTTGTGTGGATTGCGCGGGATGATGATAGTGCCACTTCGCTGTGTGACCGCGTTCAAATCTTTGGTGGGGAACAACACGGTCACTGTGCGTTTTATTAGACGTAGATACGGAGGGAAGAGAAGCAGCTGAGTTCTCACATGCCACTCCTGCCTCATCCTCCACCTCCCCCCATCCTGCCGCAGTGCTCGAGTAGACCACCAATCGCAAGGAATCCCGATTTAGCATTTCAAAGTGAAACTGGGGAAGCTGGTGCACTTCCTTTAATTTGATGCGGGTTTATCCCTTATGTTCTACATAGGAATTATGAAGCATGTATGGTCGGGATTAGGAACATGTGCGACTAGTGTGACACTATAATTACAAACATGCCTTGCATTGATGCTGCCGCCTTATCCAACTGTGACTGTTGTTCAGAAGCTTCCCTGCTCCCCAATAAGCTCTTTGTTTGTTGCTTTCAGCCAAATGTGACTTCTGTCACTCATATGGAGCCTTTGCCAAGTAAATAGGCAAGACTCGCAAAAACGTGCATTTATATTATAGTTTGTGCACAGCTGGTACTTGTCCGAAAAAAAAAGATGTGTTCAAATTTGCTGAAAAAGTTCCAGAGCTCTTGGCTTAAATGTTTTTTTATTATTATTTCATTTTTTATCCCCCCCCCGCTCCCCCACTACCCCCTCCATACAATACAATACAATACAATACATGCTGATTTATATAGCGCTTTCACAACAGCGGCAGCTGTAACAAAGCGCTTAACAAAACAGTTAACATAAAGTAAAATAATACGTAAACACAACACACAACATAAAACATGAACATAAAGTAAAATAGTGAACACAACACATGACATAACACACGGACAAAACTTGAAAGGACCATGACATGCTGACTGCCTCTGAGTTCAGTGTCGTGACAGTGGCAAATTTTTTGGACAGTTTCTAAATCTGGCCAAGCAAACACGGCCTGTCACATTTGCCCATCTTGCCCCCTGCATTGTCTCACGTCCATCCAGGTTTGCCCACTGTAGCCTGACACGCGCTTGCCGTGGCCGTCGGGACCAAACGCAAATGTAGCGATGCATTTTCCAGAGAATTTGCTCACCCTCTTGACCAGTACTGAGACTCAGATACTTTATCGCCACAAATTACTTTTCCGTGTTCACGTTGTGTCGTTTGCAGATTGCACATTAGAGGGACACCTCAAGCTAATTATCCTCAGTAGACTATCTGGCTTATATGTTACATCTATCATGTTACGACTAATTTGTGTTCCCAAAACAATGAATATCACTTTGCACACACCTTCTAACATTACTCGAAAAAATAAACGGCTTGCAGATGATTAGATTTGTTTTTACTCCTAAACTAACACCCAGGCTAAACAGTAGAAATGTATCACTCAAACATGTTTCTTTCACACCGATCACTATCTTCCTATTCAGCAAGGATTTTCGCGTGATCTGGGGATGTAGGGAGTTGCACATAAACAGCAAACACCCCCCCGTCCGTTTCAGCAAATAGCTACAGTCCATCCATCCATTTTCCGATCCGCTTATCCTCACAAGGGTCGCGAGGAGTGCTGGAGCCCATCCCAGCCGTCTTCCGGCAGTAGGCGGGAGACCCCTCGAACGGGTTTCCAGCCAATCGCAGGGCACACACAGACGACCAACCATCTGCGCTCATACTCACGCCTAGGGACAATTTCGAGTGTTCAATTAGCCTGCCATGCATGTTTTTGGATTGTGGGAGAAAACCAGAGTACCCGGAGAAAACCCACGCAGGCACAAGGAGAACATGCAAACTCCATACAGGGAGGCCGGAGCTGGAATTGAACCCGGTACCTCTGCATTGTGAGGTTGACATGCTAACCACTGGACCACCGGGCCGCCCTGATTATAAGTTTCACAGAAAAAAAAATGAATAGATGAATCCAAAGCAAGACTAGGCGCGGTTTCACTGTATTTCTATTTCCTTTCTTCATACATCACAATTTGAACATCTCCATTGGCAGACACTAAACTCCGTGACTCCGCACCTGGATGTCGAAGAGTGCAGCATCGCCCTGTTGCCCAGAAACCGAGAGAAGAACCGCAGCATGGATGTTCTCCCACCTGATCGCGCCCTGGCCTTCCTCGTGACGACAGAGGGGGAGAGCAACAATTACATCAACGCCGCCCTGGCCGACAGCTTCCACCAACAAGCTGCCTTTATCGTCACGCCGCACCCTCTGCCCGGCACCACGGCCGACTTCTGGAGGCTGGTCTTTGACTACGGCTGCACAGCCGTGGTCATGCTCAACCAACTGAATCAGTCCAACTCCGCCTGGGTGAGGTCAAAGAGCTGTGCATCCTTCCTGTTGCTCGAAATCCACAAACTTTGTGATGAAAACGTGAATGCGTGCGTTCACTCACAGCGCACCGGGTGACACTTTCTCCATCGTTTTTAGATCAGTCAGAACTTGTTTTTTTTTCCCCCGCCCACGCCCCATCACGCCATCTGTGTCTTACTGTGTTTGGGATGAGTTCCTTCATGCCATTTTGTCTGGCTTTGATCCCTGACCACATTGATCTCAAGGAACGAGTAGATAACACCCGGCCCACTTTTTCCTTCCGCGTCCTCAACTTCCATCTCGGGAGAATAGGCTTGTATTGCCCTCCAGCCCCATCTCAGGCTTCTTTTTGTTGGCGCCCCACTTTTTCAATCTCGGTGCATGCTGCATGTCTTCTCTCCTCCTCCTCCTCCTCCTCCTGCACTGCCCTATTGCCTGTTAGATTTTAATTGTGTTTCATGTCATTGTGACAACACAGAAGGCAATATCCGTCGTGATCAAGATGAAAAAGGTTTGAAAATGTAAGAGATAATGAAACGCAAGCGGCTTGAACACAGACACCGACCGCTCTGCTTCCCCCGTAAGATTGCATTTCCGAATGAAACACTTACAACCTTTGCGTAATCAAACTTGGCTCAGTACAACTGTAAAAAACATATTTCATCGTGTGACAGGCCTGAAAAAGAAGTCGCTCGCGCGAGATCATTAATCTTGGTCAAAATTGCATGGAGTCACTTGAAAAGCCTTCTTATGTTTAAAACATGCAATGTAACCCTTTAGACTCGCTTCTGTAAAATAGTTGCGCAATAACGGCAACACATTGCATGCGTTTCTGCGTTGTGATCAACTCGCTGGTAAAATGTTTTTCTTTCTTTCAGCGCAGGGCCGCATTTCTTGGGTCCTGCCTGAAAATTGAGTTGTTGCCACTTTTTGGCAAGTTTAATCACAATACTCTGTTATGAGCGCTGTTGGGGAGTTAATTTGAGGGATTGGAAATCTCTGCCTCCCGTCTTGCCGCAATCTCATAAAGAACATTAAAGCTCCCTACCTCATTCTTCTTCTCTGCTATTATTAACACCAGCCTGCTGCGTCTGGCCACCTCCCGTTCTTCCACGGGTCCTGTAACCCATGTGAAATATAGGCTGGCTTTAAAGGCATCATTTCCTCCCAGTATACCAAATGAATTGCGTTTAAATATTTTATCGTCAGAAACGCCCTTCCACGTTCAATCCGAAGAGTGTAAGAAATGTTACTGGAATGATGTAACAAAGGATACAGAATTTCAAATCCAAACTCCAAGGGATGCAACCACGAAACCTTTCAGACACGCCTCATGTATTATCAATAATTGGCGGGATACACACATGGCCGCCTGATGTTAGACATTTCCACTTTGCTTCCCATTTGTATCACAGTACAGTGGATGCTTAACGTAACTGATGAATACATTTGAAATATTCTGATGTGAGTTAATGATGTCTCATGTCAGAAACGGGAAAATAATTATTTAGAACCGGCCGCTGGTTGTGTACTTTGGCGTCTTGAAAACTGCCAGATGGAACCAGCGGCGTTTGATGCTGAGCGGGACTGTGGATCACACACAAGACTAACTACTGTCGCTCGTTTTGACTGCACATCACAAGAAGAGGGCATGCATACTATGAAGTCTCAGTCAGCGATAATAGACACATTCCCAAAAGGAGAGGACAGTCCTGTATTGATAGGCTTATGTTTTGATGGTCTAGTTTGCTCCGGTTTTATTCGCCTTCTCTTTAATTGCCTGATAAACACATCCAAGTTCTCCCCTCCCGTGAGTTGTTGAAGCGATACCATTCCCTCGAGTGTAAAACATCTTAACTGTCACCATCAGGACTGTTTGGCTGGGTGCACTCCCACTTTATTTCTCTTACTGACATATTTTATGCGCCGTATGGGCATCTCATTAGCTCACACTTTGAAAACTTCCCGAGTTCTTAAGGATAAGTGTTCCCCAACCTTTTGGGCCAAATAGAAACGTCGCACGCCACACCGTCAAAGGAAAAGGTCACACAATAATGATGATCATGTCGCAATCTGCGCTTAAAGTTGGTGACTCGGTGTGTACGTGCGCGACTTACTGTGTGGTGTGAATGGTATGACAGGGCTAATTGCAAACTCACTATTGCCTATCAATCAGCGCCATAAAAATCGACTACCACTGCCACTTTTACTTAAAGAAGTATCACTCAGAAGTTGTTTTCGCTACAAAACCCTGACACACTCACACTATCTACCTTGGGTTCTATATTAACTCTGAAGGAAGGCGGAAAGCATCTCCGCCGTGAAGTGGGCACCGGGAGGCTGTCCCCCCCAGCCCTGATTGTTCATTTGCCCCCCCCATAGCTGTGCCACCCAATAGGACGATTTACCAAATATAATACCATGATTCTGAGGGTTTGCCCACTGTTCACATATTAAGTGTTTCAAGCTAGTCCAACTGTCCTTCATCTTGCACCCGCCGTGTTAGTCGTGATCTGAGCAAGGTTTCGATCAGGTCTGTGCTGCCAAATGGTCACGCCCACCTTGGCGGAGACCACATCTGTCAAATTGGCGAATGAACAATGAACCTGACACTGATATAAAAATCTGGGTCTGCTGGTCTTTGCGCTACGGCATAGATTTACTGTCTATGAAAATGCAGCCGAGTGTTTCAAATCATTCAAGTCTTCCGTGACATTTTCATAATGCCTAAATACGATCAGTGGCAGCCCTAAACCTGATTTTATATTTGCTCTAATGAACAGTTGCCCGGGTAGTTGCCAACTGGCTGGCAACTGCATACACTTTCCAAATTTAAGAGTCACCTGGTGACACGTATGAACCCCAAAAGGTCCCCCCCCCGCCCCCCAAAATTGATAAATCTCAAGCCTCCATGTGATTAAATGATCCCTTTGTCTATCTTGTCCCCCCCCCTCCCACCCACCCACACCTGTAGCCATGTGTCCAGTACTGGCCAGAGCCTGGTCTACAGCAGTATGGGCCCATGGAGGTGGAGTTTCTCTCCATGTCAGCTGATGAAGATGTCATTACTCGCCTCTTTCGGGTCAAGAACGTCACAAGGGTGAGCATCATCAGGGTTGAAAAAAGAAACACATGCGCTTGTCATGTTGCTCCATCACACGTGCTAGCTTGTTATTAGAACCTTATTATAAATGCATGAGCTGTGGACCATATGCGGGTCATCTCAAAGTCAAAGCACTGTAGGCTTGTCTGGCAAGAAAAAAAGCTGAAATCTGATGGGATGATTTGAATTTCTTTACGACTATTTTGTGTGCGTGCCAGCTGAAAGGCTGAATGCAAAACTTGATGACGGAATTCTACAGCATTGCCCTCTTTATCTTATCTTACTTTCAGTTCCTTACTCAACAGCATTTCTCACCTTTCATAAATTAATTCCAAAATACAGCCCACAAATTTGTGTTAGGTTATTCATAGACTGGATTACAACATCCATCCATCCATCCATTTTCTGATTCGCTTATTCTCACAGGGTTCACAGGGCATGCTGGAGCCTATCCCAGCAGTAGGCGGGTCACACCCCAAACTGGTTGCTAGCCAATCACAGGGCATACACAGACGAACAACCATTCACACTCACACTCACAATCACAATCACACCAAGGGACAATTTAGAGTGCTCCATTAACCTGCCACGCATGTTTTTGGAATGTGGGAGGAAATCGGAATACCTGGAAAAAACCCGCGCAGTCATGGGGAAAACACGCAAACTCCACACATGAAGGCTGGTACCTCTGCAATGTAAGGTCGACGCTCTAACAAGTCAACCACCGGGCAGTGCTTGGCAAGTTAGCTCCAAAATGCAACGTAACATCCAGTGTAAGTAATGTATTACACTCAAATTGAACAAACTGATGGTCTTCAACAAGACAGGATCTTTATAGGGCTGCTTCTGCTTTAAACTTTCTACATTTTTCACAACATCAGTTATGAGTAGACATTTCCCGTTGAGGCTTCCTGACGTGATGGACCAAAGCCCGCTTTTATTATTTTTCTGTCAACCCAATCAGCGGCGCTGTTGTAAAAATTGACATGTCGACCATCCAGTGATTGCACAAACAGTGACTCATGGTCAGACCATGAAGCAAGATGGAATTTAAAACGCAGAAGTACACATGCTGACAGATTTTATTTATGTGCAGCCCACATCTGCTCACCATAAGGTTTCAAATATTGTGTCATGTCCTAATGAGATTATAATAAAATAATGCCTCACATTTCTGTGGTATTTATACCTATAAAACAAGAGGTTGGAGAGCAAATTACTCAAAGCGCAAAACATACTGTGCAGAAAACAAAGACTCTCTGTCACACAAGGTATTCATTCAGGCCTCAAAGTATTCTCTTGTATTTGGATGGTACGGTATTTTAATAAATAATGCTGTCTTTTGAGGAATGTGTTGGATTTGCTCTTATCTCACCAAATCAAAATGTGAATATGTCGCCCCCCTCCCCCGCCCCCACACACGCACGCTTCAATATGTTGATTGTGTGGATGCAGGCCGGGTTCTATGCACTGAGATCTGCATAAACACATGCATGAATTCTGCTCCCTGTCAAGCAGTTACAAAAGAAAATCTACATTCGAGGTGTCCCCGGGCACCTTTTTTGCAAGCGGTGCTACATGCCGTGCCCACAACTTCCTGTCTTGATTGCCATCCTCACCTCCTCTGTCATCTGCCCTTGATTTGACCCTCTCTTGCTTTGGTACTTGTATCCCCACTCAGTGCACATGGCCTTCAAGAAGGTGTGTGTGTGTGTGTGTGTGTGTGTGTGTGTGTGTGTGTGTGTGTGTGTGTGTGTGTGTGTGTGTGTGTGTGTGTGTGTGTGTGTGTGTGTGTGTGTGTGTGGATGGGCAGGGGGCTTTTTGGTACAGACAGGGAGGGCTCAAATTACACGTAAAACTACCCAGCAAAGACTTTTGCAAGCAAATGATATTGCTGTCCAAATTATGGAACAAAAGCCAAAGAAAATGCACCATAAGCAAGTGCAGCTTTGTGAACCGTATAAGAAAAGGGCAAAAAAACTAAATTTAAAAAACTGCACAGTGTGAGGGGCTGTAAAGCAATTCCTCCCTGTGTCATTGATGTCTTTGCAAACCCAATTTGCATGACTTACAGTTCTCAACTGCTCCTTAAGTGGTAGGTGAGAGTCTTGAGGGCAAGGTTATGGACACGCAGAGACCTTCCTCGGTCACATGCACGTGCGCACACACTTTTGCAGTTGGTGTGCCACTTGATACTGCAGAACCATATAACTCCGAGTCACTGAGCTGACTGAGCACAGCTGAGATTGCCAGCAAGCAGCCTGGGGAACGCTCAAACACAACTCGTAAACGACAGATGCAAAAAAAAAAAAAAAAGAAAGAAAATTCCGGTGCAGCTGTAAATACATGAGCCAAAAGAGGAAATCCTTTCATTTGTCAGGATACAATTTGCAGAGTGACACAGAGTACACTGATGACAATCCAGCTAAATGAAGGGAAAATTGTCCTGTTTTACATGAAGCGTATACCAGGATTATAGTAGTTTTTATTTTTTTTCATAATTGTTTTTATTGTGTTTTGATTTTTGTTAATTCAGTTAGTTTTAATTTGTTTTTACATCGGGTTTATTAGTTATCATCTTACTGAAAATCTTATTTTTTTGTTTCATTTTAGTTATTTTCACTTTCTCTCTCTCTCTCTCTCTCTCTATATATATATATATATATATATATATATATATATATTTTTTTTTTATTTTTTTTTTTTTTGAGTGCAAGTTTTAAACAAGGTCAGTAGGTAGTGTAATAGGGTGAACTACAATTCTCAATTAACTGGTAATCTGTAGCTCGAGCTGTACAGGAATACATAAATGAATACATTTAAAGTAAACCTTGAAAGGACATGTATGATATTAACTGACAAAAATGAAAATGGACAGTTTTGTTCTAATTATAATTTTATAAATGTAAGCTTTAGTTTCTGTTATATTTCGTTTTGTTAAAAGCAAATTCATTCTTACTCTTTTTTTGAATGGCCATGTTTTTTTTCCAATTTTTGTTTTAGTGATTTTGTCCGTTTTCGTGAACTATAATAACCTTGACATACACATCAGTTGAATATCTAACTGTAAATAAGTGAACACAAAAATACTGTTTTCTAGGCCAAAATGAAACCTCAAATTCCAAGTGATCGTTTTTAGGGAGTAAGAATTTGGTTTGATATGTTTGCTCTGTGTCAACAGGTCAATTCCTATAGGCTCAACCTCCTCACACACTACCCGTTCCAATCCTCGTCCTTGTAACTTAAGCTTGTCATTTTCAGTTGCAAGAGGGCCAGCTGGTGGTGTGCCAGTTCCAATTCCTTCGCTGGTCACCATATCGGGACGTTCCTGACTCCAAGAAGGCTTTCCTCAACCTTCTGGCTCAAGTCCACAAGTGGCAAAGAGAGTGCGGAGAAGGCCGCGTCGTGGTCCACTGCCTGTGAGTAACGAGTCAGCGGCATCATCTTCAAAAATCAACATCGCTTGATGTTGTCATTTCAAATCGCTTCGCGTTGTGTGCGCTCTACCCCCCATCAGTTATCCTGATCCCACAGTGCACACGTCGCTTGATGAATACGAATTGGCCGTCCGGGGCATTGCCGAGCCATCACACGTTCTCCTCCTCTCGCCGCCACCCGAAAGCACATCACTCAGCGGTGTCACACAGTATTACTCCCGACAACCGGGAAGAGATTATGGAGATCAAATCAATTATGACTTAATAAAAAATGTGATGCTCCTCACTGCGGCAAATCCAAGGCTGCCACAGCACTGACAACAATTGATTACCTTCCAATTGCTTTTATTGGTTGCGCCGGCTTCTTTCGCTACCTTTGCTGCGTTTGCCTCAGGAGAGTGTCAGTGGATTGTCCTTTTGTACTTTATTGATGCTGTCTTAGGTTTGTGATGAGCAGAGCAATAGGTTCGAGGGAATGCCAGGATGCGCTCGTATTTCTCTATTTCCTCCTCCCAGCAGCTTTTCACAAATTTTCGATTGATGTGTCCAGACAGTGCAAACATGCTCTTTCAATGAGGGTCATCGGATAAATCGCTGTGACATTCCTTGCCAGCCTTTAATTTGTGGTGTTCATGTTTGCTAACTGAAATGGTTTTAGTTTACTCGGGACCCTCGCACCACTCCATGAGCTAGCACAGCTCGGTGCTCTCAGACTTGAGTGTCAGACTTGACGTAACTCCATTATTTTTTTATATACATTTGCTGTTTCTCAATATTTGACACATTTTCAATGCTTTTATATTACTTTGATAGAGGAGACATGCAAAAAATATTAAGAACGCTTAATTTGAACATGGCGGCTCGGTGCTCCAGTGGTTAGCATGTCAACCTCACAATGCAAAGGTACCGGGTTCAATTCCAGCTCCGGCCTCCCTTTGTGGACTTTGCATGTTCTCCCCTGGCCTGCGTGGGTTTTCTCTGGGTACTACGGTTTCTTCCCACATTCCAAAAACATGCATGGCAGGCTCGTTAAGCACTCTAAATTGTCTCTAGGTGTGAGCGTGAGCACGGATTGTTGTTTGTCTCTGTGTGCCCTGTGATTGGCTGGCAACCGGTTCAGGGTGTCCCCCGCCTACTGCCCGAAGACGGCTGGGATCGGCTCCAGCACCCCCCGCGAACCTTGTGAGGATAAAGCGGTTCGGAAAGTGGATGGATGGATCATTTGAACATTAGATAGCTGTAAATAGAAAGGCCCTTTTACTCAACATATTCTTTGTTCGGAGCACAGTAAATGGCTCTTGTCCTTGAACACAATATTAAAAATGCATCCCCATTTTTATGTCATTACACAATATGGCAAAGCCTTTTATCAATTCATTACAATAATGTAATGATGTGGAGTATGAATGTAAATTTCACCAGTTAATGTGTAAGGACAGTTTGTTTTTGCACCTATAAAGTGCGCAGGACAACTGGTGATGTTCTATTGTTGCTTGTCAGCATCTCCAGTTTACAGTGATGCATTCTGTGCAGTGTTTTGTTTTTTTAGTTTCCATCCCATCCATCCATTCATTTTCTGGTCCGCTTTGTCCTCACAAGGGTCGCGGTGCATGCTAGAGTCTATTCCAGCTGTCTTCGGGCAGTAGGCGGGGCATACCCTGAACTGGTTGGCAGCCAATCACAGGGCACACAGAGACGAACGACCATCCGCGCTCACACTCACACCCAGGGACGATTTTGAGTGTTCCATCAGCCTGTCATGCATTATTTGGGAATGTGGGAGGAAACCGGAGTACCCGGAGAAAACCCACACATGCACGGGGAGAACATGCAAAAACTCCACACAGGAAGGCTGGAGCCAGGATCGAACCCACGACCTCTGCACTGTGAGGTTAATGCGCTAACCACTAGATCACCGGGCCACCTTTTTTTTTAGTTTCCACGCTACTAATTTGGAGTGTAAACCCACCCAGCTCAAACCATGATGACGAGTACACCGGTGCCAAGTTAAGCTGATCCTGCGCGGTGTTAAAGTGTCACTAAATAGCAGCTTTGTAATTTGGAAGCATGTTGACATTTTTTTCCATGTGGTTTGTCCTCCCCAGTAATGGTGGCGGTCGCAGCGGGACCTTCTGTGCCTGCAACATTCTCCTGGAGATGATTCAGTACCAGAACATGGTGGACATCTTCTACGCAGTCAAAACATTACGCAACTGCAAACCCAACATGGTGGAATCCCTGGTGAGAGTTTGTCAATCATGCATTTCGGCGTTTCGACCTATCGCAATGTGGTGCCACTTGAGAATGATTTGTGTTTGTTCTCAGGACCAGTATCGATTCTGCTATGACCTCATTCTGGAGTACTTGGACTGCTTTGATGGGAGATAGCAACTAAATGCAGAACAAGTAATTCCACGTGCTTGATTTAAGGTGGTCGGGAGGCTTCTCTACATCACCGCTTGGACCTGTGCTGATGAAAGAACTTAAAACGAACATGAATGGGAAAATTAATGTGGTTCACAATTTTAACCTTTAATGTACAGCTGTGATTTTTTGTTTCCTTGTGGTGACGTTTTACCTTTTTTAATACTTTTGTGCTTTCACCTCTGTACTTATAAGCTCTGTTGTGCCAAGGCTTTCTGTAGACCCCCCCCAAAAGAAGAAAAAAAAAACCCGAATGACAAAGTTGACCCGTGTTTTTGTGAAGTGGGGTCACCTTGGCCGCGGTTCATTCTTTCATTCAACCCCAATTCTTGAGTTACAACAGCGCTATCGCCACATGGACATGTTCTTTTCTCTCCAAGAGCTATACTCTACTGTAGATACACAACAGCAGTTCACATCACTTGTGGCATGAATTAACTAGCATACCATAAACTGCCTTATTCTCTGACAATAAGACACCATAAGACCAAGAGATTTTCCAGTAGAGCCATGACTTCTATTTTGCCGTCTTACGATGGCCACACAGATGATCTTTTCTTTGGACTCATTACTGTTGCAGTGCCAAACTTTATGACTGACTATGATAACACTCTCTTGACTTTGTTTTGTTTTTTTGCTGGCTTTATCTTGATATATACCTGCATTCAGTATGTACTTCACTCTGTGATTGTATCTCATATCCAGTGGGAAAGAAAAAAAGGAGTATAAAAAGTGATTTTACCAACTATAGCTGTTGGATGAAAAAAAAAATATGTACTTTAATTATTTGGTAACATTTGTGAGGCCTCTCTGCATTGGTTTGTACTGTTGAAGCTTTTTGGCAAATGTGGGATGAAAGATGATTGTTGTTCATTGTGGCTTAAAATGACAACTACAAATAATGAGAAAAATGTGAGTCAAACTGGACAAGAATCTGCTCTATTTGGGAAAAAAAAAACGCATCTTTAGCGCTGGCATCCTGTACATATTGCAACAACTTCAAAAGTTGCTGTGGGGCATTATACTTTCCATTTAGGCTCCGTGCATTGCTGACAGCAAAAACAGAAACCAACTATATAGTGAATTCACATTTCCAGCACAGGCTTTTCTGGTCACATGATGTTGAATATTAGTCATCATTATTATTTAGGCATTAAAATACAAATCATTTTTTGGTCACCAGAAAAAAATAAAAAATAAATACAATTGGAACATGTGAGCCTCATTGGCATCACCAGTAACTTTATACTTATGGGATTAGAACAGTGGAAAAGTCACTGCTAGATGTTTTCTGATACATAAAGGAAGGGGTGGGGGGGGACTACAAATGCACCGCAAGGGAATTATTCTCAGTTTTTCTCGTATTTTCCTCCAAACGCAGGAAAATGTTATCTGTGAGCAGCCATTATCATCCATCATCCCCTTTTAAAATGCTCTAGCTAGCGTATCGCCTGAAACAGCATAAAGAGCAGCTTTCTCCTGGACGTGCCCTAATAAAGCCCTGAAAGCCACAGAAGCTGACAAATGGCAGCCCGGTGAACATTTTGCAGCCGCACGGAAGAAAAATAATGTGCACTTCTTGCACTCACAGAATGACTACGGAAGGTGAATGAGGTAGCTACTGTTTAGCCAGTGATCAAAACGTACTGTACACAGTCACTGGATTAAAGCAGCAAGTGCCTGAATACTTTTTGGGGTGGAGAGAATGTGTATATACAGCTGTACATTGTCATGTGAATACTTTGTGAATAGTAGTCCTACGTCTGCCCGATCGTGACTCCCCCATCAAGTTGAATGTCCTGTAAATGACTTTGATTTTTTTTTTTGTCTTAGTTAATCTGCAGTTTTAACAACCATGTCCATTTGAGTGCAGCATGTTTGACTCCGTGATCATTTCAAAAAGGACCCATGCCACCACCCCGCTGTGCTTTTCAGCAGCTCTCCCGCCATGTGAGTGCACTGTACTTTTTTGCCATTCCAAAGCTTTTAATGACTGCGCTCTGACTGCCATGAGAGTTCTGTTGATTTCACCTGTTTTCTCTATGAACCAATGATACATGACTACTGTGTTTCTGAGCATTGTGTTTGTGAAGAAACGTGTGTATTTACATAGTGGGATGGAGAAGGAAGTTAAACAATTAAAGAACAAGTTGGGGAAAGAACGGGATGTTGGCAATTTATCATTGAGTGTCCAAAAAAGTGGATGGGATTTAAAACCAGAAAAAAAAAAAAATATCGGCAGCTTTGTAATTGATTTGTCAGGAGAAGAAAGATGCTCTTCCTGCCACTAGTCTTTGACCCTCCCTTTGATTTCTCCCGCGGATGTGATTCACATTCTTCTTGAAGCACTTCTTGATCTCCCTCTTTAATCTCCCAATTTTCACCTCTGTCAAGAGTGAAAGGGAGCAGTTTTGATCACACAACTTGTTCTTTTGTCCGCAAGCATGCAGATATTTATATTCCAAGACTGGTAAGCTACCATTAAAGAGAAAGGCCATGTGCAATTTTCCCCATGAAGTTTTAGTTCTGCTCATGCGAGTCTGGTTACTTATCTCTACCCTCTTTTTAATTAAATGTTATCATCTCATCATCCCAAAACAGGTGTGATATAGCATATGTGTAGCAAGACGAGCAAAGACAGTCAGAAAGGGAAAAGCAGGCATGTGAGCAGCAGACTGATTTAAACGAGAGTAAATTCATTTTTTGCCACCTCAAAGGTCCTCCGATCCATATGGAAGCAGCTGTGACGAGAAACAGTCAGCAGCACCGATTTTGGGCCTGACCAAAGTTAAAGTTTGGGTTGCAGTGGTTGCTGGGCCAGGATAATGCAATTGCTGTCCTACCAGTGGAGCTTTAGTGACCAGCCCATCTCACTGCAAGGACACAGAAGCCAAGGAATTACCGGGACTTCAGCACAGAGAAGCCACACGGAGCCCAGAAACCCGCCGTTTTCGATGTTGCCCAAGCGCAAAGCAACACTTCGAGTTGGGCAGGCCCAGGGGAAGCGCCAGAACCCCCACTCTCTCCATCCCCCGCCCCAATGACTAACCATACGTTCTGGGTCTGCCCCTTATCCCTCGGCTCTTGTCCGCACATTCATGACCATGCTCAGTATCAACTGTGATCGCTGAAACTCGTGGAAAGGTGATGCATTACACTTTTGCCATCTGGCTAAAGATGCAGCTCAAGGCATTTCTTTTCACTAACCAGCCTTTATTTCATCATGGGAGCTTAGGCCCCATCTGCCCATTTGGTACCACCATTTTTCATTACACAGTTGTGTTGACGTTGAGCATGGTCCAAGGAACCCATCCAATTATGGACGAATCTTGATAAAGTTTAAATCCCTTTGAGTCGCTGTCTATATTTCCAGCACTCAACGAAACATGTTGGAAGGATGCCGGATGGTGCGAAGAACACTCCGTTTCTCAAGGATCTAGATACGTATATTGAGTGTCTCTGAATGTTGTCTCACTTTGCCATTTTGTGGCAGTTTGGCCCTAACATGGATGAAAATTCAATTGTCCAAACTAGCTGTTCAGTGCCACCACTTTCCAGCAAACACAACCATAACCTCCAAGAGACTTGTTAAAAGAGTGGCACAGTGGCCAAGGAATTGCCCATTACTGCCATTACTCACTTACTTTTGCATGGACCTGGATAAAGTTTGCAGGAATTTATTTTTACTTTTAGTCATCCTCGTTTTAGTCATTCCACCAAATTATTAACAAATCTTTGTCAAGCCATAATTTTGCAAAACCGCGATATGGTTGAGAATTCAGAAATGTATGGAAGTACAGTAATCCCTCGTTTATCGCGGTTAATGAGGACCAAAACCACTTGCGATAAATGAAAATCCGCAAAGTAGCGACCCCCTCCCCCCCTCCATATAGGTACATGTGTATGAGTATAAAAAATATAAGGCCAAATTTAATGGTATACATGCATGGAAAAGTACAAATATGACACTGTAACATGTTCTTCTCTTGAGTTCACAGATCTTGATTGAGGTCTATCTACATACACTGTTGACTGTTTCAACCTCTCAGAATTCGTTCATCATCATTCCATCCATTCTTTTCCCTCGCCGTCTTTTCAGCAAAAGGTGACACCGGTCCACCGGCTTCTTCTCTCTTCCACCGCAATCTTGAATAATGCAGCACTCCTGACAACCTGATCCAGTCTTTAGTGGGGAGACAAGACCGATTAATTTAGAGGACTAGACCACCCAGTGTCAGCTGATACATGCACGTGCCCTTCACATGACATTTTACCTGCAAATTCGTGAAAGATTCAATGTGACCCAGCTAAGAACTTTTATCTTTAATGTTGGCAAGATTTTCTCCATTTCCCCATTTGACCTGAAGAAAGCTATTAGGTCATGAAATCCTTTTCAGCGTGTTCCATCATCCCTAACCGCTCATCCTTGCCCCTTGGTTTAAATTGGCAAGTAATTGGAATCTTATCATTTAATTTTGACGGTGTAACAAATTGTCCTGGACGAGTTAAGTTATCACCGGGCTGAGATCCAGCTGAGCTTTGTCATTCCTCCGCCGAGCTTGCGTTCTTACATTCCTCATTTGGGCGAGATTGATGTCAGCCGCTCTTGGCTTCCCTGCAGAGTTTTCGAGCTATGCGCCCTCTCATGAGACACATCCTCAAAATGGCAGCAAGGGCCGAAAGCTAGCGGTGGCAGCTGGTGTTGTTAAGGTTGGCGATGACCGAACTTTGGAACAGCCGATTGCTGATTGAAAAATAGCTAAAGAGGTTGCGCAGTCACAAAATAGATCTTCTTAAAAGGCATCAAGCGCATCAATTGGCTCTTAGTCAGATTTTGCACTTTAAATTGTCAGCAAATGTAAATACACAGTACACTGTAATGCAACATTGTTTGAAAAACACATTCTATTTGGTGTTAACATCTTGGGCTGTTCATGTTGCAATGTTGTTGTAGCACTAAAATAGGTGTTCATGCGCAGCGTGTCCACCAGACTGCTGTTCTCTGAAAAGATTCACTCAGTTTGTGTTGATTTCATAACGCACACAGTGTGAAATATGAGAAAACAAAGCGTTGTCCAACAGTCCGGGTGCTCTCTGTGTGATAGTGTGGCAGGCAGACAGCAGGTGGCTGCCGTACTGTGGTCAGCCGAGCGAGGCAGTGGCGGTGCTGGCCAGATGGAGCCGTCCACCATGTTTTCTCACTGGTTCCATTGTCACAGTCAGATGACCTCTTATCGGGCTACGCTTTCCTCAGTCCACTAAAAGTAACTCGGCTCACATGAGGAGAGAAAGTGAAGTGAGTGGGGAGGGGGCTTTAATTCTCTAAACTGGACCCAACAAAAAGCCCACCACTGGACCAGAAGAGAAGCAAGATTTTCGTTTTAATATTGACACCTTTCCATCAAGAAGCACAGTCATTTTTCCCCAGGAGATTGATGCATTCAAAAGCCAGAACATTTCAGGCTTCTAAGAAAAATGATCAACTTTACTCAAATTTGGATGAAAGTGCCTAAATCTATCCGCCCCAAATTAATCCACATGAAGTAATCTGATTTCAATGGTGGGCAAGCTACATTGAGGTTGTTTGGTGAAATACAGTTTTTTTATTGATCTTTTTTGGGGGTCGTTCAAGTTTTACGTCGTAACAGGTAAGTCTATTTCATTTCAATCCATGTTTATTGCCTGCAGAAGCAGTCATTGATGGTGTAGTGGTTCATTTTGGTGCAGGCAGCGTGTGTTCAGTTCCCATCAGTCCTGTTAGGTGTCAATATTATGAATGAATAAATGATTCTCCGCTTCCATATGAGTCCTTGTGACAGACTCCTGGCAAGATTCCAATTATCCAGCATTCTTAAATTCACCATAAACATTTCTAAGCGCATATATGGAGATGTTCTCAGTGGAAGCTTGTCAACACGGGCCACTTGTAGGATGTGGCCATAAAGCATCACACGGCTGCCATAAAAGTGAGTGATGGGCTGATCAGAAAGGTCAGCCATCGCAGGGACTGGTTTATCCTTCACTTTATTTAGAGCAGGAAAACTAGGCTAGTAGCAATGAGTAACATCAATCTTATTTCAGGGCGAGCTTTGACAAACGTCAACAGGCACGGGCTATTTTAATTTATTTTCCGCCTTGTGAGCAAAGGCGAGGCATGTAGTTGGGGGCAATAGAAGGTGACAACACAATATTGCATCAGAATTACATATTTGTCAAAAGTGTGTACGATTTCTCAGCAGCTGTTCTGGAGTGTGAGTCAATACCCAATATGAATGGTTTTCCTACATTTTCTTCCATAACACACCATGGAATTTGAGTTCATTCGTTTCAAGATTAACTGCCGGGAAAAGTAACATAGTTACATAGAGTAGTTACAGATGTACATAGTCACGTAGTTACAAATTCTAAGCTCCACAGACGTGTGTGGTGGATGTCATCAAATTGCATTCAACAGCATAGGACAGTCCCTCTGTATCATTGTAGAAATCAATTCATCAAGTATTATTTTTTTTTTTTATTGTTATTATGATTATCATCTTAAAAATATGTGGAGGGTTGTCACACACAGAGGTGCGATCGGCGGTAGAAGGCGCTCTCCAAGTACACACTCCAAAGAGACCAACTTTGCATCATCCTCAAGTGGAGATCTTGCAGTTCCTTTCAAATGTACTTAGTGAGCGTCTATCTCCTGCATCTAAACGCCATGTCGACCACACGCCTCACTCCATGCTGAGTTTAATTCCACTGTAGTTATAGACGTCTGGTGACCTAGCGGATGCCCAAAGAGCACTCTGAGGCTGAGTGACCGGCACGAAGCCCTGGTCACCGACTGGTTCGCAGGCGTCTGTGCTGGCGCCCCCGCCTCACGGCTGCATTTGTATTTTTAGCGTGCATGAAAGCTTATGTTGACAACGCCGTCCTCTCCAATGCAATTTTGGTTCTGAAATGCTGAGACAAAGACTTGAGACAAACACACACAGACATCAAACATGCCACAGACTCATTTGGAGCTGCAGTATATTACACATAAAACAATGGGGCCTTTAAGTTTTCAGAACTTATCAGAATTAGATCAAATGCTCTTGTGAGCCACACATGTCCCGCGAGCTGTTCTTTCCCCACCCCCGAGAGAAACTATAACTGGATTATCTCCTTCAATCAGCAGAGACTGTCTTCTTCACGGTGGCTTTATGTTAAGTGTCCTCACTCACCCCTTGTTCTCTTCATTTTTCATTTCCCTTTTGTCCTCCAGCTGTTTTGGGATGGATGCATCCAACCAGAGGACAGTTGTGTAACGGATCAAACCATCTGATCTCGGAGGGGAGATCTACAGTTCAATCCTTTCTAAACTGGATGTCCTCGGCTGCCACGTGGCTCCTACCTACTGCAGGCCCCACTCACTTCGTCTCACTATGTCCTGATGACCAACAATTCCGTTGCAGCGTGCAATTTTGAGCAAGGCTACAATCAAGACAACACGCCAGATAAGAACCTCCAAAGCATTTATTCACCGCATGTCCTCATTTTGCACTTTTAGTGTAAGGATAGGACTCAATATTACAGTGAAGAACAAGAGACAAATACCTGAAAATGTAATTCCCTACTTATCCATGGTGGTTATATGGATCCTTTTTTTTTTTTGTCCTTGTTGTGGTTCATTCCTCTCGAGCATCATATCATAGTTTCATGCGTTGATGCTTTTAACAAACAAACAAAAACATTCGAACTAACCAATTAGTATTCATGTAATTCACAGATTCACCAATGATGTTGAAGCAGGCAGAATTTACATAATCTGCTTGAAAAAACCAAACATGACGACATTCACAGGTAATTCTTTTTAATCTACCGGTACTCACATACAGCTTCTTTTCACACACATTCGCAAACACTGTTTTCAAAATTAGCTCATCTTTACTCTTCCAAGTTTGCGCCAACACACGGGACCTTGTTCAAGACTACTTCTGAACTACTTTATTCTCTTTTCTAAATGGGCTGTCATTGGTGTCGCGTTTTACACTGTTTCCTCATTTACTTTGTCTATTTTATAACACATTGAAAATGAGTTTTATTTGACAAATTATAACTACAAACATTCTCAGCTCTTGCTGTTTGTTCCATTTACTCCACAAAGCTGACATTGTCATCAACACGATGCATTTTCAACATTACAATGAAATCGGTGTAATTAGTAGTTGAATGGCCAATCCAGCCTCCTATTTTCAACCTGCCTTCATTTATCGGAGTTGGTTCAGCAAACATACAGTATATTTACTGCCAATCATATCTTGTTTTTTTTTTTACTATTATCGTCAGGCAAGGTTGTTGACACTTGGCTCATTAAACTAAAAGTGACTGAGGTTGGAGTTCCTCTTCAGCACATTTTTATGGTTCCGCTCATTTCCAAAGTAATGTGGAGGTATTGGATTTTAACTGGACAACTGCGATGTGTCCGTGGCTTACTAAGACATGGGTTTCCTTACCTAAGTGCAAAAAGTTCTCACTTTTGCTACTCTTCATGAAGCACACTTCTCTGAACTTAACTTTCTTCAGAATTCTTTATTTTATTTTTTATTTTTTTACAAAAAAAGCTGTACATGTCCTTTTTTGACATCTTGTCTGGGCCCTTTGAGAGGAACTTGGCTTCAAATTGGTCTGTGGCTTTATGAGTCCTCTCCCGAGAGAGGCCATAGCAGTGCCGTGGTCTGGTCTTTTAGAAGCTTGAAACTAATTACACTGAAGACAGAACCATTTGTCTTTATTTGTCTCTGTGGCTTTTCCATTGAAGACTTGCACTGGACCACAGAGCATTGGACATGATGTAAAGGCAGTCTCCGGAGCGACTTGAAAACACACATTAACTCTGTTCTAGGTGATTCACAGACATGTTTGTTTTTCTGCTCATTACCTTTTCATCACACCACACACTTTAAGATCCTAGAAAAGTGGTCTATAAAAGATTCTCACACTACTTAGATACAAATAATACTTCATATCCTCACAAATATTGTTTTCATAAGAACAATCCAGGGAACATGCTTTGTTACAACTGATCAATCACATCTCATCTGCATTATAAAATTGCCCCCATTGTTTTTCTTGATCTAAAAAAGCATTTGATACAGTCGATCATAAAATTCCCATTTCAAAACTTTGTTTGCAGTTTGTTTATTTGGATGGCATTTCATCAGACAAATCTAGAATTTCACTTTGGGGAACCACAGGGATCAAACTTGGGCCCTTTATTTATTTTTGTATTTTTAATTTACATTACTGACGTGTCAATGTCTTGCAGTAATCTTTTTCCTTTATTTGTCATGGTTCTGTTTTATTTTGTCTCCAGCAGGTGGCAGTGGAGGGCTCTCCCTCCCATTCCACACCTGTTCTTCGTGTCATGTCATTATCTGTCGCCTGTTATAAGAAAATTCCAAGCCATCACAAGTTGTCGGATAATTCCCCTTGCTCATTTTTCACGTCCAAGTGCTTATTTTCTAGACCTTCGTTGATCTCGTTTCTAGTCATGTTTGTTTCTCTCGTTATCTCTGTTTTGTTTTGGTATTGTTATCCTTCTTGAGTTTTGTTTTATTGATTGATTGGGTTTTCCATGTCGTCTTTCAGCAAGTGATATTGCATTATTTATTTCTCTTGACTTTTGCGAGCTCTTCTTGTTAATATTATTTGGCCGTGGGCTGTCCTCAGCGATTTATGTTGCGGTTTGTCGGTCTCGCACCCTTATTTCATAAATAATCCATCCAGTCAGTCGTAACGAAGGACAAAGTTCCAGAGCTACAGTATCCAGATATGGACAACCACCTCATTAATATTCTGTCGTCCTGTTGTGAAAATCTTTGAAAGCCTACAAAAGTCTGGACTGGTACCACTGGATGACATTTGGATTTGTCATGAACCTTCGGCTTTGGTGTCTACCTGCATTATCATAACCGACAGGGGAAGTGTTGCTTCATAGACCTCTAAATAATGTTAGCCTTTGGCAGCAAGTGGTGGAACTTACTATGCTAGTGTACCGACCCTTTTTCGACCCTTGGATTTTTGACTTTACAGGTAAATCATCTTCTGGTGCTGCATCCAATGTTTTGTATACGCCTGTAGTGTTTCGTAGATTTCAATGACTTGATTGCTTCTATAATCATTGCTGAAAATTTTGAGGACTGGTGTTGGCTAGTCATATTTGCTGTTGACTATGTTAAATGAGACAAAATGTCATTGCTGCTTAAATAGAGTATAGATTAATCAGAAATATGTGCTGTAAGCTAATAACAATCGATACTCCCAACCAACCGCATTCAGAATGCACCAATGTAACCCCCGGTTTAAGAAAGAGATCTGGTGCCAGATCTGGGTCACAGGGCTCTGATGGCTCATAGGATAGTGAAACCACAGAATGAGACGTTCGGGTTCCAGTCAGTGAGAGCTCAACATACTAAGATATCACAGAAGGCGGGGAAAAAAAGAGCCGTGGGAAATAGGACCTCAGTTACTGCTGGATCTTGTAGAGTGTTGCCCTCACTTGCATATACTGCACTATCGCCATTTACCTGTCCATTTTGACGATAGTCAGCATTCACTTTCAAAGATTAGATTGGTGTGTGCTGCCCCCCCTAAACATAAAACAAACTACCCTGCAGCCTTTCTTCTGAGAAATGAAGTGAGTCTGTTCCAAAGCACTGCTTTCTTTACAGATCCACTGCGGCATATCTCCATGTTTGATGCTAATCTGCCCGAATGAGACAAAAAATGGACAGTGTCAAACAGTGTTTTATGTTTTATTGAGCTTGACATGTTTTTATTTTTTTCTGACGGTAATTACCAGGGATGATTAAATTGTGGCCGCGGCTTGGGCTGGGGGATGCCATGTGTGTCATCCTCTCAACTCTCCTTTTCCCCGCCCGCTCTTGCTAAATTTACTGATAATAAAGTGATGTCTTGGGAGAAGTTTGATGGGCTTCATTGTGCCAGTCCTATGCTGTCGAAGGAATATATTAGATAAAGTGCATTTCTGTGGAATTCTTGGCCGCAAGATCATCATTGATGTTTGTCTCACTTTCAATTTCGGTCTCCTCGGCAAGCTTCAGTGGATCTGACCATTTAGGTTGCTTCACAATCAAATGAAATGCTCACAGACAGCACAAACTGAATGGATGCTGTACACACTATGCTGATAATCTTTTTCTCTGTGTACGCGTGTGCGTGCGTGTGTGTGTGTGTGTGTGTGTGTGCTTGTGTGTGTGTGCGTGGGTGTGTGTATCTCTATTTCACACATGAATGCATGTCCACATCGTAGCGCGAGGAAAATGCGGTTCACTTTGACAGGCTGGAAGTCTCTTTGCAATTTTGGACGGGCCAGAGATCACAATGCTGATGTGATATTGCGGCCATCTTTTTGTCTCACAAAGAGCAGCGCTAATGCTAAAGGATGTGTGAGTTTGGAGATTTTCAACACGTAATGGGAAAAGTTGGAAATAAAGCAGAAGGCATGAAAGCATAGGGTCAGCATGCATTCCCGGATGAATTAATGTAAATACTGTATACTACTGTTTTTAAGGCCTACACCGTCAAATATTTAAAAATGGACTTCAATATGTTAAATTGGATTGGTTGGTGTTGTTTTCTCTTCTTGCCTGTGAGGTTTCATTTTGGCGTTTGGACTTTATGAAAGCTGATGTTTAGAGATTGTTTGCAGCCGCAGCGTTGCACTTGCAACTCAGTTCCAGGGGAAGGAAAAGCAATTCCATGCTTGGGCCACAGCGAATCCGTCTCTGTCAGTTCCGCTGCTTGATGCCCTCAAATCACATTCCCCCTTCCTTCCATTTTCCCATCCGTCCTGCTGTTCTGTGATGTGGGAGCGGGAGATCGTCGGCAGGGAAGTGAAATGGGGAGGATGCGCTTTACATGCTCCCTCTCCATACCATCCTTCGTGGTGTCATTCACTTCTGTTCCCTGGCACTTGCAATTTCCCGCTCGGCAAAGGAACTCTCTACTTACCGCAACGGTAGTCACAGCCTGCAGTTCTATTACACCTCTCTATCATGCTTACTGTGATAACTTCTTTATGAATACGCTAGACGTCAAATGTTTGTATTAACACGAAGACTTTATGTTCTAAGTAGATTTGCCGTTGAAGGGTTGAAACATTGAAAAGCATTCAGTTTGAATGCTTCTGGCCTGATACACTAAGATCGCAAACATTGAATTCTAAATTGCCTTTTCGCATCAACAGAGTGCACGTGCTGTTCATGAGTACACACTGCGCATGATTTACTAAGATTGCAATCTTTTACCAAGACATAAATCGCACGTTCACTCAATGCAACAAATTTAGCGTCTTTGGCAGCAAGTGTAAAAGTGATGGAGGCTGCCGTATTTAGGAGTTTTTTTGCACTTTAGGCAGTCGCTGGTTTTCATCACAGAGCATTTGGAAGCGCAAAATTAAACATACTGCGCTAAAATGACTGAGAAGCATTGTTTAAATGAAGAGTGAAAACAAAGAATCATGCTGACATGACATGACTTCTCCTGGTGATGAGCTCCAAGTGTCATTTGCTGTCTTGATTTGTGTTTAAGCTCCAGCTGGAGTGAAGGGCGTTTCCCGCCAGCAGCCATGTATCTAAGGACTGCCAAGGTCATGTCTCTTTGTCGGATTATTGACCTTGCTCGCTGGTGTTGCTTCAAGTGTTATTTTCTACACTTCTCGATATATTTCTAGTCGTTCTCGTTTGTTCGTATAGATTCCGGTTTGTAAGTGTTTTGTTGTTTCATGTGTGATTGTTTTCGCGTTATTGGCTTTTTGACATTTACTTTTGCGTATATTCTGTGTTGTATTTGCAAGCACATTTTGTTTCTTGCATTGTTTATTCCTGGCCGCTTGTGTCCAGCGATTTAAATGTTTTACTTTGCCGGTGCGATTTTCTTTCATCAACATCTTTGCAGTTGCACTTTGGGTGACCCTGCATATTTTGAATATGCGAAATGTGTGGCAACCGAACGCATTTTGCAGATGTGATCCTGGTTGTGCCAGTAGATTAGCTTCTGCTTCTGTTTAGGAGTGCAAACAAATTTGTGCTGAAGAAACATATTAACTTTGAGTGTATCAGGTCTTTGTTGCTATTGACAACAAGGACCGGCTTTGATATTATTTCAGCTTGTCAGCATGGTGGACTAGTGCTTAGCACATCTGCCTCGCAGTTCGGAAGGTGGGGGTTTGAATCTGAACTTCAGAATATTTGTCTTGCTTGCATGTTCTTTTGCATGTGGCTTTTCTGATTGATTGCAAAAGTAAGCATAAAGGAGTTTGGCAACATATTTGTAATCCGCTTCATAGGCTGATGCACAAGAGGTCTGACATGGAAGATGTGCTTTGACTGCTTTTGCTCTGTCATCTCGTATTGTTTTTAAGGCTTTCAAATATCCACGTGGAAAAGCACATGTCTGAAAGGGGAAAATCATTTAAGCCACACTCTTACGTTCATTCTTCACCCAAAATATTCCGCCAAAAATATTAATATCGACAAATGGAACAAGTAGGGTATGGGCTGGTAGCAATGGAATGACGCAACTGTGACATCATTATTAGCAGCACTCCCAAGTTCTAAGTACAAATAATCAAGACTTTTCTTTTTAAATCCATTTTAATTCATTTTAGAAGTGAGGTTTTCGGGTTAGAACGATGTAAATACTCACTTGAGCTTTTGTAACAATTGTCATTAGCGCCTTGTCTTTGGAAGAAGAGGTGAGCGCGTCGCCACATTAACCCGACGAAGCGCACTGCTCAGCTCTAAGCTTGACATTTCAAAGATATTTTTTCTCCTCTATGTCTCTTTGCCCAGAAACTTTACCTCATTATCTTCTCCTTTTTTTTTTTTTTTTTTTTTTTTTTTGCTCAGGGGCCTAAAAGTGGATGTTTTGCCTTTGTCGAAAACAGTGACACATCATTTTTTGAAAGTGATGAAGCCCACACGGGATGATTGATGGAGGCATGTTGGATGGGAAAATAACGTTCTGGACCGTTAATTTTACCAAGTCAAGGAGGCAGCCTCAGACTGTCAACACAGGAAATGAGTGGGATTTATCTCAAGCCTGGTGTCCTAGTGCTCTCCCGCTGGTTGCATTCGGGGGGAATCGTAGAACTGTGATGGCTTTCAGCGGTGGGGCTTTCAGTGCACCGTGTGCATATTTTGAGGCTTCGTAAGAACCAATCATGTAGACTATTGATGTTATGTTGTTGTGCAGGGAACAACATTAGGATGTCAAAAATACACGACTACATAGTATAGGCATATTGTTTTTCCTGTATACACACACACACACACACACACGGTCAAAGTCAATCATCCATTTTCTATCAGCACAAAGATTCCATCACAGTGTGCAGCAATAGCAAGGAAAAGCCTTGACAATAATGTGGCGCTCATGCAGATTGAGACATTTAAGAACCAACGTGAGACTGTGCAGCAGGTGTCACAAGGTGAGCACAGCCACCTGACTAATGTGTACATGCGCGTATTCATTGGAAAACAAGGTTATCAGCGTGTAGGCAGCCATAATAATCCCGCCATGGCCTTGTAAGCATAGGCAAGCAGTTTAAATCACAGCAGAAAATAACATAGCCTACTTGTCATCCACAAACCTGGACTGCGGCTCTGCGGTGCTTCTCCAATTTGCTTTCTCTCTCTCTCTCTCTCTCTCTCTCTCTCTCTCTCTCTCTCTCTCTCTGTTTCTTTCTCTTTCTTTCCGCATAATATTCATGTGCATTGTTCGTTCCTCTGCCACTGGGTAATTGTTTATTATTAGTGCCCCTCCGCCCCCACATAAAATTGAAGGCTTTTGCACACAGTTGATCACACGCTGATCAATAGAAGGGGAAAAAAAGATCTATTAAAAGCATTTGGTCTTCTGTGATGTGCAGTATTTGTATTTGATGGACACCATCCTTGTGTCATCACTATTCGGATCAATTTGGAATTCTGTATGGGTGGATGTTGGACAGTATGGAGATGAAAGATGAACAAATCATTCAGCACTTAAACGGTTCTGGGAAAGCAAAGAAAGTGTGTTGGCTACATTTTTATTTCTGCGTATCCTGCACAGTGATTTATACAGCTTTATGCGTTCATCAATGTGGGTTGGATTGTTTGTGCAACTTATAGTCCGTTGTTTTTTCTTCAGGAGTTGAGGAGGGGTTGGAAAGGATGTTTGGGCCACGACGTAGGCCACATTCTGCATTGGTTGCCAGCTAATTGCATGGCACTATAGACAAATGACCATTCACGTAAACGCATACGCCAAAGTGGCAATTTATTCGTCGCCAAGAGACATATTTTGAAATGTGAATTAAACCGGAGCAACTGGAGAAACCCCGGTGGTGATTCGGAACCCCGGTTTCCCCATTGTGAGGCAAGCAGGGTAACAACTATTACAATGTGCTTGATACCATGCAGAATCCATTCGACCACATCTCAGACCATCCAGCCCATGGCACGCTTTAATGCGGACTCTTTCAATCTCTGTGACGTTTTCCCATTTTGAGCACAAATGAGGGAATTCAAACTGAATTCACCTTTTCATACCCAAATGCGAGCTGGCTCACAGTCAGAAATCAATCAAATTGAATATTCAACTTCTAAAACGGTTCAAGACTGCCAATCAATGACTATAATTTTTCATCATGAAATAATTTGCTTTACAAATGTTTTCGTAAAACATTAAATTTTAGAATTTGTGAACACTATCAATTCAACTTTAGGATTTGATGCCGTACTGTATTTAGTGGTGGACAATTTACAAAATGTTGCTCGTCCATCATTCAACAGCAGCCTGGGCACCCGTTTGTCAACGTCGGTCCGTCATCGTCATTTTAACCACGCTTCAGTCGGCGCTATATTACAGAACGTCGCCGCTAAAATTTCAGTTTGACACCGCTACTACATCACACGCATTCGCTGCACAAGTATTGTGTCCACTCTGGTAAAAAACTACAACACGCACTGTGAAAACTAAAACAAAGATATTCCATATACAATCAGCATTTATTTATTCACACTCTGGTTGTTCGTCTGTGTGTGCCTTGCGATTGTCTGGCAACCAGTTCTTCTGGGTGTATACTGCACAAAGTGAGCTGGGATAGGCTCCAGCTCGCCCCGCGACCCTTGTCAGAATAAGCGGATCAGAAAATGGATGCATGGATGGATATGTGATGAACAAATATGCATGCTCATACCTTGGTGATTGCAACGTTGTATAATTCTGATGAAATTCATCAGTAGAGTTTAGTAATATAAATAATGATAAGATCTAAAGAGCATTAACGATTTGGATGAGGGCTACTTGATATGTCAGAATTTGAACATATTGAGATAATTCTGAAGCCAGGAGGTCTGCAGAGAAGCTAGGCAAGATAAATGTGATCGATGTGAAAACCGTGATGGTCGAATAACTTATCAGCGCAGGGACTGTATTCTTGAATAAATTCACTCCCACGCGGCTTTACCTGTGCTAAAATAAGACTTTATTTTTTTTAATGCAAGGAACAATGGGACTTGCTAAAAAGTGTAAGATAAAGTAGATCTTTGACTGAAATGTCATGTGAAGGTTTATACAAGTGTCGGTCTGTCGAGCTCAATTTGATGTATGCCGTTGTTTAAATGGGCTTGGGCATCAAGATTCCGATTGATCATTGTTCAGTAGTACAGTAATGTGCGCACTTATACGCGCTAAAATTGGATCGAAAATGAATTGTATTGCTTTAGTATGCCGCTCCAAATTCCCAACACCTCCTCTTTCTGTAGGCCTGGTGACTTTCTTATCACACTTTTTCAGCTGTTGTCCACCGAGACGGTCGGTGCCCGGGCTACTTGGCGACGCTTGATGCTTCTAATTATTCCTACTTATAATTAGGTTTATTTTGTACCTTCTTCTAACAAGTCCACATTCACTCATCTCTAAGGCGTAAATTGGTGGAAGTATGGAGAGATTTAGCAGGTGACAATGTTTGCCTTTCTTTCCAATGTTGGATATTTAATTCAGAACAGTGGTTGCAAATAATGTGCCCAAATCAAGTTGTCATAATCCTTATCATGCTGCCTTTGGTGTGCAGTTGAACTTCCCCTAAGGGTGCCTGTCGGTGCCACGTCATGAAAGTCATAGCAGAACCTCTTGGAGTGCATACTGTAGTAAATTATCCGACAATTATGTGCAAGTTAAGAACGATTAAAGCAAAAGGTTTTTATAATAGTGACTGACATGGACTCAATGGAGTATTTCTTTTTTTTCCCATTATTTCCGATGCAGGAAAAAAATAAAATAAGCTCAAAAATGTTTGGCAATTTTGTTTGTTTGTTTGTTTATTTATTGAACATAAAACATAATTTCCTGATCACAAAAGGTTTTGTTGTGGAATTCAACGGCACTCACGGTAATCACTTTTTCAATGCTTTGTCCTTTGAGTGTGTGGAGGAAAGCAACCGTCCAAAAATAATTCTAGAATAAAAACAAATGTAAGATCTTGTTCAAAATATTGTAGGAGAATAAGAAAAAACTAATGTAATTCTGATGCTTTTTTTGTTTTGTTTTTGTTTTTATTCACTCAAATGTTCCCTACCTCCACAAACAATATATTCCATGAAATTCCATTGATCCCTGTAAAAAGAAAAAAAACAATCATGAAGATCCTGGCCGTCTGTACACTGAATGAGCAAACATTCGGAACAGAGCTCATCAATAATACGACTAATTTTCTCCCACCTTTGTTTCACAAGGGTTTGTGGCTATCACTGCCTCGGTGCTGAGTGCACCTAGAGGGGGGAAGCCATGAGGATGTCTTAAACTGCCTCCCCTCAATTATAGCGTGCACCTGCATATTCAAGTCTAACAAACCAGCTGCCTTGTCACATGCGCACGAAGACAGGTGGCTGTCAAAATCACTCAGCCACGGAATGTGCGTCAATCACGGCAGAACATACATAGGTTGTAGTTTTAGACGCTGGTTGTTCCGACTTCAAGACATTTAGATTGTGTTCAAAATCTTCCCAAATTTATGATTAAAAACTCAATTTAAATTTATTTTCACCTGGAGAATGTTTATACACACACACACACACACACACACGTCTTTGGCATGTACAAACGTGGGATTATTTTCACTGTGGATTAAGGCATGATGATAGGCAGCTGCTTTTTTTGCCAAAGAAGGTGACACGGCATGCACTTTAAAATGCTTCATTGGGCTCCCAGCATGCACGCATGTCACCATTCTAATGGAACATGCTGCAGCCTTACATTTCCCCACCGATTACGCTGTCAAGCGGTGGTCCTTTTAGTCTTGCGGGACACGTCATAAATGACTACAATCACAGTGGCTCAATCTAACAGTACTTAACCACAAGTGTGAAAGGTCAGCAATAGCAATTCTGTGGCACTTGACAGTAGTTTAGACCAGTGCTTCTCAAATGGGGGTACTTGAAGGCACTGCAGGGGTTACTTGGGATTTTAAAATGCTCAGTGTTGACAATTGGTAATGTTGGCTGTTGTTCTTTTAATTATTGAATCGATATTTTTCAGCAGTATTTTTTTACCGTGTCTGTTTTTATTCAAAATTAAGAGAACAGATCCTAACTATGATCCCAAAGGAGGACACTTTCTGTTGCTAATTATGTTTATGTGCACAGATCGTCATTTATAATTACCGGTAAGCAAATCATTATTTTTTTAAAGTTATATCTTTTAATCTTCAAATAGCTCTAGAGATACGACTACTAAGGAATTCCAAAGTTTAATAAATCAGACGCTGATAGTACAGCACTCTGTTTGCAAGTCTTTAATTTTTTTTTCCATCCAAAAATGCTTTGTGCTAGTTAGCGGATACGTGACTAAACAAAATATTTCACAGGGAGTAGCTTAAAAAAAAGGTTGAGAACCACTGGTTTAGACCATCCATCCATCCATTCTTTACCGCTTACCCAGGGTCGGGTCACGGGGGAAACATCTTTAGCAGGGAAGCCCAGACCTCCATCTCCCCAGCCACTTTTTCCGGCTCTTCCTGGGAGAGCCTAAGGCGTTCCTAGGCCAGTCGGGAGATTAGTCTCTCCAGTGTGTCCTGGGTCATCCCCGGGGCTTTCTGCCGGTGCGACATGTCTGGAACACCTCACCAGGGAGCGTCCAGGACGCATCCTAGTCAGATGCCCGAGCCACCTCATTGGACTCCTCTCGACGTGGAGGATAAGCGGCTGGACTCTGAGCCCCTCCCGGATAACCGAGCTTCTCACCTTATCTCTAAGGGAGAACCCGGACACCCTGCGGAGGAAACTCATTTCGGCCTCAGCTGGGGTGCCATGACAGAGCATCAGTATGTCATTGTGAGAGATCGGATGGGGTGCTGTAGGAAATTACACAATTTCACATTATTTGTCCAGAAATTAAGTAATTACAGTACATATATTTTTGCGTTCATCCGACTATTCCAGTAACATATAGTGACAGGCATAAAATTACCTGTACATGCTCTCCCAATAGATAGCAGAAGAAAAAATACATGTGTGGAACCACTTCTTGCCTTCATACAACACAGTAAGTTAGTTCCAAAGAAGTTTGGGAAGCACTGGTTTAGACAACAATAACAGTGAGGCCATCAGACTTCATAATATACAATCGTCTGTATTTTCTATTTGCAAAGTGAATGTAGAAAAGTGTCAGGATTTTGCCCGTAGCCCACCCTGCAGTTGTGAAGGGCAACTTACATGCAGGCCGCTGGCATGAATGCAGAATAGACAGCGTTAGATACACCGCATTTGTGGATGAGCAGAATGAGGTGAAGTTAATTAGACTTCGGTCAATATTGAAATAACTTATGAGCTACTTATGTGGGAATAAATCAAAAGATAAAGGAGCTAATCCAGTTGATGTGTGATCTAAAAATCGACATTTGCCTGCCCCCTCCCCCATCTAAATTAGTGTTTATATGACTGTGCAGGACTAGTTTCACTGCTGTTCCCTTATTCCATTTGATAGATATTATAGATGTAAAATGTAGATGTTTTGTAATTCTAATCTGTCCGATAATTGGTAAATTGTCATATAGTCTGCGAAAAATCCCGGTTGTAGTGTTTTGATCCTGTGCAACACATCGTGTCGTCTCATGTTTCTCTTCACTTTAGCCATCTTGATGAAAAAAATATATATATTTATAAATCATCTCAAGGTACTTACAATGTTTGTCCTTGGGAATAAATAAACGGCTTAAATAGAGGGATGTTGCCTCAGGCCACTATTGTTATTAATGAGAAGAATAATGAAAGAAAGCGAAAATTTTGTAAACAGAGCAGACTAGTGTCAAGTTAAAGCTAATCAGAGCCCTTCCATGCGCTGACAAGCCTGTGTGTCGGCAGCATTTACGGAGGATTAGTGGGTGGTGGGGAAAACACACAATATGTCAAACTGCAATCATTAAATGGAGGTTCCTCTTGGTTACATTTGTCAGAATTACATGATGCATTTGTATGCAAATGAAAGTGATTTTCCCAAACATTATTCCCCACCATAGTCCAATGGTTTCATTTCGATATCATGGTCCAAGAATTTACAGCATTAATTTTTTTGTAGAAAACTGATAATCCTCAAGAAGTTCCGCAGACTGCATTTAAATAAATGTTTTGTTTTGGGTTTTTTTTTGGAAAGTCACCCAAGACGGTTTCACTTTTACGCACGTCTCGCATGCTATTGCGTCAAATCGGTTTTCAACCACCAACATTAATGAGAGATTTTTTTCATGCCAAACACTTTTCAAGAGATATAGATTTACAGTCTTGCAAACTAACAGGGCATTCCGTCCCTGGGACAGCAGTCTGGCGCTGATTTACTTCTCAAATTACATACATCCCTTGACCCCAGACAGTACAAGGTTCAAGGCATTGCTCAACTCCTGATTTATTTGAACCTCATAACCATTTTTATCTTGGTACAATTGTTCATTTCAAGTTGTATTTTTAACATTAGAAACTTTCACACAAAATGTGAACCGAAAAAGCCCCCAAAACCATCAGTGTTATGTTGGTGGCAAAGTTCCAGAGGTGTGGCGTGAAAAGTGCCGCACGTCACCCTTGTGCAGAGGTCCCCAACATGTTTTTTTTTTTTTTTTACGGACCAATTGAGATAAGTATGGGCTGTTCTACCTGGAACAGTTTTTGTTTCATTGCTTTTAAATGGCCACTTTGAAAGCACTGGTATTGAGAACAAAGATTATTATAGAGTAATTTATTCACATCGATGTTTCCCCTTTCATTTCAGTGTTATTCTACATTACACCAAATTTAGAATAAAATGAAAAACACAGTGAACTACTTTGAAATTGACCCATTTGCAACAATAAATATGCCTTATAATGTAAACAGAATAATTTCTAAGTTATGATCGTACATCATTGCTACTCGCAAATAAGACGAATCGAGAGATGACGCAATTGTTGCTTTCATCCGGTGGCTGCCGGCTAGCGACTACTGTAAATTGCGAACGCTAACATGGACAGGCTGTGCAAACTCTGCTTATATTTCTCATGCTTTCCACTTGATCACTTGGGTGCTACTTGTTAAAACGATTCGACTGGTTTCTTGTATTGCCTCGTTTTTGACGACAGCATACTCACCAACTTCCTCCACCACGTCTCTAAGGGAGGAACCTCCCTCGTCAAAATAGCGTCGTCTTCGAAAGTCACGGCTGCTCGTCGTCAATTGCACGTTCAGCGGTACGTTTGGTTAGCGGTAATTCCGACCTATTATTTTCTATTTACTGCTTCTCCTTTCATTTATTGACGTATTCTGTTTCTTTTAACCTGCACACCGATGTTAGGAGGGGGACACTTATTTAGTTGGGCCTCTTCAAGGATGTTGTGACAATCAGTCAATTGTTTTGTGGTATGTTTCTCAAAACAGCCCCAGCTGTGAGCCAACAAGTAGTCAATCTTATATAGCATTCACTAAATAATTATTTGAAAGACTCAGTTGCGTTTTATTTGATTTTATTTTATTTTTTTGCTGTAAGACAAAACTAACGTGAGCCTTTGTGCCAGTCATTAATGAGATGACTCCTCGATCAATACTTATCGACTGAGAGCCTCAATTATTGGCTTGTAAGACATTACTGTTGTTCCATTATCCTTTAATCAAACTGCAGCAGAGCAGCGCGAATGTAGCCCCCCCCCCTAGTACACCATACAATCCGATGTAGTACTAATCACCCACTGTAACACATATGACCCAGGGTGGGGGTTTTTTTTGCCTTTGCTGTTGAACAATGTCATACTTGGGTACAGGTCAGCATTTAATTAGTGCATAGGAACTTGAGGATGTTTGTCTGAGAGGCCATCTTGGAGCATGATGAAGAATGTTGGAGTCCAACAGTATTTGGGTGTTTTGCAGTGAGTAGAGGATGGAGAGTGGATGGAGACCATCGACTTGCCTGCAAAGAAATGTGACTCCGGTCGTAAATTCCAACTTGGACTTGATTCACCTGTGGACGGTAGGCTTTGTTAATCATAGCAAGCTATCCACCTATCCATTTTCCGTTTGCGCATGTCGTGATTAAGGTCGCGGGTGAGCTGGAGCATATATTAGCAGATGCTGCATATGGACAATTGACCTTTACCGCTCGCATTCATAGCAGGAGACTATTCGGAGCAAGGGTGTCGCGCTTGTTTTCATCAAGGGCGGAGGCCCACTGTGACTAAAATTTGGCCCCGGAATTTTGTTGGAACAGTGGTCGACATGCACCAAGAGCTCGGCCGACATGCCACAATTGGAGGTATGGGGCCATACCGGCCATGATTCGTGAAAACTGTGCAGCCTACAGAGTTTTCAATGAAGTTAACCCTATGTTGCATACTGGTTACTTCAGTAACCACACCCTTTAACTCATATTGGTTATTCAAGTTACCAGTTTTAGTTTTTAAATCCACCGCGAGAGCAAAAGCAACGTGGCAGCCTCCATGAGGAAAAGGTGAGTGTGAAAGAGGGTCCACAAAATGTTGAATAATTTCTATCCGTGAGATGAAAAGGTCCAAATACCCTATTGTACTTGTGCAGAAGAGTATATAGAACATATAGAACACAATAAATAACAGTTTCTATGTGTTACCGATCAGTACTGCCATGCTTTTTGGCAAGGTAATTGTAGTGATTAAGTTATTATGCACACAAAGTACCTGCACTTTGGTTTTCCCAAAATTGTGAATTTATTATGATATTTGGCCATAATCTACCCTAAATTTAAAAACAAACCACAATTGAATAACTCCTGCAGAAGCCATGCAACATAGGGTTAAAATACTTGTTCAGGGTGAACCACAGTTTAAAAAAAAGTTTCAACATTAATTTGGCTTCTAAAACGACCGCATTAGTTGCGGCCATTTTAGATATAAGGCGACTCAAATATGAATCATTTGAATGAATTTCACCTCCTCAGATTGCCATCGGTCACCACTACTGTTAACTTTGTCAGGTCTTCACTGAGCAAAAGACGACAAAATATTGTGTAGAACAGGTGTCCTTGATTTAAAATTTGAAAGGTGCTCTTCAGCAAAATGGAAACATTAAATTCACAGTAACTACTGCAGAAACAAAAGCGATTAAGACCTTGCTTGAAGAGGTCTACCTCATCAGGTGAAAGATCAAAACTGGAAGAATGCACCCGCATAGGAGTAAATTTTCAGTGACTCACCACAAGGCATGAATGCTCAATATGGCATCTATGTGAGAACTATAACGACATATACATACATATATAAAAAAATATATATATATATATATATATATATATATATATATATATATATATATATATATATATATATATATATATATATATATAAATCAGTTTATTTCTTTCTGACTTCGGGTTTAGTGAACGCTGGCGCATTTGGCTGCCGCTGCTCAACCCGTATTGTTTTGTGTCTTTTGTTATTGTAAAGTGTCCTTGGGTGTCTTGAATGGCGCTTATAAATAAAATGTATTATTATTATTATTATTATATCTGCGATTGGCTGGCAACCGGTTCAGGGTGTCCCCCGCCTACTGTCCGAAGACGGCTGCGATACGCCAGCACCGCCCGCCCTGATGAGGATAAAGCAGATTAGAAATTGAATGGATATATATATATATATATATATATATATATTAGAGCTGTCAGTTTAGCGCGTTTTTATTGCCATTAATTTAAATGAATTTTATCGGGATCAAAAATTTTCTCGCGAGATTAACGCCGCAGACGTCACAGCGGATGTTACGTTGCTCTATAAATAAACCAGAAACAAAACATCAATCGCTCTGCACAGGTCCACACACGTTTGTTTTGCCAGCCACGGCAGCGCGAGGCACCGAAAACGGATACTTAAATAGTTTATGAATGGAAAGTTTACTTTTAAAAAGTTGCCAGATTGTTCCAATGACAAGACCAAAGTTACCTGTATGTTTTGCAGTCGTAAACTGAGCTATCATCATAGCACGTTGAGTCTGAAATACCACTTAATGGCCAAGCACACAGCTGACGTGCGTAACTCCGCCCCCTCGTCTCAGACCGACAGCTATGGATCATTTCAAAGCAAACAGCGTGGGCTAAAATGTAGCTAGAACAGGGGTGTCTTTATTTAGCTCATTTTTGCATAGTTGTCATGTTTGTCCGTCTGCAATCTGACGTTTAAACGAAGTAAATTGCGTTTCAGCTTGGGTTTCATGCCGGCGCTCCACTTCCGGGATTGAGTATTGGGACTTGTAGTTCTTTTGTTCGATTCGACTTTATGTTTGTGTTGTATGGTTTCTTACGTTTAAAACAATGAATAATGATGACGATAATGATACATGATAATAATCAGGGTTGATTAAATTATTTATTAAACGTATTGTTAAATAAAGGTATTAATTAATGTAAATTATATACATATTTACATTGTGATGCAGAAAGATAGATATATTATTTTTTTACTGCATTTATGTGTAGTTTAGGTTATTACCTGCTTCTGATACTTCTGTTACAACTACTACTACTACGACTACTTCTGCTGCAAAGTGCTCCAATAAATGATCAAAAAAGTACAGAACGAGAGATCCTTCCATGCTGACCGACAATCCCTATTCAGGGGGCCGTGAAAAATTATAGGCTGAGTACTAGTTTACCTTAGATGTGCACTTTATATTGCGCTGTTTTGATTCCATAAAAAGAGCTGTTCAAGCAGCTTTTGTGTGACAAAATATTTTTTTTCACTGTTGTTGATGGACAGTAATATTGTGTGAGAGATGATGTGTGAATAACTGCTCCAAGTGAAAAATGTTCATGTAAAATTGAAAATCCAAATTATTTCAGTAAATATTTGCATTTTGCACATAGAAAACTGATTCATGATTCCATGTTGATGAGAGCATTAAAATGGGGGAAAATAGGACAAAAAATATAAAAGTAAATTCAGAAATGATAAAAAATGCGTGAGTAATCATGATTAATTTTTAGTTAATTTGAGTTAATTATGACAGTTGAGTTTTTAATTAGATTAAATATTTCAATCGTTTGACAGCTCTAATATATATATATATATATATCTATATATATATATATACACACACACACACACACACACACACACACACACACACACACACACACACACAGACTACAGACGCTCCCCAGGTTATGTCTGGAATGTATGTTTAAGGCTTATATGTTTGACATCCATATAACGGGGAGAGAGCTTTCTTCAGGGCTCGAGGGTTAGCTGCCCGGTAAACTAGCAGCGGCTTCAGCGGGGGAGTGTAGACGACCGGTCGTCGACCGGCGCGCTGTACGCCTCCTTGCCCGTTCCACCGTCACACGCACGCCCCCCACGCCTCTCCCCGCGGCCGCCTTCGAACCTCGCCGCCGCCGTCGCCTCCGCCGTCCTCCTCCGCCCCGTTCGGCACTCGGAAAAAGGCGCGAAATACAAAATCTAACTTTTTCTTTTTTTTTTCGATATACCCGTGAAAATGTTCGTATGTACCGTTGTTCGTAACCCGGATGTTCGTAAGCCGGGGAGCGTCTGTATATACACACACAGTCAAACCTCGGTTTTCGAACGTCTCTATTCTCGACCAAATCGGTTTTCGACCAAAAATGTTGAGTTTTTTGTTTTTTTTATGCCTCAGCTTACGACCGAAAATCGGTTCTTGACCAAACTGAGCGCACTTGAATGTGCCACTTGACTCCTCTCGCCTTCCTTACACGAGGAAGTGACGCTTCCTCGTGTAGCATTTCATTGTGAGCAGACGCGTTCAATACAGATTTTTTTTTTCAAAGCTTGGTTTCGGTTTTCGAACAAATCGTTTTTTGAGCAGCTTTCTGGAATGGATTATGGTCAAACAGAGGTATGACTGTGTGCGTGTTTTTATATATATATATATATATATATATATATATATATATATATATATATATATATACACACACACATACATACATACACACGCACATGCACATTTCTCGCATTCTGTCACACCACGGTGAGGGTTGTTTGCGTTTGTCTGGTCACTTCCAATTTGATTTTGAAACAAGGACTCTCCTCTTGTCTCAGGTCACTTGCCTTTCATCCCGGTCATGATTGTCAGCCCCTCCCTGATTGATTCCACCTGTTTTCCCTTACCTTGTGTTGAATTGGTCCTTGTCTCCCTTTGTCCTGTTCTAGTGTCATTCGTCCTTGCCTTGTTTCCGCAGCCTTGCCTATTTTGAGTGTTCAGCCGCTGAGTGTTTTTTTTTCTTCATCGCTTCTCATAGATTAATTTCATAGCTTGTTTGTTTGCTCACAAGCCCTCAAATAAATCTCCCCTTTTACAACCGTGTCCTGTGTCCTGTGACAGGACCTGAGGTGCATTAATTTACCGTCAGACATTTCAAACTCAACAGAAAAGTCTCTCGATGCATAAAACGTTACTAAGTGCAAATATCTGAACTATGTGGTCTTTCCCAAGAAGAGGGGTGATGTTACTTTGCTATTTTACTCAATAACCATCAATGCTTCCATTCTTCATTCTAGTGGTTGGGATGTCAAACATGACATATTCAATGACCTTTTACGCTTTTTAGGCGTAAATAATCAACAAATGATCTTGTCCTCCTGGATATAAGTAAAAATATCTGTAGTTTGTCAAAAAGTTTTATGTGTTGAACTGTTCTAAAGTACTCAAAATGTAATTTTAATGTGATCAAAACCATTGTAATTAGTCTCCTTATAATTTGCTGAACCAATACAAATAATGATAAAACTTGAAAATGTGTTTTTAGTTTTCAAACTGAAACCAAGAGTTTCATAGTCGATTGGATTGTCATGTTTTAAAATTACATTTTAATAGGACAGAGAAGCAGCTGAGAGTTGGCTGCAGGCCAGCCTGTAGTGCTTAAGGCGGTCATATTTCCATCTCCATATCTGAAAGTCTTACAGTTCTAGTACAATGCATTCATCCTCTTTGGGGTTAACACACAAGTTCATATGAAGTAATGCTGCAGTTGACTCGTCTGCTCGGAGTGAAGGACTTGCTTTGGCCTCTCTAGGGAATTTCAGTTTACATTGCTTCTTGCTCATGCAACTTCTTTCCATATGGTTATGAAGGGTATGTGTGTTCGAAGGGAAAATCCATTGTGGAATTATTTATATTGATGAACTAAGGACGGTCAATCATTTGTTCATGGACTGGATGAAAATGAAAATCCTTGGGAAGATGACATTTCCTCATCAGTTCACACTGCCATGATTTCACATCCCCAGAAAAGAGCTTCAATTCAGAGCAACAGAAAATGTTCTCATCATCTTTTCCGAGACAAGGCGAAATATTTGAATATACTGTATATTGAGAGGCTATTTTTCATTCTGTGTCTGTATGCAGGGGCGAGGTGGCCATCAGGAATTTCAGGTGATGCCCAAACAGCCGGCCGATTAAAGCCAACCCCCACCCCTCTTCCAATCCTTGAACATCATGACGTTTCGGCACAAGATGGTCGCCATCCGACCCCACCTATGAAGGATTATTCCTGAGCCAAATTTCTGTCCCAGCATGTCTCTGTAAGTATGTATGCAAATTGTACAGTAAATATGTTTTATTGTGGGACAAAAAAATTCAAAGACAACACACTATTCCTTTACAATTTTTGGCCATGATAATAATTAGGCCGATAATCATGTGCTGATGTTCTGCATGCATCTCCAAATGAGAAAAGAATTTGCCGCTATCACTCACCAATGATTATTTTGTGAATAATGTATTAAGGCTGCGATGAAAAGAAATATCTCGCTGAGCTTCAATTTCAAAATGAAAAGGAAATCTGTGATTGAAGAGTGTAGTTTTTTTTTCTTTTTTTTTTTTGAGGAGACACTTGATGTCTGCCGTGATACATATCCTCTTTGGGCTTAGATGTCTTTGGAAGAGATTTTGCTTCCAACTTTAGTTCTTTCATATTGACATTTAACATGGATAACAGTCGGTTTGATCAAATGACCATCCAACATTCCATCTATTCATTTTTGTACCATCCATCCTTATTTTACCAATATATGTGGGTGCAAAAGTGCTTTTTTTTCTTGCCAGCGTTTCTGAAATGAATAAAGTTAAAATTAAATTAAAATTGACAACTCATATTTATTAATTTTCATTCTGTGTCTGTATGAAAATAACATACAGACACAGAATGTAACACCGAACAAAACTTTGTTGTAAAATTGTGTGCCATCTCGACAATCTAGTTTTGGCCACCCCTAGTTTATCCTGATGCAGTCCTGGTAAAAGTAGTGCAAACATGCACAAAACAATTTCACATTTCTTTTTTTTTTTTTTTTTCAGAATTACAATAACTGCACAAGAAACAACAGAAGTATATCACTGAAATACATTATTCCTAAATTGCATTATTTTTAACCCCAGCATTCAAATTCTGTTTAAAAAAACAATTATTAACAATTAATTTAGCGTGTAGAGTAGACTTAGAGCACTGTGCATATTTCATACAAAAACCCCAATTGTCAATAGTCAAGTGTGATCTTTAATCAATTAAAAGAAGGATGTTAGTCATTTACACTTTTGGAATTACTCTCTTTAATATTCTCTGCATTAACTTTTCAAAATTGGACATTTGGTTCAATATTGTGATTGTGTACCCCACTTCGGGTAATGGATGGACAGATGGTGGATATATTAGTTATATTTCCCCCCACCCTCAAATTGCAGCCTTTGCAACTTCAAAATTGCATTCTGCTACACTTTGTCAATTTTAATTTGATTAATTGTTCAGCCCTACTTTTTACCATAAAACATAAGAAATTGCCTTTAGGCCGTTGAGATGCTGAATTTCATGATTTTGTGAAACGATGTTCTTGTGCCCCCCCCCCCCAAAAAAAAAGAGAGAGATAATTATGCCCCAGACTGAGTTTTGGTCTTCTGTATGTCTGTGTGTCATATTGACACTGGCAGCAGATAGTAGAATAAGTCACAAAAACGGCAAAAGGTCAAGTGCATGTGCCATTTTAAAAACACAGCAAGTCACAAGGAATTATTGTGAGTTGATTCCCCAGACAGACGTTAATCCCGAGAGTACTCGGTGCTTCCTATGAAACGATCAACAGAATAGACCCAAGATGACTTTAATAAAGAGCGAGCAGCTGCAGAGCAGGCGTAACAGTGGGGGGGAGGAAAGCAAACTGATTTGGCTCCTGATGTGTGCTCTTCCAGCTCCACAGGTGGTTACTTTGTAAAGCAACACTTACCGTGCGGATCCCGGTCCCCCTCCCCATCCACCTAATGTTGCTGTCGAACCAAAAATATTTCATAACTGGAATGAGCACCAGGGTTAAACAGTTAATGATCGTGTAGCACTACATGTATTTGTTTGTGTTAATGTATTCGACACTTTTTTTGTACATTCATCTTAATCATGTTTAAAATACCTTTTTCTTTATTACTGTATACCAGTGTAACATGAAAAAAATAAAAATAATAGAATGATATAAATTCATAGTGTCCATCAGAACAAAGCATTAAAATAAGTGCAAATGTTGAGAGAGCGAGAGAGAGAGAGAGAGAGAGAAATAGCAACGGCACAAAATATTGTGCAGTGTAACAGTGTACCAATCACTCTGTTTGCAGTAAACAAATCCCGTAATGTCAAACTAATAGTTGATATCACAACACACAGCAATAATCATACCAAAGATGTCCATGACAAAATTAATCTATAGCTGTCGCTTTCTGTAGGCTCAAAAAGCAGGATTACAGCGACTAACATTCAATGATTTGTCACAGTTTGCATACATAGCAATTGTTTTTGTAGTTAGCAACATTTTTCTGTGATGTGCCTATTTTCCAAGACATTTATTTTCACTCTACAGGGACTTTCAGCAATTTCAGCATTGAATATTTTTGATTGATCTTACGTGTTGGCCGGCACGGTGATTGACTGGTTCGTGCGTCGGCCTCACAGTGCAGAGGTGCAGGGTTTGATTGTGGCCTTCCTGTGTTTTTGTGCCTGCGTGGCTTTTTCCTGGGGACTCCGGTTTCCTCCCACATTCCAAAAACATGCACCTTAGGTTAATGGACACTCTAAATTCTCCCTTGGCGTGGTTGTGAGCCTGGATGGGTGTTCGTCTATATGTGCCCTTTGCTGGTCTGGCAACCAATTCAGGGTGTACCCCGTCTACAAGCAAAAAGACTTTGACGTCAACTGGAAGACTTGGACACGTTTTCACTCAGTGTTGTGCAGGAAAAAAGACAAATTGCTGTATTTTATCATATAATTTAGGGGCTAGAAGGTTTGACCAACAAAATTTGATGGAACAGCAGAGCACATAGTCTATTACCAAGTAGAATGCTCAATTGGCTGTTACAGGCCATTAGAGTAAACTACAAAGAAAGGCAATAATTTTGTCCTCGACATATATGAGCTATTTTCATGTCAGATTTCCTCCCCTTTAGGCTGGGAGCATTCAGGCTTAGCACTCCGTTTTCAGGCCGAGATGAATAATAATGTGCGTATGCTCGTGCAGAAGAGAAAAAAAAAAGAAAATGTGAATCTGTTTGATACCTCATTCCCACACAGCTGTTTTGGTCTGCGATAATAGATCAACTCCAAACGAGAGAAAATTTCACTTTGCAATAAAATCGAACATACAGACATAATGGATAATAGCCCCGATAACAGGCCTTTACATGGATGATGCATCACAAACTCCCCGGCGATCATCCCGCAGTTGAATGAGCAAGTTCAAATTGTTCTGAGTTTAATGATGAAAATGGATTGACTTGGAATCTACCAATGGAGTGGAGGGACAAAAGGTACTTTGAAAAAGTGGTGGGAAAAAAATCCTTTTGTTTTCAGCAGTTTCCATCCTTACTGTGTTGCATGACACAACAGTGTCAGTGTTGTGTCCATTGTTTGGACAAATCTGTTATGATCTATGTATGTAAAACAGACGAGGGGAGGGAGGTGGGGGGTTAAGGGGAAAATAGGTTTAAAAAAAATGTGCGTCTGTGTGCGTGTTGTCTCTATTCTATATTTTTGTGCTAGCGCACACGGCACCCTAAGCATCCTCTCAGTTTCACTTTCCCCAAAAAGTATTTAAAAAATGAAATAATATAACAAAGCAGCTCACCTTTAACCTTTGGCGGCGCATGACCTGCATCACTGGAGGTTGTTCGCGGTCAGCAGTCAGCACTTGCAGTTTACGATTACAGCTGTTGCCTTATATTGTTTTTATTTTTTCTTATTCTCCTTCAGCGTTTGTTCCATGTACAGTTCACCGATGGCACTGGCAAGCAACGGGAACCTGGAGGACTGAGAAAAGCATTTTCAAACTGTATACGTGAGCTACAATAATGACGTTGTTGCACTGAAGACGATGCCAAAGTGCGTCCCATGCCGCCGCGTTAGGTCTCGACTCAGGTAGGCACTGATTCCTTTTTACAAACTCACAAGCTCTTCATTTTTGTTTCGTTCATGTTCGGGGCCATTATGGCTGTTGCTCATCATGGCATGCGTGTGTGTATGCGTGCGGTAGCGGGTCGATCGCGGGAGGTCAATTGCTTGAAAGGTTGACCCTCGGTCAAAAGCGGTTGGGCATCCCTGATGTAAAAGGCGAATTTGGTTTCCATGCAGAGTTCCCATTTTTAATAATGGCTATAAAATGGCATCAAAAACTTCATTCTGGACTCAATCCTTGAACCCCAACCTCGAAACTCACTGATCCACACAGCTGCAGTTTCTCAGCAGGTGCGTTTTCAAAGGCGCGTTAAAGGTTTCAAAGATTGCTCTCCAAGCGATCATGATTTTTGACAGGGGTCCCAAAATTCAGTTGAAAAATTCAGCATTTCGGTTCCCCTTGAAAACCTGACGTTTTCAAGGGGAACTTGACGTTTTCAAGGGGAACCGAAATGCCTGTAGCAATGTAAAATGCTTTTCACTCATTTGCTTCTGTTTGGGTGGACTTTGAAATAGATCACTCAGCAGGGCTTTTTTTTTTTCTTCTTCCAACAAAGCAGTATCTGCTCGACGCTATTATCATGAGCTTTCATAAAATATTGGAAGCTGCTACTGATGTATTTTTTTTCCTACCTTTTTATTTTGTCTCATCCAACTGTTTCTGGTTGTTGGAAAAGTTCCCTAGTCAAAAGTTATCGGTTACAATATGTACATATGTTTGCACAATAATATTCTTATAGCTGTGAATATTTACATTCATTCAGGTCTTTTCACTGTCAGGACATTGAATTGTTGCAACCGGACCGCTCAAGTGTTTGCCGCTTGGCCGCTCTTCCGAGCAAGCGTCATCCATTCATGTAGATAGGTTAGATACGACAGCTCAAGCCTGGGCAGAAACGCGACTATCAACCCCTGTCGTAAGAGTCATGAATGATGTCACTCTTTTAGGATGCAAAACATGTCCGGGCTCTGGAGGCTGGTGGACCCAAATGCAGAAACGAGAATGGATGGTAGAGAATTTGAAAGTTGTTGTTCTACAAAACGGGTAGATGGTTACTGGCGGACAAATGTTGTGTGAGTCTGGCTTGTCCGGGAGTTGGAGAGTCACAGTTTTCACAGGTTGCCAGTTTGGGTTGACAGAAAGCAGGAGACAATCAGGTTTCAAGGAAGTGATCGCAAGGGACCAGTTGCGGTCAAGGAGTACTATCGACTAAGAAAGTATTCCATAATTTCTTTCAGTCGCTCTGAAGGCTAGGCACAGTAGCAAATTACTGTCTTTGACGTCCTCAAGTCCGCAGGTAAGGGTTAACGTGCTTAACACTATTTCAATAGTGCTGCCCTGTGTTCAAGGTCCTGTTGATGTGATGACTATTGAATTGCCTGCCTGGATGAATCAATCATTTCTTTCAGCAGGCATATACTCTCAATAGTGAGTGAAAAAAAAGCATCTAATTTCACTCCTCTCCTACTGAGTCTTGACTGGTTTTGTCTAAGCTGTAGCCAATATCTTCTAACTACATAATGTACACTGTGGTTAGAATGCTCCTCTTCTGGAGAGAAATCCAAAAGTCAATTTATCATGCTGTGCGTCTAATGCAGGTCTTCATATACTGCATATGTAGCCTGTGCTCTGCCTCACGACATTCATTTATTGTTTTTGTTTTTCTGGAAAAGCTCCATTACTGTTCTGAAAAAGCTGTCAGAGAGCCGTGAAAAGTCAGGATGACGTCCATTTCCTTACTAAGGCCCCTGTCACACCTTGACGATTTAGCCAGCGTATGCCGACGTAGGAAAAATTTGGCAAATACGCTGGCGTACGTCGAATAAGTTATGGGTAAGTTTTGTATACGTAACAGCACGCTGAAGCACGTTGGTATACGTCGAAGTACGTCGAGCTGTTCTCCAACGGATGTTGGAGAACAGCTAGTAGGTATTCTCGACGTATTTGGACTTATGAGTAACCTACACTTAACGTGTTTGAACGTGTGCAACGATCGCATAACTTACCTATTACTTATGGCCTGCGTATACGGGACGTATAGCCATACGCTGACATCGACGAGAAATTTTAAGCATGCTTAAAATTTCTCGACGACTCGACGCATTTCGACGTATACCAACGTGCTTCAGCGTGCTGTTACGTATACAAAACTTACCCATAACTTAATTCGACGTGACGCCAGCGTATTTGCCAAATTTTTCCTACGTCGGCATACGCTGGCTAAATCGTCAAGGTGTGACAGGGGCTTGAAACGTCGAGCGCCAGCCTTTTATAGACTACGCCACGTGATCGTCGGCAATACGCTGCTGCACGCTATGCATAAATTAGACTATCGTTGGGCATAAGTTGTGTACGCCGGCAACACGCTAGGCATTCGTTGGAATAAGTTATCTATAAGTTATCGAAACGTTCTATATAATTTACTGATACGTTATGTATACGTCCAGCCCGTTATGAATGCGCTATGTATACGCCCAAAATTGAAAAAAAAAATCGATAATTCAGCGTATGCCAGCGTTTTAGGGAAAATCTGAACGTCGGCATACGCTGGCTGAATCGTCAAGGTGTGACAGGGCCTTAAGGAAAAAAAACAACAACTGTATACATTTTTTCCTGACAGATAATATGAATGATGCTCACCAAAATGAAATCCATTCAAGCCGCCAACCGATATTAATTGCTTCGACCAGTTGACACAAACAAGGCATTGAGTGATCCTTTTTAATATTCTCTCCCTGCCTCTCCAAAGGTGTTTTAAAGTCACCCCCCCCAAGCAATCAAAAACAGTCAAATTAAATCAGCATGCGCTTGGAGATTCTAACTTCACTGTACATGCCGCACGGGTATGTATTTAAAGGAATATAAAGCCACATGTAAACATGAAGAACAAGTCAGAGAACTGTCAGTGAGAAAACGTGTTCCTGATATGACTTTTTTTTTTCATCTTTTCTCCGCACATACGTACAGTATCAAGAATGTGAAAGGATCATATGCTGTAGCCGTCGTCGTGATTCGATGATGTAATTACTGTGGAAAACTGTTGACTCTTGTAGTGGAGGTCTCCAGTCTGGAAGGACAGAAAAATCATTTTCTTGTTTTGTAGTTCAGTCAGGTCTAAGAAACAGGAAAAAAAAACATGTTTTGTGGTTGAAGGATTTACAGAGCGTGATTTATTTATTTTTTGGCCTACGGCAAAATACATTGAAATCACTTAGATAAAAACAAAAAAAACAATCTGTTCCAGGACATTGGTTTATTGATCTGACTGAAAAACCATTCGCTACACGTGAAACTGTTGCCTTTGTTTACTGGAAGTGGAAAGGGTAGAAAGAAGTTAAAATTCAAAAGATTGATTCTGTTTTTTTCAACATCTATTAATGGAGCTGCTTAAAAGTGTCAAAGAAATTGCATTGGGTCCACATAAAGTGATATTTTGACGGAGCAGCATAGAAACAAACAAAAGGGATTGTCAACTTGCCGTTGGATCAAAATGGATGTATTGATTTCAGTCCAAGCATGCTGGAGCGCATTATTGATAGAGCTTGTAGCAGGAAAATAATACCTTTAAGGTTTTTTGTTGTACTTGTCCTTGTCGGTAGTTATTGACAAACTGCATGCCCCTTCATTTGGTTAGTCAGGATGGACCATAAGATTTTAAACTGCACATGGGAGAAATGTATGATATCTATTTTCCTGTTTCATGGCCTGCCAGGTTCCAGATCTCTCCCCTCTTGATTCCTGTCTTTGCGGTCACTTGAAGGCCACAAACTAGAAATGTAACCCTTTTGTGCAGCTATAAAGATAACCTGCAAACATGATAAGCTGTCCACTGTAGTAACCGCTGCCCCTGAAAGGGTTAAAATTAAACTCACAGGAACACGGGAAGGGAGTACTGCCTTCATCAAGTCAACAGAGCCTGATGCAGTGTGCATATGTCATTAGTCACGTAAACGCGTTGAAGTGCAACCATCAATCGAGTCAACTCCCGAGGCGCCACTGGGTCATGTTCAGTACCTATGTTATATATAAAGCCAGAAGCAGCTCACTCTTTTCCCAATCGATGCACCACATTAAGACTGCATTGGATTGCGTTACTTAGAGCCATTCAACTGAGGGTGGAAAAGATTGATTTGCATTGATTAGCATGAATTCATCCTTGGGGTAAATCGAGCAGAACAAGGGCCAGCATGCGAGAAAGTTGAGGTGACGTCCCGTGACAAGCTTTCTGAAATATGAACAGTGACTCACTTCATGGCCGCCATTCTATTTCTTCCTGGGGGGTGGGGGGGCTTTGCCTGTAAATACAGTGAGCTGGCATGTGCCTAATTCTTTAATTGACTGAACGAATGCCTTTATAAGTTCAGAATGCCAAAAACCACCTGTGGTAATTTAACAGATGGCAAGGCTTTGTTTCTGAAAGTGAACATTTTACTTAAATTCCAAATACTTTGAAGGCGAAGAGTACGACTGACGTTTGCTTGCATTTATTAAACCGAACAGTAATTCAATTTCATTTTGTCATTCTTAAACATTCACGGTCATGTAACAATAACATAGCATCAACCACAAATTCAACGTAAACATTTAAAGCCAAACAAAATGTCTTGTATGTCTGTAAACTGGTTGGCTACATCTTAACTCGGGACTCCTTCTCACCGCTCTCACAAATAAATAGCATCAGGCATAGATGAGTGGAAAATAAAGTCTTTAGCCACTTTTTTGATGAACGTGTTGCAGCAATTACTGCCTCAAGTATTTTGGAATATGATGCCACAAGCTTTGGTCAGTTTGAGCCCGGAATTTGTGCACCAATTCTCTATAGCAATGAGGCTTGGTGCACAGCATCAGTGCACCACCATTTCCAGATCTCTTCAGAGATATTTAATCAGATTCAAGCCCCGAAGCCATTTTTTGATATTTGGGCTATGTGCCGAAAGGCATTGTCTTGCTTCAAGATGAAGAGCGCCGTGGAGCAGCTTTTCATTCAGGATGTGTCTGTACGAGGGCTGAATGATTTCATGAAAAGATGGAATTGCGATTTTTCTGACAGATATTTGCGATTTCAATTTGATTCACTGTTTTTCTTTGAATCAAGCTTCAGGCCGATATTCACCATATACGGGAACATTTACAAAAATGGCAGATATTTACATCACGGCATCAAAACCACAAAGGCTGTTACTTAAGATAAGGACACTCAAGAGGCCTTCGTGTGTGGAGTTTGCATGTCCTCCACTTGTGGGTTTTCTCCGGGTACTCCGGTTTCCTCCTACATTCTGAAAACATGCATGGCAGGCTAATTAAACACTCAAAATTGTCCCTAGGCGTGAGTGTGAGCACGGATGGTTGTTCGTCTGTGTGCGCGACGGTTGGCTGGCAACCGGTTCAGGGTATCTCCCGCCTACTGCCCGAGGACAGCTGGGATAGGCTCCAGCACGCCCCGCGACCCTTGTGAGGATCAAGCGGTTCGGAAAATGGATGGATGGATATTTTAATGTTGACACTGATTTACATTTTCATTGTACATAAATGTAAGATCAGATGGTTTTTCTTCCCATGCTTGTCAGAATGACTTGCTTCAAATGGAGGCTGAGGGACACGGCATAAAATTCAGATGAACGTATAAATTGAATCCCTTCACAGGATAAGATTGAGTGAGCCAGCCTCGTACCGCCCCATGCAGACTAAACACATGCTCACTTTGTCAAGAAGACAGCAGGATGGCCAATATGTTTTTTTAATTCAGCATTATGACAATTTTATATCTATGAGACAAATAAAAAACAAAACAAAACAAAACAAACCCTTTCTTCCATGTTCAAATATGGTTTACATCAAAGAAAAAAAAACTTTCAGGCTAAACTTTTTTGTTTTGTTTTTAAACGTTCATACAGTGTTTTATTTTTTCCACTGTAGTTGTTAATTTCGACTCGCCCTGCTCTTGAATAACATTCCCACAGCACGATGCTGACACCACCACGTTTGACTGTAGGGATTGGATTGGCCAGGTAATTAGTGGCGCTTGGTCTCCTCCAAACATGCAATCTGCTGTTCTTGCCTGTCTTGGAGGTCGGTTCCTTTGTCTTCATGCTTGGTTTGTGCAGTAACATGCACTGTCAACTAAACCTAATAAACACGGTGTGCGCCTTTCCAAATCTCGCCCAATTAACTGAATTTACAATAGGTGAACTTCAATTAAGCTGTTGAAACGTCTCAAGGAAAATCAGCGGAAACAGGCTGCACTTGAGCCTTTTTCTGAAAATGGGGTGGTGCGTGAAGACTTTTGAGGTAGAACTGAACTTATTTAATTTTTCAATAACTTTGGAACATGGAAACAACATGTGGACACATTTCAGATCTGTATTTAATTGCGAAAGATTAGCTGGTTGGGTCCAATTGACAGATGGACTGTTGACTGCTGTCTCGCCGCACCTTAGCCTCCGATCCAGTTGTACAATCCAGCCACCGATTTCAAGCAATCTTCTTTCTGTCTGGTTGAGGATGAAATGTTCTGTCCAAGAGAAGCCATTGTAGCAATCATCTCCCACAGCGCGGCACAAAATTACATCCTGCCACGGCAACCGCAACTTGAGCATGAGGAATGCTGCCTGTGGCTCGATGACAAAGATGCGGCAACGTGAGCATTCCCTCACGGAAGGCAGTACCTAATTATCGATGTGCAGGGTTTCACCTGGGGGGGAAAAAAAGGTGTAATCAGTGTTTCTAACTTGACACTCTTTTTCGAATTCAGCAGATCAGACTGTGGATGTAGGCAGGGTGCACTTTCACTGATGCAGTTGTTTGGTTGTCTGGTTTAAATACCAGGATGTCAAAGAAGAAATAAGGACGTCTTGAGTCGTTGAGAGTCATTAAGGGGACACTGTCACTGTTACTCATGCTTTCTTTTTCAAAGAACATCCCAGTAAAACTGAATGTCAAAAAATCAAACCGTTTTTCTCTGTCGATTTACAGCAAACCCACACATGTTCTTTTCAACAACAAAGTGAAATACAGTATAGTCCAAGGCATGCAAGGATAAAAGAAAAAAAAAGTCCAAATAGTAACGATACATTATTTCAAAGCTGGTTGCTATTATAATGATTATGAATAACACTGGTACATTGAAATATATTTTGTGCATATATGTGCAGTATCGGTGGCCCGGTGGTCACAGTACAGAGGCGCAGGGTTCGATTTCAGCTCCGGCCTTACGGTGTGGAGTTTGTATGTTCTCCCCAGGACTGCGTGGGTTTTCTCCAGGTACTCCGGTTTCCTCCCACATTCCAAAAACATGCATGGCAGGTTGACTGGGCACTCTAAATTGTCCCTAGGTGTGAATGTGAGCGCGGATGGTCGTTCATCTCTGTGTGCCCTGCAATCGGCTGGCAACCGGTTCAGGGTGTCCCCTGCCTACTGCCCGAAGACAGCTGGGATAGGCTCCAGCAGCCCCCCCATGACCCTTGTGAGGACAAAACGGATCGGAAAATGGATGAATGGATGTGCAGTATGTACATTCAGACCCATCCCCCGGCCTCAGACTTATAGTGAAATGAACGGAGGTGCTTACAATTATTAGTACCCTCCAGACCAGAGGTGGGCAAACTTTTTGGCTCTGGGGCCACATTGATTTCTAAATTTGACAGGTGGGCCGTGTCAGGACAAGATACGGTACATATAAAAAAAATTATATGTTGACAGTCCATACCAAACATCAACAGAACAAAAGCATAAAAGTATTACCATACTTTTTTTAATGTGAACGGTGAAACAACTATGGTATATGTCCTGTATGAAGGTTCAAGTATGTGAGCAACATACATGTGTGACAACACAAGCAACAAAGTGCAACAATATGTTGGCCAAAAACTGCAGCAAGCAGTACAGGTATATGACAAAATATAACAAAGTTAGGACTATTTGCTCCAAAATGAGACGTGTAAGAGACCCGGTTGCTTTTCTTTCAACTCACTCATTGTCTCTGACTTGACCTCCCCTCGATCACCACACTTGACAGCGTTGCTCAGCTGATGTCGCGTAGCGAACTTTTGAAGCCAGACACGGGACGCTTCAAAGTCTTCTATGCTCATAGTTAGCGCTCTGGGACTCGCTTACTCTCTTTCTAGCGGTCCAGTTTGCGGAAGGTTTTTAGCACGATAGCAGTCAAACCATTCAAGGAAACGTTTATTTACTCGACTGTTCGTCGAGCCGCAAGCAATTTTTTTCTGTATGGTTTGTGCATAAGAAAGACACCGGACATCAGAGTGTTATTTATGTGCCGCTGTATTCAATACTGCCCCGTACAAACAAGCGCACGCCCTTCCCCGTGCTGCTGGGGCAAACCATTCCAAAAGAGGGGTGTTCACTCCCCGTAACACAATTCACTCTGGGCATGGAAATAGCCAGAATCGGACTGAGCACAAATCACTTCCTCGTTTTTCAAAGTCTTGTAGATTTCAGTCTTTCAGACTCCAAACATCTCCTGAATGTTTCGTATTTTGTAACCCGCTTCGTTTAATCAGATACACTTCACTTTCTCTACCGTGGCCATTACTCTTCCTCTTCGTTTAGATGCCATGATCGACAGGACGTGAAAATGTTCGCAATTGCAGTAAAACTCACTGCAACAAAGAGTCACTTGCATGACGCTGTTTTGGATCCAATGATAGAAAATAGCGGCGCGGACACACTTATTCCGTCGTATCGAGCGGGAGTTGCTTGAGTTGGCGCTACTGCTGGCTTCCGCATCGTCTCATATTAACCCTTAAATGCACTCTGTAACCTGATAACATGAGAAGCTGTCCACTGTAGTAACCGCTGTCCCTTAAAGGATGAAGTATGCCGACACCACAGCTGTGTTGATGTGCCAAAATCAAGTCAAGCTTTACTGTCAAATATGCTCTATGAGCAACATATAGCACAGATGAAATTACTTTGCTCTCAACCACAGTGCAAACAAACATGCAGTGCATTGAAACGCACACAGCTAAAAATAAGGGCAGCAAAACTGAACTGCATAAAAAGACATAAAGACATAAATATATAAATATAAACATAGATCTAGTTCACTTGCTCCTTGGGATATCAACAAGCCAGAAATCATCAGATTCATATCAAAACATTGATGTCATATCGCTTTGAACGGGCCACTCGGTTCAACGGTTGCCCGCTGCAACAATTGACAGGAAAAGAAACTATTTTAAATGCCAACGGGTTTGTGGCGTGTGTGGTTTCTTGTATAAAACTGATTCAAATGGCTCTTTAGTTACAAACTAAGGCAAGTTAAAAAAATAAAATAAAATCTATCAATCAAATCAAATTGATTACATAGCTCGTTATCGATTAATAAAAGTATGCGAACCTTTTAACACGTCTTTTTGAAATAAATTCATCAGACTTTTTGCATCACGTGAAATCTCCCCACCGCGTGAGCGTAGCGTATCAAAACAACATGGCGAAAGAACTGAAATCAACACCAACAAGTTTGAAGGCAGATGTTGGCTGGCCTGGAAACGCTTTGGGATAACCCTGGACGAGCGGGATGGAGTGGCTGAGGAAGGATTTGGGCTTCCTTGCTCGAGCCGCTGCCACTGCGTCCTGACCCCAGATAAGAGGAAATAAATAGATGGATGATTAATTAATTCACCTTATATGCAGCTGTTTAGAGCATGAGGGGAAACGAGATTACTGGGGAAAGCCAAAGCAGGCACAGCGAGGTACCCCTGTGCCGAGATCGGAACCCACAACCTTTGACTGTGAGACAGATGTGCCTGCCACTGAGTCGCCTGTCAGATCAACAACGATAAGAACTAAATCTAATGAAATAATAAAATAGTCCTCAAATGTAAATGTTTCATCTTTGGCCTTTGCACTACCTCTGTACAGTCACGGAAATAATTCATCATTTTAAGAGGGGGAAAAAAGTTAAAATGGAGAATTTGTGACAAACATTTCAGCCTATGGCTGTATACAATTCTTAGTTCAACTTGAGAAAATTGGTTCAAGCCTGTCAACAGAGTTGTGCCACAGTTTAATGCATCTTTTTTTTGATAGGGTGCAGGTGCTGTGCTTGCTAAACTTGTACCTCTTTAACTTGTATCTGGGGCACCGTGGCTCTGCTGCTGCTGTGTTATCTTATCGTAAGGGTACCATTCAGCATAGCAGCACGCTGCAGAAGTCACCTTGGTGCTATAAAAGATTCAAACGCTCCTCTGGAGATGTCTGTCTTAACATAGAAACATATGCCACTGCAGAGAGGCCGACAGTGGAGCTCCTTTGGTATAAGATAAGACTTATTTTTTTTTCTTTTCAGAAAGAAAACTTTCCTCTACTGTGAAAAGTCCTCCAGCTTCATCATCATTTTCTTTAACTTTATTATCATATGGAGAGCTCACGAACTGCATTAGTTCCGTCTGCCTATACAGTAATTCCATATGTACGTACTAAATGTTTATTTATGTAGTGGCATGCGGAATCATGCTTCAGGATAGATCAACAGGTGTGAGCGGAAACATGGAATGGAAAATTCTCAGTTGGTCCATTTGAAAAGAATGCAGAAAACCTCACTCGAAGACAGATTCATTTCTTTGTAACTATTTTTGCCGGTGGCTGGCGGTGCATTTCTGTCATGGGCCCTCAGAGGGGACTTACATGAGCCAATCCACCTCGTAATAGTGCCACTATGATGTCGCATTTGTAGAAAATATACTAAAATGCTGACACAAATATGCATACCATTACAGAGAGATGATAAAATACATCCTCCTTTTCTTATCTCCTCAGTGCAAGTTAAGTAACGGTGTAGTCAGAGCTAACGAATTGCGACACTCACATGTGGTACTCCCGGAGTACCCAATGAATCCCTTTCTGGGTTGAAATAAGCCAGCCAGCGACAATGTTGGCCAGTGTACAATATCCTCACAATATGTCGTTTTACTTTGAAAACCCTGCCTTTAAAAAAACAATGTTTTATAATGTCCAACATTATTGCACAAATCACAAAACTATTCAGAGGACGGAAAAATTCCAATGTCACTTTCAACTTTTGCAAAGGCCAATGTTTTGTGAATGTAATTGGTTACAATAAAACGGTCTCTGAACAGATGAAATTGACATTCCAACGTACAAAAGAAGCTGAAATCGAATTGGACAACCCCCCCCAAAAAACCCCACAAAAAAAATGTTATTTGTCGCATTGTTTTTATCGTCTAGGGTTTTTTTTTTCCAAGTGGTGTGTCTTCCAACCAGTGATACACGTACCCCTAGTGGTACATGAGTACTTCTCACAATCTCACATAGGGACCATTTAGAGTGTCCCATTAACCTGCCATGCATGTTTTTGGAATGTGGGAGGAAACCGGAGTACCCGGAGAAAACCCACCCATGTGCAAACTCCACACGAGGAGGCCGGAGAGCAGTGCAATCTTTAAGGGTTATTTTTTTATGCATACAATGAACCAAATACATCTTGTCCTGCTGAAAATTGAAGTTTCCAATCGATCGTCGCACACTTTAGTAAGGCTCATTGAGCAGCACAGAGGGAACGCTTTATCCTTCACCTCTAAAATGATACAGTCTTTGTCTGCAACATCACTATACATTGACCCATTGGGGGAAAGTTCTTGAATGCACCGACAAATGTATTGATTACACTTCTGGACATCAAGTCCCTTATAATTTCAAGGATTCCAACAACCTATCAACACTGTGCTGGGTATTGGCAGAGGGAGACAGGGATGAAGATCATCTCATTTGTTTTCGTCTCTTGCACGGGGGCTGATAACACCTTGCCAATGTCACTTCACACATCCTGGTCAATCTGCCGATCGATTCCATAGCCAGTGATACATGCTTCTGAAACTAATGGGAATAATTAAGGAAAAGCAAAAGTATTCAAAGGCTGATATATGTTCAAATGGGGGGATGGGTTTGCGTAACTCCCAATTACTCTGTAGATGAGAGGTGCAATGTACGGGAAGAACCGCAGATTGACTTCCACTTAGCTGGATGAAATGATACGATAACCTCTCATGCCAGAGGGACAATATCCCCTGGGTACACACCCAAGGTGAAAGTCATAGTCTGTGTTTTAATAAAGTCACCACGACTCGGGCTCATAGCAGAAGGGTCCATGACCTTGTTAGCTGGTTATTGCAGGGGGACATTGAATACACAATGTAAAATGACAGCGGCTCACTTTTCACTCGCATTTTTAATTCTCCCCACAAGGGTAACAACAAGTTCACGGCACATAATGCAAGAAGGTGAAAACGTAAACACAAACGGCTCAAATTTCGTGCCCAGGGCCAGTCAAGGGGCAATCAAACTGTATTCATGGAGTATTCTTTCTTTTGGTACGTTCATAGAAAATAGTGTTTGCGCGGTTGTGGGGAGAAATAGACTTGCTGGGGTCCATGCAGAAAATCAAAGTGAGCAAGGTGTTTTATTTCTTTTTTTAAGGAACTACAAACAGACCTCCTTTTGCCGATGATGTAAGTTTGACTAGAGCAATCACAAATGACTGCTCTGACGTGGGCACTTGGGGACCACCTTCCACCATGATGGTTTGTGTCCATGTGCATGAATCCCCACCACCTCCCAATTGTTGTGCCGTGGCCCAGGGGAGTGTTTTAAAAAATATCATCAAGATATTGATAATAATTACGTGTTCAATAAATGTATTTCTACAAAGATTCAATACACCGCGTTGTCGTTTATAAATTAATAAATACAATGACATCCACCACGGGCGGCACGGTGGCCGAGTGATTAGCACACTGGCAGTCGTTAGGACATGTAAAGTATGCCGAGTTTTCAAATGTTTAGGGGTTTTTTTTCTTTTGGTGTGACTGCATAAAGCTCTACCCTTTATGATTAGTCTTCATTTGAACAATATGGCAGGCCTCATTTATGCAATCATTTCCCAAGTGCACTTAAAGTGATTACTAATACAAAATGCAATATTATAGGCCAATGTGTAGTACTTTAAACCACACAATACTTTCATTGTAACAATCAGTACAGGCCCTCTCATTGGGCCAATCGCTCCCATTAAGACCCATAAGAGGTTTGGATTAAAAGTCCTCTTACAATAATTGGTCTATTCACATTCACACAATGCGTTTTAAGTTGCAATCATTTCAGATCTTTTTTTTTTTTTTAAAGGTTAGCAAATTCAACTCTCTGATGATGACAAAAGCAAGTTGATATAAGTTCTAAATGGCTTTTCTGTCATTTCTGGGTTTTTCCTTTCTTCACCGGTGCGAGATGCTTTAAATTTGAAGCTGGTGAATTTATGATTGGTTGGCGACCATTTGGACCGCCTAAAGAGACCTGAAATAGGCTCTAACGCACCCGCAACTCTGAGGATAAGCGGTTCAGATAATGGATGGATTTTATACGGTTTGTAACATTATTACAGTAGAACCTCGAGAGCCAAATACTGTAGCAGTCCGACATTTTCACCAGGATTGACTCTGAAGTTGCTCAAAAACATGCAGTTTGAATGGTTGTCGTTCACGACTTCAAGCAAGATCTTTGAATGATGGATCTAATGGGTAAAGCAATTATCGGAAGTGCAGCTCAAGTAGCCATAACTGATAAAGGTTTTCTGAAGGGAAGAGTTTGATCCTCTGACAGATTATTTCCTCTGGGCTCAATCGTTTTCAGAGAGGCTGACCAATTTCCTAGAACAGAGCTTTTGACTTCAGAGGACCGTCTGTATTGACCGACCTAAGATGTCATTTTTGACATCGAGCAAAAGATGCTGTCGATTAAAAAGGCGAGTCAAAGTAAGAAGGCATTTTTTGGCAGCCTGTACATTTTGTATGCGTTTCCAAGGACCAAATGAATCTTTTATCGAAAGAATATTTGCAAATGTCATTCATAAGTAACATTTGTGTTTTCTGCACAGCACCCAGTTTGTTTTCAATTATTATTTTCAGGTCAATATGGGTGCCCCCCTAATCATCGATGTAGATTTCTGTTCATCATCATGGGGTGTTTTTATTGTGTATACTGTATATTAACCTAAGAATGACATTTCCAGACACAGCTGCATTTTGCCACTCCATGCCACTTGACGTACATAAGAGTTCAATTAATTGCACTACATGAGGGCTGAGGTGGCTCTTGGAAAATACAAGAGACTTGACAAAGATCCAAGTTGGATTTCTCAGCTCATTGATTGCAGAGGGTAAATTTGCTAAAGGCCACCACTGATGAGGCCACCACATTTTCGGGGGTTTTGGGGTAGTTTTTTTTTTACAACACTTCCAACCGCTGGCAAAAATTATGAAATCACCACCGCCAGAGGATGTTGATTCAGTTGTTAATTTGTTTAAAAAATCTTTTAAAAAAAGCAGCTCACAGACATGACCCAAGAGTAAAGTTATTTCAAATGGCGATTTTCTGACTCTCAGAAACACTAGAAGAAATCAAGAAAAAAAATGTGGTAGTCAGTTATAGTTACTTGTTTAGACTAGAGGTAGGCAACTCCGGTCCTAGAGAGCTGCAGTCCTGCATATTTTCCCTCTCTCCCTGATGCAACACACCTGATCCGAATGATCAGCTCATCAGCAAGCTCTGTAAAAGCCGACTAACGATTCTGATCATTTGAATCAGGTGTGTTGGAAGAGGGAACTTCTAAAACAAGCAGGACTTTGGCTCTCTAGGACCGGAGTTGCCTACCCCTGGTTTAGATCAAGCAGAGGGAAAAATTCAGGAATCACTCAATTCTGAGGGAAAAAAGTGTAAGGTGACACTTATCAGAGAGTCCACAGCTGACTAGACACTGATCAGAGTCAATAGCGTGACGAGACACTGATCAAAGCGTAAACCACGTGACGAGACACAAGGGAAGGTGCTGGACGGGCCTGCGAATATGCACAGCCAATCATCTCATGGGATAAATCCACTCGTGCTGCCATTGGTCGACGTTGCACCGGGAACCAATCATGCATACAGCCATGTAGAAAACCTTTCAGTCACTTTTTTCTGAATACAGTACCTTGGGGGGAAAAAAAGCTATGTAGTGAAGCCGCGATAAATGAAGTGCGATATAGCGAGGGATCACTGTAATGTCATGGTTCTGTTGAGTTTATGACCAACAGGTGGCATCGGAGGGCTTCTCCTCCAGCGTCGCACCTTTTGGTCATTGCGTCATTAGCTCTATTTTGTTAATAGGACTTCTGCGTCGAACACTCAGCGTCAGATTGTTTTTTACTGTCATTTTTTTTTTTTTTTTTACTTTGGCTTCTTGGGAGTTTTCAGACTGTTGTGTTTTGCATTTAGTTTTTCCAGTGTTCCTCTGTTAGTGTTTTACTTCAGTACACGCGGCTTCTCCTGCCTCCCCGTTTTTTGTGTCCTCTTCCATTGTACCACATTTCAATTCTTGTTCTCATTTTGACAAGGAAAAATATTAGTTTTTCTTGATCTATGCAAAACAAACGTGCAATAGTTACAATAATGACTATTCAACAGTTGATGGAGGTTCTCGGGAAATAAATATTGCATAACGTTCAGTTTACTGTTCTTCCTATAATGGTCAATGCATTATTCATCTATTGTGATTGCAAATAAGTCTGTGATCCCACCCTTGCCTTGAATAAAAAAAACTTAAAATTCATGTTTCACCCATATTACATTATGTATACAGCAGCGTGTCAGTCAATATCCCCATTAGGGGACTTTGAGACCTCCTCATTCCACCCCCCAAAAAAAGTTTAGATTTTCGATAGTGCCTATCCTTTTCAGGGTTATGCGTTCGCTGGAGCTCATCTCAGCAGACGTTGAATGACATGCAAACTACACCCAGGATTGGTTGCCAGTCAGTCCCAGGGCACATATGGTGACGGACAACTATTTATTTTCACTCGAGATTGTTCCATTTTAACTTAATATCCACTGTATTGGTGGATGATATGTAATTAGACCACTTTGACCTGCCTTAAGTCATTATTCAGACGGGCCCAAATGTTTGGTGGGCTTTCCCTTTGCTTTGCTTGCTGTTCAGGCGTAGAAAAAAAAGTAGTGTGTTTCCGGTAACCTGACCGACCGAGAATTTCTACCTCAAAGAAAAACTTTACGGTCGGCATTTTTTTTTCAAACCTACTACATTTTTGTGTAATAATAGCCTTTCAAAACACTTAAGGACGCTTTACAATCAAAACAAGAACAATAAAACCACAGACAAAATTATAAATAACAAAAGGAAAGATGAATTTAGAGCGTTTACATTGGTGCAAACTCTCGCGATATTCACGTTGCGTCGTTTGCCCTGTCGTCTGTCAACAACATTGAATCGTGGCGGCGGCCACGATCTCCGATAACAGTTTAAACCGCGTTTTGTGTGTTGCAGTCGCATGCTCGCACCATAATATTAAGAAAATAGCATCCACTGCTGTATCGAAAAGATTCAACGAGGCGAGGGCGGCGGCGACGTTCGACGGCGCCGCGAGGAGAGGCGGGGCGGGCGTGGCGGTGGACGGGCGGGGTTGTGGTACGGCGCGCCGGTCGTTGGCCCTACTCTACGCCCGACCCGCGAGGCCGGCGGCGGCGGCGCACCCCTGCCTCCCGAGCCCGGAGCGAGAGCGAAACCCAAATAGGCGGCGGCGCCGCCGGCCCCGCAGCGGCGGGACGACGGCTGCGGGAGGCGTCGCGGGGGGAGGGGGACGGTGTCGGGCGCGGGGTCGGTCGGTGCGCTTCGCGCCACCTCCGTGTCCCGCCCGTCCCCCGTCACTACCCCCGGTCAGGCGCCCGTCGGCGTTCCCCCCCGCCGACCCGCGCGTCCGCGCGCTCGTTGACGTCGACCCCCCGTCCGCCTTAGTCTTACGGCACCCTAGTCCAGGCCGGGCCACGACCACCACGGGCCGTCTAGGTCGCGGGACGCAGAGGCTCTTAACACCCAGCCGCTGGGTACCCAACTCGCTCGCCGCCGAGCGGGGGTTTCAATCAGTGGCGATTGCTCTCGGACTGCAAGGGAAGCTTGGCTTCCCCTAAAATGTCAAAGAATAAGTGATGAAATATATGAATGTAAATGTCATTGTGTGTACATGTCATTGACTAAATATGCGCTACAACGTGCTCAACTTTTGCCTCGAATCAGCTTCTTCTTATTACTGGTTACGACGTACGACGCGAGTCCCTTCTCCTTCACACCTGCTTTAAACGGTAGTGAATTCAGGGTAGGTTGTCCCAATACGTTGAACGGAGACGAGTCATTGGATACAAACTGGTTTTTGTCCCGCCCACGGAGTTCGGCGTCTCTGGGACTGGATGGCAGTGGGAGGGTACCGGACGCCAGGCTTTTCTGCATCAGATTGGATGCCTGTGTGCCAGTTTGATTGACATTGAAATGAGCCAATCACCGAGCTTTTAGTGATTGACATTGAAATGAGCCAATCACCGAGCTTTTAGTGTAGGATTCCGTGCGAGCATTTTTTTCAACTCGCATTCTGTTCCGAGTTGAGCTGGAGACTTCTCCTAATCATTTTAGCGACACTCTTTGTTGTAAACAACTAGCGACAAATTAATATTTTATTTCTGGTGGGTTTAATTGTAGTTCCTATAGTTGTAGGACACTAATTAAGTACGGGGAAAAGACGGCTTGTTGGTATGACAGGGTCACAGATCATTTTCTTGAAAAGCAACGGAGCTAGAGTAGAATTCGCGTATAAATAAACGGACACATTTTATGATGTCGATCAAAATTGAGCTTCCCCTCTTTGACAGACGAGCATCCGGCACTGGTTTCAATGTCTCCTTGTTTTATGTTTTATGGTTATTTTGTTTACGTTTTTAATGGGGGAGGGAGGGAGAAAAAAAGATTTGAAAAAAAAAACTTTGTCCGACCTACCGACCCTATGCTGAAATTTCATGTTACCGGAAACACACTACTTTTTTTTCTATGCCTCATCAACAGTAACTTTTCAAATGCTTCATGTAATTCCACATTTAAACATTAAGGGGTTTTTTTGGGAGGTGTTCAGATACCCTCAACATTTCATCAGCATCATCAAACGCGTGTCGTTTCTTTGACTCAGTGATGCGACAGAGAAAATCTAAATTCCCAAATGCGCCTTTGTTTTGTAACTCTGTGAAGCTGGAAATGTTTAATGGCCCGTTGTAGCGCCTTTTAAATCTCACCAGCAGGACACCATTTTTCATTTGCTCTACTTCATGTGTCATGTAGATACATACATCCTTTTTTTTAAATTCTTTTTGTCAAAGATGAAGTAATATTTATACTAATCGTGATTTTTAAACTGGCTGACATTTATCAAAGGACTTTCCCTGTAGGCCAATCTCATCGAGAATGCAGTATTTGATAGAGAGAGGAAAATAATTTCATGTCAAATATGCTCTTAAATGTGAGAGACAGCACAAGCGCTCACTAAATGAGGGAGGTAGGCAGTCCATCAGTGCTTTAATGTTCTGTATTTGTTTGCACTTTGACCTACATCAAAGAAAATAAATTATATTCCTGTCGCGCTTAATCATCGTTATCTCCAAAACCTTTTTCAGGAAACCAAAAGAATTAACCTATCCAATCCGCCGTTATGCAATGCTGAATGGAGATAAGTGAACATAGCAAAAGTTTCTGCAGTCTCTTTTGCTTTGTCCTGATCACACAGGCATACAGTAAAGTGCAACTTTCTAGCCGAGTCAGGTCCACGGAAAAGCTCGACGAGTATGTCACAAAGCAGCAGAATTGGCAAGATGTGTGAGACAAAATCCGGTGCTGCCATTTGAAGGAGGAGCCATCTTCAGCCCGTCTCATTTAACAGGAATCATTTCTGCCTGACCCGAACACATTTCCCAGGGTGCTCAGGATTGTGCATGTAAATACAATATGTCTGTCTGCCTCTGGGGGTGTGGCAAAATGTCTTCATTTTTCTTCCCTTTCTGACTCACCTCAGTGTCTGCTCATCCTGTCACCAGTGGTCACAGAGTTTTATGTCCTTTGTTTGTTTCTAGAATTAGAAAAAAAAGCCTTCAACATCCCATCTTATATTTACTCTGGTGGAACGGAGGTGGAGTGAGGTGCAAAAGGGTTGACTGCAAGTTTTCCATTTTTTTATAGGCAACACATCTGCAGTACGGCGCACATGCCGGCAGATCCCGATTTTTGGTCTGAGCTGCTCGTGTTTGCCAATTTGGCAGACCAGTCTCCGCCAAGTTGTTCGAGATTCTGGTGGAGTGAAAATTTTGTGGCAAAAAGTTGATCTCAACATCAGTCAGGCCATGACCATCGATTTTGGTCAATTTGATCTGAGTGCTTGCAGACGTGCTTAACAACTCTGTGCAACTATTACAGAAAAATCCGTTTTGACATTAGAACAACAGGTCCCCTGGAACAGATCGTTTGACCAATGGGCCTGGGTTGAATGGACAAAGTGTCAAAAAATATTCTAGAACCGGCAAATAGCGACCAAAATATAACCTCTTGCTTTTTGAATTGCTGATGATGGAAGTAACAAGGGTGTTAAATACTTGAGCCTTCTTGGGCGCTTAAGAGCATTTCAACATTTTAAGCATTCGTAGAAAACTGTCTTAAGTAGAAAGTTGTGATCAGAACTTCCACAGGCCCGAAGGAAATTAACTGCTCCTTCGAGCTGGATTATTTATGAATGTAAATACTGCTTCCTCTGCATGTCACTCATTTAAGAGTGCACTTCAATAAGAGGGGCTAATTAGTATTTATCATGTTTATGTTTTTAACTCCCCCCTCTCTTGCACTGCACTCTCTCTCTCTCTCACACACACACACAGTGTTTCTGGCCTTGCATTTGCCAAAATGCACAGATGAAATTCTGTTCCTGTGCCATTACTCCCTTTTTAATTAATGACGTAGTTTGATTTAATATTGAAATGAGCCTGCTTTGAAGTGTGGGAGAGTCGTTCTGCTTATCTTATTCTGCCGTTGAAGCCACGTGGGGCTAATCTGCTGTTTACACAAAAGTTTTATTGAAAAACTCTGAGGATTTAATTTAATGCAGGATGAAACCCAGATAAGAAACCTTATCGCTTACCATTGATTCTTCTCATATGTGAACATCACCTTATATTTTGGAACGAGTAACAGAAGGTGTTAGTCAAGGGGAGTCAAAAGCTATCTTCAATAATAATGAAAATGAGAAAAGAAGAGACAGCCAAGGGGAAAGCAGGAAAGAAACCTGTGATCCAAAGCATACCACATCATGTGTCATACACTGTGTAGGCAGTGTTAGGGCATGTGAGTTAAAGGCTGCTTAGAAATTTATGTGAGAGCAAACTACACTTCTATTGTATACAACTAAACAGAAATCACTAATCAGTATAATTACGGTTTATCTCTATCAAAGTAAGATTGCAGCACTGTGCAGTTGTCACTCCAAGAGGAGTTCACACCACTTGCTGGGGAAAAAAAAGAAAAGATAAGAATTTAAAGGCACTCTGTGGAAATATCTTGTTCCTGACACATCAAAGTTAGCATTAAAATGCTGCATAAGTTAGACTGTGCCGCTGTCTGCTTTCTAATAGGCACCCCTGTTTAATTATGAACTAACAAAAACATCAGACAGATGCAGAGTTTTGCTCCACTGCCTCGTCTCTTGGAATATTAATGGTTCCAGAACATAATTCCGCGTGTGGCTTTTGAACGGCTTAAAACACAAACTGAGAACAGAAGAAAAGGGTGTTTTAATAAAGGAACGCTTGTACATTTGTGTTAATATCGCCTTGTTTATTTCACCCATATGTCAACACAGGATAGTTTAGCAAAACGCTTTGTTGTTCTGTGGGCCTGAAGTGCTTTCAAATATTTTTGAAAGCAGTGTTTCACAACGTTAATAATGACACCTATTTTGACACCTATTTTACTTTAAAATGTCAGGGCACATCACAGAATGAAAATGTCACAAAAAATCGCACGCAAATAATGGCATTTTATTCACAAATGTACTTAGCTGAACACAGAGTTGATGCAGTGGCTCATATACCACGCCCTGACTTATTCTGTTGTATGAAAGGCCGATAAATTGTAACTTCTTTCATTTCGAGGACGGTTGCCTGTCACTATACGTTGCCGGTGTAGATAGATGAACAAATGAATAGATTCGAGACAGGTGCAACTTGTGAGGGAACGCCCACTCTCTCAGCTTGGAGACTGGGAAAACAAAGCAAACGAGACGGGTTCATGACAGGTACTTGCAGCTCAATCTGCTGGATTTTGCTTGGTCGTTACACCAGGTGGCACCAGTTCATGAGGACTGGAACGATGAAAATTTTAAATAAATAATTCTTTATTTTTATCCTCACTGAAATGTCATGGGTGTTTGCTGGTCGCTCATCAATAAAGTTTCACGGAAATTAGTTGGCTAAGATGTGTGTAATATTCCGAAAAATAAACCAACCAACCCATGGTAGTTGCATGAAAAGCAGCAATATGTGCCGCTAACAATTTCCCAGCAGTGGATTTAACTAACCGTGCATTGTTCTGGTCCTTTTCTATTCCTTTTGTAATCATTCATCAAGGCTGAAACCCTGATTCTGGCCTTTGTACAATCATTGTTTGCTCTGGCTGATTGAGCGTTTGCATAGCTTCCATATCACATGGCCAACACCAAACCAAAAAAAAAATGGTCAGGCTCACATCTGTGCTGCTAATGCTTCTCTGAAAGGGCAATTTATGGAGAGAGAAAAATCAGACCCCAACTGATTGGACATGTGATGGTTTCTGTCGTCTGTCTTTCTTTCGGCAACGCAAGCTGTTGGGGCGAGTTTCTGTTTTAATGCCTGTCGGTAATTCACTTGTAGTTCTTTTCTCTCTAACGTAAGATTTGTCCTGGGGGTGGGGAGGGTTGGTTTGTTTGCATCTTGCAGGGATCAATTTATCTCTGGTCCCAAAATAAAGAAATTGCTCCATCCCTGTTGCCTTGAGCTTGGAGAAATAAACAGTCAATATTTGCTCCCGGGGACCTGCATAAGGAAGCCACATAAATCACCCAGCATGCACCTGTCCAAAGAATCAGAGACAGAATCCTGTGTCATCGCGTTTAAGATCACACTGAGGCCGAGGCTCTTCTTCATCTCCGAATCAATGTGCCAGGGGGCTCTAAGAGTGATGTGTGTAGGGACACAAGATGAAAATTTCATTTTCATCACCTCCCATAGCGCTTCCAACAGCTTGTATACCAACGTTTTGTTACTGCTACTGTGAGGAAGTTGTCAAACTGCTGGCCTCATGCTGATACTCACAGTGCATAGGTCTTCCTCTCATTGGCCCCTTTGAACTTAAATTATACTCGGCCGTCCATTTAGCACCCTCGGATGAAAACCAATCTCGTGGGAGGTACGACCAGGCTGCAATTACTCCTCCATTAAGCATCAAAATGTTCTTTTACACAACTGTCGGAAATGTTTGTGTCATCTGTATCAACAGACAATTCAATGAAATGCAAACATATGCAGATTCGTTGCTAAATGGTGCAATCGTATTTGCACAACATTACAATGTCGGTGGCAGGCTCATAAAAAGGGCTAGGGGTCAAAGTGATTCATTCTTCAGGTGCATTTTTGGACCAAACAGCAATTGTGTGCGTGCCATTTTCGGTTGAAGAATGGACATTCAGGAGGGAAAGTGTGAGCATGGATGTATCATGAGTTGGGCAGTTTGTGATTTTTCCAGAAAAATAGGACCTGTCCAGGCATGCAGTACAAGCCTTGTATCACATCGTGTGTCACCCGGTGCGAAAAAGCCTGAAACTGTAACCATTAGGATTCTGTGGACCCTGGAGTCCAGTTCTGGAAGAGTGATGGCAAAGATGAAATTCTACCTTAATTGGTCAAATGAAGAACGTTTGGATCTGCTCATCTGGTTGCTGTTTAGTTTCCCCTAGTTGACTTTAAATTAACATGTGCAAACATCAATGTGCAACAATTTCAAATTTATTGGTAACGTACCATTGTGTTTTGTAGTAAAAGTTCCCAACCCTGAAGCGGTGACCAGTAATAGCTGTCAAAACACGGGAAAATACAAACGACATATGGTAACCCGTTATAAGGCCATAATAGCTCACTTGTTTTTTTCACCTTGTTAAGGTGATAGAGAAATCTGCGTATCCAGCGCCCCCAAATGCCTGTGCGCAAAGGCGTCGGCCGTCTGGGCGGAGGGCTTGAAGCCCACAATTATCACGTCAAAGCAAGGAGGTGAAAGAAGGCTCGACTCGGTCACAAAGTGGGGATAAACAATTCGGGAACAAAGCGTTGTTGAACATCAAAAGGCGGTTTGAGAATGCCTGTCGCGATGACGTTTGTCATCTGCAAAGTCTGCAATTTGTTGATTCGTTGTAGACCAGACAGAAAGGCGTCAACGTACTCGTGGTTCAAAGCTTAAACCAAGGTAACCAATCACTACCGAGGGGCCGGACCGGGGGCGTGGTTATGCAAATATCTGGGGCAGTGTTTTTCTTGTATTTCGCATAGGTAAAACAATAAAAGTTCAAACTGGCGGACAGGGAACTCTGACCGTGATTAACGGGGCAACAACCGTCGTTCGCCCTTAAAGATCCCTCCCGCCGATAATGAAGACAATTTTCCCTGTGTGCCGAGTCATTTTTTAACTTTGTCCGAGTAAAACTCTGACAGAAACTAAGGTTCTCTAACATTTCACAAGGACATATTTTTTATAATTGCAGGTCCGGAGAGCGTCAATTCACATGGCATACTTTGAGGTCAAAGTCATCTTAAGGAGGTAAGGTGAATTATTAATGCTTGTGCTCATTGGGGCGATGAAGGGGGACATTTGTAACATCAGAAAAACATCGTTTTGCTGTCATTGGATATAATATGATTGAATTGCTTGAATTTTTAGGTTGGTGGGGTTTTTTGTAAATACTTTTGACCTTGTTCGTAGTGTATTTGGACCTCTGGGCTCCAGCGGTTAAGGTGAACCCTCAACAGGTGAGTGACTGTTGACTTATTTCCAAAAACAATCGAGACAAACACCAGCATCTTTGTGATTTACATCTTCTTTTCTTTTCGACTTTTCCTGTTAAGGGTCGCCACAGTGGGTCGACCTTTTCCATCTAAGCCTATTTTCTGCATGCTCCTCTCTAACATTAACTGCACTCATGTCTTCCCTCACCACGTCTACTGTTTCAACCTTCTTCAAGTCTTCCTCGTTTCCATGCCAGCTCCATGCGCATCGTCCTTCTTCCAGTTCAGTGGTCTCTCGAAAATTGTGGTTCACAACCTGGTCACTCCTAAAGAGAATCTTGACATCTTCATTTCCGCCACCTCCACCTCTGTGTCCTGTTGTTCGCTCGAAGTCGTATGTCATGGCCAGCCTCAGCACTGTCTTACAAATCTTACCCTTCATCCACGCAGAGACCTTTTTGTCACATCCGAACACTTTCTTGCACCAGTTCCAGCCTGATTAGAACACTTTTATTTTCTTACCTCTTTTATTTCAGGTCTTCCGCCCTTCCTACCTCTTCTCAATATAGCCTGACTCTTCCCCCTCCACACCTCTCATTCACACATATTCCATCTTACTTCTATTAATCTCAACTCCCCTTTTTTCCAGCCAATGCCTCCCCCTTTCCAAGTGTTTCTCCACCTGCTCCCTCCTTTCAATTCAGACCACAGTATCATCTGTGAACATTCGAAATTCCAGTCAAACCTCATCTGTCATCACGTCCATCACTCTTGCAAAGAGCAGGGGACTTAGAGCTGATCTCTGATGCAATCCCACCTCCACCTTAAACTCCCCAACTCTCACGCATTTCCTTTTCTTCATAGCCATCCGCTTCCTCCTTGACAATTGCATAATGTTTTTGTGGTTCGGTAAACCAAAGATAGAATAAAATTTATGAAAAATAATTATTATATCTCGTAGGTGCATGAAGTACATCATTAAAGATTTTTCTATTAGAACAGTGCAGTGAAACTGCAGACACATGCGAGTGCCAAACATGAGTAATAACTTTGAATCCATTGTTTTGTTCTCATATTCATGAAATTGTTTTATTAGTGTGAAATTCATCAGCGTGGGAGATAAGGAGAATGCTGTCAGAAGGAAAATGAAGATTCATAGTGGATAATGACTTTTTTGTTCTGTTTTGTGTGTCTGGTTGCTTCGGCTGTCTCTCTTGTGCGCACACATACACACACACACACACACACACACACACTCACACTCACACACACTCCTCTGATGTCCCGAACACTTGCCTCATGATCTGCACCACTATTTCCTTATATGACTCTCTGAAGTCTAATTATCAGTGACAGATGTCATTGGACGTTTAAATAAATGACAGGACTTCAAGAACCTTTCCTTTTTCACCTTGGAAAGCGCTGCAGTTCAATGCATAAGCCTCTAATAGTTTGTGAGTTAAGAGCTAAGAGGAGAAAATCATTGCTGGCCTTGGAAGTGATAAATAGGCAGGAAGACGACGATGAGGTGAAGGAATCTTCATGTTTCGTGGCACAAAATGAATTTGAGAAAGTCTTGAACAATGATAACAGAAAAGGTTTTATATTTTCATATTTTAGTTTTTATCCTGTTGAAGCTGTCACATTCCATTTTCATTTTAATCTCGTTTCTGAAAACGTTATTGGCTGTAATGCAGAATTTATGGCTAGGGAAATAAAACTACATACCCTGCAGCGCTGAATTGAATTCAAACATTTTTGTGTATTTCATTCATTTATTTATTTTGGTTCACAGTCCGTGTGGATTATAAGGACAAAACAAAATATCCATTTGTATTGAATAAAATAAAACAAAATCGCAAAAGGCAGTAATAGGTACTTATGGACAGCGGAATAAAATAGATGAAATGAAATCTATTGTCTAAAACAACCTATTTGCTTTATCCCGGGTTTGGAGTATGATGAAAACATGGACGCCCGCTCGTGGTTAGAATTGGGTGAGAATGAGAACGCCAAGTTAATGGAAAGGAATGTGAATTAAAGACGATGAGCTGAAAAGATGACATCTACACATGAGGTGCACGGGATTACAAGCTGCATCGTCGATTTGAGAAAATGTCAGAATTTTTAGTGTCCCATTATGGTCCGAAAAATACGATAATCGTTGCTATTTTCCAAACATTTGGGAAGGAAGGGTTTTTTCCATTTTAAAGTCTTTGAATGGGCAAGTTTGAATCAGTAATTAGTCTGCTTCAATAGAAGATGATGATTCATTGCTGTATTCTTAGTACGGTATTTTCTTTATTTCAGTATGAGTCCCTGGACAAGAGGCGTGTTTGAAAAGCCGCTTATACATCAGCCATTCAAAAGAACCAAACAAGCAGAATAATAGACATCTTTGGAAAGCCCAAATCTTTTTGAAGTACACAGTAGAGCGAAACCAAGATGGGATAGCGAGTGATCGAAGTCTATTTCACAAAGCTCCACTCTTCAGTTTCTCTTCCTCTGTGCCGCTCTGCGATACCAATTCTAATTTATTCACGTGGCGCCGCTTTTGAAGCATGGCAGAATTAGGAAGACTGGAAGCTGTGAGTCGCATTTATCAGCCGAAGGAGTTAACAACATGCCGGGTGGGATGATAAGAATGGCTTGCTTCGGCTGCAGAAGTGGGAATATGACGTTAATCTAAACGCAGCAGGGAGTAGCGGTTCATCTCAGTGTATGATAGTGTGAGAAGGAGGCGCAATATTCCATTCAAAGCACCGTGGTTTTCCTGCTTAGATCTGAAAGCCTGGATTGAACCTTGTCGCCTCTGATGGTCCCCGTCGGGCTTTGCTGCTTTTTCCCTTGATAAGGCATGCAAAATCTCATGAAGATACTTCTGATTTGAAAGAAGCTGGCATACCATAAAAACGGTCACTCTGCAAGAATCTGCCAGTACAATTCCTTGCTAAACATTGTGCAGCCTAACAGTGTCGATGATAGTTTTGGTTTGTTTTTTATTGCGTTCCAATGAAGTGTGATCGCAAGTTATGGCCAAATTAGTCGGTTTGGTGTTTCAACGTGATTCCTATTCTCTGCAGTAAGCAGTGTGCTGTGTGTATGGGACTAAGGAAGCCCAGTGCAGGGTAGAAATGCGGTTCAATCTACATAAAAGCTCATACTTGTAATTATATTTCATAAACATTCAAGTTATAGGCCAGCTGCCATTTTCTTACATTTTTTATTATTCCCTTCATTCCTACCAATTGACATTCATTATCCAAATAGAAAGTTGTCAACATTTGCAACCGTATGATGCCAATTGGATGTCGTGTAATCGTGGTAAACAACGATCAATATTCTTGCTTTTGTAACAGATCTGGGCTCCTTGTAACATAAACGGCATGAGCTAAATAAGATTGGCAGAAGGGGAGTGGTCATGCTATGTTGACATGGTGTGCACGAGGCTGAACAGACTTGACGTTGGCTGCCATGTGGCGTGTGAAAGCAGACACTAAGTGGCATGAAGATGAAGTGTTCTTTCTGTCGTCATTCATGTATTTCGCTTTTGTTACTGACACTCTGAACAGGACTAGCCCACACAGCTGTCAACACAATGAGGTCCAGTTCAGAACCACACTAAAACAGTCACTGGTCAATTATTCCTTTTTTTGTTTCTAGCATTTTGATATGTTCAAATACAAACACACACACAATGCGGACACCCAAAACCTTGACTCCAATTAGTAGAAAGCAGGCTAGTGATAAACAAACCATGCAGACTTTTTCACATGCTGTATAGTTACAGCAACCACATAAACAAATTGTGACTTTTAGTGTGAGTAGATGTTTCCAAAGAAGCACGCAAGCAAGCATTTGGACACAAATTGCATTGAAGTCAAATGACAAATTGAAATGTGGGGAGTGCAAGTGAGCTGAAAGCGATCTGTGTTTTTGAGTATGTGTGCTTAACAACGAGGACTGGACCTCAGCTATTTGCAGAGGTGGACTATTTGAGCTTGAACGCGAATAGAACATTCCAGAGAATAATGGATGCTCCACTAAAGGTGATTGGTTGACTATATTAATGGTTTAGCCTTTAATAAAATGGGACGTACCCTCAACAGTTTCAGGGACAGCACGTTACTACAGTGGACAGCTTACCGTGTTATCAGGTGAGAGAGTGAATGAAAGGGTTAAAAATACAGGCTAGTAAACACCCAAAAGCAGAGCCCGCTCTTCACTCTTGAGTCCATCTTTTGTTCTTGTTTTTCCTGATGCTATCATGTGTCTAAAATTCAGTGCTTGCCCTTTAAGATAACATGACAGCAAAGTCATGATGACAAACTGGTTAGAATTTTGGGGCCGACAAATTGTAGTCAATCGCAAAACGTAGGTTTTCCCATGAAGAACAAAGGTGAGGTTCCCCCAAAAAAAAAGTCTGCGGAAAAGGTAAATTCGAAGACGCCCTGTCACGATTATTCAGGATCTCCACTGTGTATGCAAATGCCATCATGAATATTGAGTAGAGAAGTAACCGAAGAGTGTTTAAACAGTGACATGGAGACATAATCGCAATTTAAATATTGATTTTTCTGATCATTTTCGATGCATAATGCAAACAATTGAAGCTTTTTTTTTTCTTTTTAATGGATGCTTGTGGAAGTTGAGTGCAAAACAAGCTGCTGTCAAGTCTGTTGATTGAGGTTTTTGCTTCTGTCTTCCAATGGGAAAATGGAAAGACTGAACACCTCAAATAAGCCATTTAGATATGTGTCCTTTTAATCTTGGTTCCAAACAATAATACAGCGCAGTAAGAGGCAGGACAAATTGTTCTCTGCTTTTTAATATATATATTTTGTTATGATAGATGCACCTGTCACAACAAGGCAGAACTAAATCACGCAAGCACTTTGGTAAAATTATGCCTTTGCAAATTCACACTTGCTGCACATTAGTCTGATCCATGGCCATGCTTATGTTATTGTTCGGTATGTTTGCATTGATTGAGCAACCTTCAACCTCCAGGGGAGAACGTTAGGCTTTGTGTTTAGAGATACTGGACATGTAAAAGTGAAATCAAAATGGAAGAAGAAGCGACCCCCACCTGCTTGTAGTAGACGTTCCTGATATCAAACTTTGAGAGGATCAGAGTACCTTGAAGAGATGCGGAGTTCATTAATAGCAAAGGGCATTTCTTCTGTTACAGTGTTTTTATTGAGGTGCCCGGTCATCGATACAGGGCCGTTAGGAGCTATTCCTCTTGTCCAAGAAGAAGAAATTGGATACTGACGGTGAAGATGACGGGCAAATTATACCAGAGGCAAATGATATTCATTGCTATATTGTGGCGTGTCTCCCCATTCGCGCAATGAAAATTGATGAACCCGGCGAGATGGAAGCAGGGCACCAGGGAACGGATCTTTGTCACAGTCGTACGAATGGTGAACGGGTGACATCTGTGCCTTCTCTTTGCTAAATGTTTCCAGGAGACTATGATATTGTAAGGTGGATCCTGAGCTGTCGTTGTTGTTATACAAGCTTAGGAACTAAATGGCAGTACATCCTCCGGCCAAATACTTTGCCAAACGTTCAGTCATAGATTGTGTTTTGTACAGTAGAGTGTCCCGAATGCTTGGTTGTGTGGAGCACATTGCGTAGTTGGACACTGGTCGCATTCTGTGGAAGAGTTGTCCCTTTGGTGTCTCCTTGATGACCTGCAGTGGGTCTGCTGAATCCATCTTCAGCCAGTTTATACTGTTAAACGCACGGCATTTCAAAAGCTAAATGGATTCCAAAAAGCAGACGCAGGTAAAAAGAGTCTGACAAAACAATTTTATCAACACCAATGTCTGGCAATTATGTACAGGGAGGCAAATTGATGCAGTTGATGACTGTGGAAAGCGGGCGGCTGGTACATTTTTTTTCCAATGGGGTTGGGCTGAGCATGGTGTGCGATATGGATTGGTGGCAAAAAAACAAACAAAAAAACAATGGAATTAACATAGGATTAGACAGAACAAAGTGTAAAAATGTGCTGCAAATTTCAACCCCCCCCAAAAAAGGGAAACTACAAAAAAAAACAAAAAAACATTTTGATTATTTGGTTTGGAAACTCAATCAGAATCATCTTTATTGACCAAGTATGTAGAACAGACAAGGAATTTGTCTCCAGTAGTACAGGCTACCCTAATATCATCAATAACAAGCAATGTGAAGGGCGGCAGGCAGCGCATAAACGTTGGATCTATTTTTGAGCCAGTGAAGCTGATATTTCTTCGTATTGTGACGGGGTAAAAACATTCGCATTTACCCTCAAAGATTAACCAGTGCTCAGATTTTGCTCTCATCGACTGTACAGTATATCTGCCATGGGCCATTCACATGCACTCCACCAGCCAAATAATTTGATGCTGCTTTTTATCCATGTTAAGAAGATACTCGGAAACAATTCACTGAAATATGTGAGAGTGAATGAAAGAACAACGCGGATGAACTGAACCATTTTTAATCTTGCAATGCTGCGACTTGATGACCATGAACATTGGTGAACGGCCGTTCAAGCAAATTCGTGATGTTTTTCTGACATTAACTTTCAATGGTAAATAATACTTTTCATCTTCCAAAACTCCAATGTGGAAATTCTTGCCAATTAAGAAAAAGTTGAATTTGGAAAGTCAACAGAGCCTGAGGCTCAGCGTTTAACCTCTTTAAGGTGCAATGCGCAAGCCAACTGTTCAGAAGAAGAAGAAAAAATGCATGCTGATTGTTGTGCAGAATTTATGGCATGTATGGGATTTATGTTTGGTTGTCCATCTGTTTGCTAGTTAGCAAGCGGCTACTTGTTGGGTCATGGAGGTTGACTAACAGAAGGCTGGTGTCATTCTGATTCTGGAAAATGGGTGGTTCCATTGTTCCATCTTTCAAGCGACAAATTTAGAGGTGATTTTCCAACCTATGCACAGATCTGCGGAAGACACACAAAAAAAAGAAAGAAACAGACAATTTTGTGACAAACCAGGAATTATAATAAACATGCATGTTTTTGGAATGCTGGAGGAAGCCCATTTTGGCAAATTTAATAACCGTGGAGGCAAATCATAAATTTAATGATGAGGGCCTAAAGCTATTTGCATCCCGCCTCAAGAATCCATTTCTTTCTATTCATATTTGTCACACCAGTCTATAAAAGTTCCCCATTGTTTCAAGTAAAATGCAAAACAACAAAACCCCGCTTTAAATCAGACATATAACTTTGTAAGTGTTGGCAGAATTGCAACTCTGAGGACGGCGCAAAAAAAAAACCAAGAGCTCAGAAATGAAGCAAACACATGATTGTTTTTCTGTTTGGACTGAATTCTCATTTGCATCACCTTGTCAAACAGTGTGCGATTCAACTACTACTATAAAATACTATAAACTATTGCAATTTTACTGTTACATTACATAATGTGATTTAATACACGGATATATGTTATTCATATAAACGATGATTTCAATAGCCAAGGTGAGAACGGACCATATAACTGCTCCCAGTGAACCCGATTGCAATCTTTCCACTGACTGAAGCATTTATATTATTTCATTGTCCAAAACGTATGACTCATTATTCATTATTCAGTGTTCTATTGCATTTTATCGACAGCGTGACATTTTCAGTGTAACTGTATTTCAGAATGTTGTAATTATATTCTGCAGCTTTAGAAGTGATGGCTCGCTCTCTAAAAATGTGTGAATGAAAATGTTATTGAAAGGGTTTGTTTGTTAACTTGGTGCATTTTTTTGGCAGAGAATAGATGGATGACTGGGCAGAAAATTTATTTCGAGACTTGCTTAGGCTTTAATGCTCGTGTAAACTTTCGGAGAAGGGCTGCCGGTATACATGTACATTTATTTAATGGAGGCCTTTTTATTTTCAGTTCAATTGTATTCATCAAGGAGCGTCAAGGCAGTGAATGTGACCTTCAAGCACAGGTTCTGCAGTCGAATTCCGGCTATATGAATTTGCCATGCTCTCACTATGTCCTTGGGTGCTCTGGTTTCTGCCAATGTTCCAAAACATGCATGTTAACTTAACTGAAGACTCTAAATTGACCCAATAGGCTCTATTTTTGTCACGAGCACAAATCTAGCAGAGAATCCGTGAGCAGTTCTGACCCTTTACGAGTCTGTGATGTCAAATTGCAACAGTAAAATTACATTTATGGAAGAGGACAAAATATTTTTAGCGTCATGCATCGTATCTCGGTTTGTTTGATACATTATTAATACGCCAACATTAAATGTGGATAGGGCAGCCCAGTGGTCCATTGGTTAGCGCGTCGACCTCACAGTGCAGAGGTCGTGGGTTTGATCCCGGTGGAGTTTGCATGTTCTCCCCGGGCCTGTGTGGGTTTTCTCTGGGTACTCCGATTTCCTCCCGCATTCCAAAAACATGCATAACAGGCTGATTGAACACTCAAAATTGTCCCTGGGTGTGCGTGTGAGCGTGGATAGTTGTTCCTCTCTGTGTGCTCTTCGATTGGCTGGCAACTGGTTCAGGGTGTCCCCCGCCACCTGCCCGAAGACGGCTGGGATAGGCTCCAGCACCCCCGCCACCCCTGTGAGGATAATGCGGATCGGAAAATGGATGAATGGATAAATATTATATATATTATTGTTGCTGTTTTGTCAATTTATAATCTCATTGGAGTACTGTCAACGTTGTATATTATGTACATCAAAAAACATATTTTTGCAGTTAAATGTTCAGACAAAACTTTGTGTTGGGGGTTATTTTTCAACCCAAAGCCATATGTTCGATTTGATGGGGCATTAGCATAGCCGCCCTTCATGCAAAATTGGCATTGCATTTACAGTAGAATGGTTTGTCATGTACATGCAGTAGATTTAAGTCCACCACCCTTTTTTTGCCAATGTACACACTCCCATGCAGACTTGAGAGTGATGTCACGTTTTTAAGAAAGTAAGCGTGCGAGGCTCTAAAATTGCTCACGCACCATTTTTGTATCATCTCGCGCCAATTTTCTTGTCCAATCCGTCCTTTTGCTCACTCAATCGAGCTCGATTGAGGCAGTGCAAAACAATTCCTCCTTCGCCCCATGCATTTTTAAAGAACTCGTGGAATGTACATTGGGATCCCATTTCCAGTGGCTCTAACCGCATTGAAATGATAGTGCTGACAGTGGTGATTTGCGTCAAATCACAGCAACTCGGAATTGCGATTCATTACAAAGCCCAGGGAAGAACATTAGCAACATTGATATTTTTCAACTTCTCCCCAGTTGCCCTTTAAATGTGTGTTCTTGTCATTGTTCCACTTCTTGGAAGGTCTATTTCTAACTGGGCAAATGGGAAAGTAAGAGCATCCCATGCAAATACATAATACAGTATGTTAGGTTCACAACTTTACATTGACACAAGCCGGTGCATTTTTTTGGGAGCACAGTGGCCCAAGGAGAAGACTGTTTGTGGGCCATGCTGAATATTTTAGCACCCCTGCATATTGTTCTTGCACCAAATTTGTTGTTCATCTTACAATGCCCGTGGCGGCTTCATCTTTCAAATTGCTTCCCCCGTCGTGACGACCGGCTTCACTACAATCATTTACATATGGCAATCGCTGCATTATTAAAGCCGTGCCAGACGCGAAGCCACGGGAACATGCACTTCCCTTTTCACACATGACTGTTCGAAGACGACGGGCTTAGGGCTACTCTGCTTACTCACTTGGCAGAGAAAGCACTCAAACCTTCATTCTACACAGCACTACATGGCACAAACAAGCTTATAGCATGACAAATTCTGCAGTGTAACTAATTGAGACAGGGCCACCTTCATCCAAGTAGTGAACACCTTTTTACATTAAAAATATTTATTGAACAATCAATTCTACATTTACTAAATTATTCTCAAGTGTCCATCTCTACTGCCCTGACCATACTTTGAACGTTCCTCCTCTTTGTCACTATTTCAGGTCATTAGTGTAGTAAGACGAAAGCTTTCATGTCCATTTTGTGACTTAATTAGCATGCGCAGCTCCTATTTTCCAATTATCTTGAATTATTTGAACATTACAAAACAGCTAAAATGCCCATTATGGGCATACACCAGGATTCTCGGGCACCTGATTATCCAAGAAAAATGTCCCAATCTACCAACACAATGCAATGCATGGAATAGTTTAGTCAAGTAAAAAGTAGGTGTTCACTCACAAGGCAAGAAAACCAATTATTGAGGCTTTCCCAGGGTGCGTCTGTCTTCATTTGGCTGACAGGTGTGTCAGGCGAGTTCAGGAAAGTGTATCAGAACAAATCGTCTAATGAGAGCACGGAGTAGATGTTACACCTTTAATATGAGACACGCAGCAAAGTCAGAGGTGTTGCAAAATGTCATACTACCATAATGACTGACAGTTGAAATTGATATAAACGCTTGGACAGCAAGCATAATGACGACATCCGCCAAAGATGTCGAGAAAGAAAATTAGCACGATACATTGTAGCACTCAATCATTTTCCTGTCAGTGTATTACACCGAGAGCTGTCTTGGCCAGTTCACCAAGTCAGTGTACTGCTGCAGGGTCATGCTTAATAATGGCATGGGAAGAATGTTTGACTGCTCGACAAACATATAAACAGCCCCTTTCCGCCAGTGTTCTTCCATGCATCACTCGTTACCGTCTGTATTTCTTGTGCCTCTGTTTCCTCCATCCCTCATATTTTTCCTTCTACTCTTAGCCTCCCTGGATCTTACGTCAAATGTGTGGGTCTTTCCTTATGTCTGCATCACTGTGCCACGCATGCATGCGCCTCAGAGTCAAATCCTGATGTGTTCTAACAGCATGGAGCCGCACAGTGGCCCGGGCTTGACTCGCGAGATGATAAAACGAAGGGGTAAGACTCATTAGTGCACAGTTGTAACATGGATGGACACTTGATTTACTCTCATTACATCAATATGTTACCTTTTTTGCTAAATATACTGGTGTAGTGAGAGGTAAAAAGATCCATTCATCCATTTTCTGATTCGCTTTACCCTCACAAGGGTTGCTGCAGGTGCTGGAGCCAATCCCAGCTGTCTTCAGGCAGTAGGCACGGAGAGAACTCGCAAACTCCACACAGGGAGGCCGACGCTGCACCTCTTCACGGTGAGGCTGACGCGCTCGCTGGTCCACCACCAATAATTAATTTGCAGTATTAGACATGTACCATATTGTGCTTATTTTCTGGTAGTATTTTGCTGTGATTGCACTGCACTGCCTCATACTGACAGCTCTTTTGAGCTGTTTTGTAAGCTCGCTTAGCTAGACGGGTCAATGTAGCGCAAATTCAGGAATTAGCTCAGGGAACTTTGCACATTGAGCAGGTCAATAAATCACACCGAGTACATTAGAACACTCTTGTTTCGCACATGTAAATGGTAAATACGAACTACTTTTTCAACATCAGCGAGTGGCAGGAATTTTTTCTTTGATATTTCAAATGTTATCTCAGTTTCCATGAATTCGCTCATTTGTTTTGTTTTGTTTTTTTTGTACAAAAATAATGTGTGACTTGTCCATTCATTTCCCTTAACAACTCATGGTCATGACCCTCCCAGTCTGCTCAAAACATTTAGGCAACACATGTAACGCATACTTTTAAAAGTCAGACCTTCAAACTAAAAGCATGCGGTATTACTGAAACACATTTCACCATAATTTTCTTGGACTTATTTATCCATCCATCCATTCAACAGTTGCACTCAATGATAAACAAGCACAAAATGGGTTGAGTGTATTGCTGAATTAGTCAGAATGTGGTCCAAAACAAATGACTGACTTTTGATATGTTGGGGCACAAAGCCGCACCAATGTTTTGCCAGACAGACAAGAGAGGCTTGCTATTGACTGGAGTTGTTAATAAAAGCTGGCAGTGTGGAACGAATTGCTATCAGCTGTAAAACGAATTGCTATCCGTGAACCGTTTTTATACAATATGACAGCAAGTTCCGGGCATTTAATAAAGAAACACTGTAGAATTCAATAAAGAACTCTGAATGTTGTATTCCAGAGTAAATATTCTATAAGTTATGCATGAAGTCTTTTTTTAAATGAGAACTTTCATTCCTCAGAAAATCGCTTCCTGACATCAAGAGTCTTCGCTAAAGCTAAAAGTCTTGTTAAATGTTCATTCCTCCGCTTCGTTAGTCATTTATATTTAGTTCACACTGGGTTTTGTATGTAAAGCTGTAGTTATTTTCCATAAAATGTCTAATTTGTTAACATTTTGAGGTGTCTGGATTGGATTAATTGGATTTACATGAAATCCTGTAGAAAGTATTGGTTTGGATTTGGTACAATTTGGTTTTATTAAAACTTTCTGAAAAGGATTAATCAAGAACACCATGATCCCATTATGTATCATTATCATTCGCTGTAGAAGAGCTCCAAATCATTCGGCAGTAAATATAAAATAATACCTCTTTCACAAAGTATATCAACTAGGGCTGCACAATATTGGAAAAAACATGCGATATGGATGCTGACTAGAGCGATAATATTATTGTGATATTTTACAAAAAGAAATGACATTTTTATCACTTCATGAAAGGAGTACTTTTTTTTCATGCGGCGAAATAAGCAATATGTCCTTAGCTACCGGTAATTAATTTAAATTCCCCGAGATAATGTCCAACTATTGAGTGCAACGCGCATTTAAGTTTGCGTCTGGCTGGTCCAATTCAGAAAAAAGCATAAAATTCCATAAGAAAATTATTGCAATACAGTACACATGTTGCAAAGGCCATTACCACGACATTGATATCTATTTTTCATATATTGTGCTGCCCTAATGTCAATACTTGCATCATATGACTTATTTTGTGGAACAACGTCCTACCAGGCAGCCAATGACAAACAAAGGAAGACATTCGTCAGAAAGACACTAGGTTAGCATGACCCAAAGCGACTTTTGTGCAGCAGTTGGAGGCCACTTGTCTCTTGCTCACAGCGGTCCGCGTTATTACTAATCTAAACACCGCTGTGTGATAAAGTAATTTCTTCTACCTACTGTCTTGCTCAAGGGTAGTTGACAAAAAGAGCAGCACGCTTCGATTATTTTTCCCCCCCTTCTGACTGCTTCAGAAGCTAATTATCAGCAGAGAGGGACAGAGTCATGAACGAACACTTTAAAATGTCTTCCGAAGCTAGAAACAGGTCAACCTATAAAATTGCACTATTTCCACAGAAAACCACTCCATGCAATCATCCATATTGAATAGGGCAGTGCTGCGACCCCTAACAAAAACCTCAGTTACTCTAAGTCATAATGGAAGCATAGCTAAACGTGTGAGTGAAACAATGGTGTCTATGGAAGGATTATGTGCCATCATCCAGCCTCCATTCCTGTTCTCGGGGATAAGAAACGTGACTCACAATTCCTTTTGTTCTGTTTGCAGTTGAATTACAGCCCTGGATTGCTGGAGAATTTCCCAGAGTAAATATTCTCATTTCTTTCAAAGGGTAAGTTATGCATGAAGTCCTTTTTTAAATGAGAAGTCTCATTACTCGGTATGCTCATTTCACACTATGTTCTCTTCAGTAAAGAAGTTTGTCTTGAGCGAGAGTTAGAGCATGAGTTAGATGCATATTTAGGTTTTATGTGCCTGTTGCTTTATGTGCACACTTGTGTTGCTCTTACCATATAAAATAAATGGGAGCCCAAACCCAAACTAGCCTATAAAACCTGAGATAAAGCCGCAGCAGGATGGAATGGAGAACATATCCCTTTACCTTTGTTAATATGCTAGCTGTCGTCTCCTTCCTGGCCAGCTAAAAGACGACAGAAATGAAGACAATTTAATGTGAAGTTAAGTGATGCTGAAGCTGAGATAGCAATCAGGGCAAGCGCGCAGCTGCCTGCAGAGACATCCCAGGCTCGGCGTTCGAGATCAGCCATTAGCCTCCTATTAATGACGTGCGCCTCATTATGAAACGGGCTCTTTTCTCTAGCAGTCACGACAATAAAGACGCAAACTACCTGGCTCATAAAGCTGCTTGTTTCAAGTGTCTGCTTGTGTGTTTGTGTGACTGCAGGTGCATGTGTGCGCATGTTGGCATGGCGATGCTTCAGATCCCGACACTCCCCAAAGCCCAGACTGCATTCAAACAAGGCTCTAACAGAGATATTTGTACACAATTAGTCAACAATGCGCACAGACAAACTTCTGCACAGATATGGCTCAAGTCTTTAAAATGCAAATGATGTCACGTATTTTAGATGAGAATACATGGACCAAATGATTGTATTGTATGCCATACACCAGTGATTGCCAACCTCTTCGATGCAATGCACAGCTATCTTTTAATGTTTTTACATCCCTACAAAAACATATTTGAAGATAAAGGAGTCAAATATAATTTACTCTATGCCTTTAAAGCACATTTCTTTATTACAGTGGTGCCTTATCTCAAATTTTATTTCCTGATTGAAATGACGACCATGCCCCCCAAAAAGAAGCAAAATGTAAGTAATGTATTTTTAAATGGGAAAAAATAGCAATTAAACAATTTACTTGATAAAAAAAACAATGTAAATTCATCATTAAATAGAAGGTATAATATAAGCATACAGACAGGGATGTGCTGGGACATAAATTCATCACTTGCCAACTAATAATCGTTGGGGGTTATGGCCGTCATGGATTTAATCGTTGTCGTCAATGTCCGGATGGTCATGATGGCCAGGAGCAGCGCGGGAATCCACCGGCTGTTTGAGAAAATTAACATTTTCCCAAAACTCCCAATGGTCACACCATCCCTGCTTACAGATCTACAGGAAGGAGAAAGTCACAATAATGTTAGTCACTCCCCGCAGAGGATAAAGAATATATGCCTGTGTGCTCCATCATTTGTGTGCAAATATCAATGTGAAAATAACAATGCTATTCGTTAGCCCGTCTATTGTCTCCCATTATTCGTTAGGAATAAGCTAGCAGAGTTTAACTGTTGTCCCCTCCAAAAAGTTATAGATTTTAGCTTTCATTTCCATGGTGCACACCTTTGAATTAAAATAGACTGAAGTGAATAAGACTTTGAATTTATTAAACATCTTTGTTTTTCTTTGGCATTCTTTTTTTTTTTTTTTTTTCAAACTTCCTTCGCAGATAATATGTGTACGGTTTCAGTCTGGAGATTGATTAGGCAAGTCTAAATCCACTTCTTGGCCCTGATGAACTCCTTTGTTGTTATTATCATTATCTTGCTACACGATAATAGATCCCCAAATTGGTTGCATCGCAATAGTTTCTGAAGACTTGCTGTTGCCATCGCATTACAGCCATGAAGTTTAATGAGCCCACGAGGAAAAATACATGCAAGCTCTGATATAACTGTCCCCCACTAGGTCCTTTCTTTCACCTAACGTCATCATTTCGATCACTTACCCAAAGGTTAATTTCTTCCTAATCAGTGCATAAATCTTCATCGCAGACTTTTTAGGGCTTGTCTTCTTGTGAAGCCAAAGTACTTTTTTAGTTCATTAAGTCTGCAAACAATTGTGATATCTTCACTCTTGCCCTCTTGAGGTAGCCGCTGATGTCACCACAGTTCTGTCTGAAAATGGTACGCTCAACTGCTGTTGTTTTTCTAGGTTCCCATTTAGCCATTGTGAACAAATTTGTGGTCTTCTCTCTGCTTGGTCATGTGACTTTCATATGTGCTCTGATCATGTCAAGATGGCCCCCTTTTTTTTTAACATATGCATGATGCTCTCATATGCCTCGTAAATCCCCCAAGGGAAGGAAAGAGGAAGCAAAATGTTTCAGAATAATATAACGTTGCTCGCTTTTGAGCATTGCTTACGAATTTTATGTCAAAATTTGCGTCGGCTGAGTCTTGGAATGATGTCATAAGGTCTTTGACTGACCCCATGCCAAGTGAGGCAATATGGTACTCAAGTTTTTGGAAACATTGGAGCCAATTTCTGTATGTATTGAAATGACTGAGAACAATTTCTATACATGTGTATATATATAGGTATATATACCTATACACCTATGTTTTTTTTTCCTTTGTTTTTTTTTTTTTAATCTTGACCTTGAGTCTGTCAGTCACGACATATGTCGTTTATGTCAACATACTATTGCTTCCATAAAAAAGTGAGGCGCTCAAACAGAAGGAACTATCTCAGCTATGTATTAGATATGTATGTAAAGACCTGGAAATAAAAACAAGGACTGTTGATCTATTGTCTGAAATTCATCCTTTGATATCAAAGCCAAAATTTTCAGTCAGAAAAAATATCAAGAAATTGGAACTGCTGTTCCAATACTTTTAAAGGGGGTGCCTGAAGAAATTGAACAAATAAAAGACACACCCGTTACTTTCTTGTATTTAAACCACTACCCTTAATGTAAAGATAACTTTTTTTTTAAAAACCCACTTGCCTCTTGATCTGATGGGTACTGCAAATGATTAACAATCACCAATGAGCTTCATAAAAAAATTGCTGTGCTGTTATCATTCTTGAAAAAAAAACAAATAAATAAACAAAACCCTATCACCAGATAAATTATGCAATATTTTATAGTTTCCTTATCAACCTTGGATTAATCAAGAATAAGATTAGGCTCTTTGCAACACGTATTAAGATGTTGATCTTGTGGAACAATAATTATGACGTAACATTTAAAGACCCCTGCGAGTGAGGATAAAGCGGTTCGGAAAATGAACATTTAAAACCCATCCTATATGCTCTTTCTTTGTGTGACGCATCATTTATATAATCACTGCACTTCTCAAGGTGCTTTCTTGAGAGGATGAAAAGAATGGTAAAAAAAGAACCCTCAAACTGTCATAATGCAGAAAGCAGTGAGACACTAAAGGGAAAAAAAATCTGATGTTGTTCCTTGCAATACTCAACAATTTAGAATAAACTTAGAACAACTCTGGACTCTTCACCATTCCTTCTTCACTTAGGGGAGATAAAGTGTGAGAGGAATGTTTCTCATCCTCCCAAATGGTGGCCCACTTTAGAGTGCACTCTGACGGACTCATCGGCTATCAGCAAAAATAATTCACAGGTTTGTGACAGCAACTCCACAACAGACGCTCATGCAGTGTTCGGATTTCAGCATGCACTCTATTTGTCGGTGTGTGAGCGTGCGCGCACACTTCGTTCCCATGTGTGTGCTTTCATTGAAAAAGGGGAGACGGGTTATAGAAGAGGACATCTGAGGATGATTACCCCAACTTCTGCTCTCTCTGGAAAAGGCCAACTTCCTTTCACAGTTTCTGGCCTACTTGCGCCCCCTGCTGCCTGATGTAGAATACGTATTATTGTATGGAGCTGTGTCAAGAAAAATAGCTGCCAGACACTCTCGGCAGGTGTGTACCCTGATTTGGTAGAATTGTGTTTGTGTGGGGCAGGGGGCGGTCATTATTCGTCTCTTGACATGTAATGTTTATGTTTCCAGTCAAAATGGCCGCCGTGGTTCTTGTGTGCAGTTTCACTCAAGCACAAGTGAAACACGTTGGCAGGCAAGGCTACTAGACAAGTAGATTGGTCTTTTAAGAAAAGACTGGGGAGGGAGGGCTATGCTCGTCTTTAGCTGTGTTATTTAAGAGCATGGAGATTTTTTGCATGGAAGGTGGGCATCTGAAATATACTCAATTCTGAATCTATGTGACCTTGAAGAGATAAGAAGCCTTGTGCATGTATTGATTATCAATTCTCTACTGACTGACTGAGGCATATTAAATGAGAACCAGTCAAGAGCTTTGGGTAGGAAGTGACTGCTGCGTGCCAAGTATCACATGGCGCGCACTAAGACAATAGAAGAGGATAACTACTGTTTTTATATGCAAGAAGTCCTTCACTTTGAATTTGTGGCAAGTGGCTGCTGAGGCCTGTGTCGTGGTTATTGAGCAGCCTCCAGTGGCAATCCACATGCTATGAAATATTTAAATTCCATAATAGCCACCCACTACAGCTGCTTGTACTTCACCCACCCACGGGCCTTGTGTGTAGCATACAATGTGTGTGTCGATACAGCAGCATGCATAGTTTGAGATACCGAATGTGTGGGAGCTCATATTGGCAGCGGTTGACAGTACTGTAACGCTTTATATGTGCCTCATCGTAGGGAAAGCTGTTCCAAAAAACGGAGAGGAAGCAAGTGCATTGTTTTAAATAATATGACTAAGAAAGGTCAAATGCCATCGTGGTAAACGGCTATATACAGTAGTCTAAATGAATTTGACTATGGACCTCGTATGTGTGTTATTGAATGAAAAAAAATATTGAAAGGAAATACCCAGATTTTGTTTTATGTCCCTGCTCCCACAGGTGGCATAAATTCTATGGCGCAATGATCGTGTATTTATGAACCAGGTTTTACCAGACCTTAGATGTTCTTGAATCTTTTTTTTTTTATCTAAATGAGACATAATGGACAATTTTGAGTCCCCAATTCAGTGGCATTATTTTTAGCCTAATCAAAGACAATTTCAATGAACTGGATCAAAGATTGTGCACCCAACAACATGTTCGAGCAAAGTTTTCTCAAAGGAGAGCAAGCTGTTTTAACTGTTTGGAGTCGAAGGTGCAGTGGAAGGTGTCTCAATACTTTTGTCAACATTGTGAACCTTCAAGGCCCTTGGTTCTTTCAGGGCTGAGCAGATTTGATCTGGTTTGGAGGCCATAATGAAATGTGCTGTTCATTAAGCCTGTAATTCAATTGTAGGACTGGTGGGGGGGAACGAGGTATTGCTCTGGCTTCCATGACAACAGTGCCTGCAAGTCTGAGAAGCTAGTGTTTGGTAGGATTTCGAAACAGATTTGTTGAGCTTATGGGGAAAAAATGTCATTGTGAAGGGGCGGTTTTTCGCGTGATTGCCTTTGCTCTTTGAAAATCATCTGGGATTTAGGATTTATTTAGGCCTCTACAATTTTGCAGACGAGAAATAAGTCTCAAACATTAGCCCTGTTCACACGGGCAGATTTATTTCGGCGCTGCACCGGAGTATTTTGTTGCGATATATTTTTACACCGGAACAAATTTTGTGGAGCGTTCACACGTACAAAGCCGCTGAGCGTCACAGCTCCGGCACAGCTCCACTTGCGTTCATACGGGCAGTTTCTGCTGCGGAGCAAAACGACAGAAAACAAATGAGCTGTCGTGTTGGTTCTTTTTAAAACGTATACGCAACTCAAGCAACTACTGTACAGGCACGTCCTTCTCCTTCTGTGTCTCCGTGCCTTCTGCTAGAGAGTGACCGCCCCCGAAAACGTAAATCAACGATGAGTTCAATGACACTCAGAAAAGCAATCATTTAATGCGCCAAACACAAAAACCAAGAGATGAAATCACAAAATAAATTCTATGGAGGGCGGGGGGTTGTGAACACACAACAAAGGAACAAACTACACAAACAACTCCGAGACAGTCCAGTCTCCTACAAAAGGAAAGATGACGTTTGGGGACTAACCCCCTCCCCCCTTCTAGTTGAGATGGTATAACCCAAGAGGTGCTTTGCTACTTTTAGCAGCCATGTCTTGTGTTGTTATTAAACTAACACCTGACGGAAGTCCGACAGAGCACGAAAGCAACGCATTCTCGCCGTACGTAATCAACTCTTCTCATGCGCAGCGAGGCTCCCCCCCACCCTCGCAAGCGAGCATTTGCTCTGGAGCAAATTTAACCAGTTATGTTCATACGCGCACATTTGCTTCGGTACTGCTTCGCAAACGAGCATTTGTTCCGACCAAATTTTAAACCACCTCCTGAGGTGGTTTAAATTTGGTCCGAACAAGCTGTTTTCGGGCACTAGTCTGGAACAAAGTTGCACGTATGAACGCTCGAGAGGAGCAGTTGCGCAGTAAGTCCGGAATAAATCTGCCCGTGTGAACGGCCCTATTGTCACATCAGAAATACGGTGTGTCACTTGTTGCTCATGGAGAGTTCACAGAGCTCAATCATAAGCGCCCCTTAGCATAATGAACATATTACAAATGGCAAAAGGAATTGTAAATGATTTTATTAATAAGCAATTGTTCTGTATTAATATTAGAAAGCAAGAAAAACATGACCATCTGGTGCGGGACTATTTCCCCCTTCCCCCAATATAGAGCCGCCATCGTGCGTGTATCCATTTCGAATTGTAGTTGTTAACGTTTAGTATTTTGTTTATGTTCCGGTCCCCACAATAACACCGTTAAAAGCAGCAAAGATGTTTACACTGTATTTCCTGCTGTCCTTGCCAGGCGATTGAGCGCCCCGCCACAGTCACAGTTGAGTCATATTCTGCCCCGCACCGCCTCATCACGCAGACAAAATGAATGCCGTCGCCCACAAGTGTGTCAGGTTAAAGATGAATGCTCGTGCGGGCATGTGCAGCTTTATTAGACACTATCACGATCTGATGATCACAGCCACAGCCTGGAACACTGTCTGACACAAAGAGTGAGAACAATACAAAAGTGAGATAAGAGATCATCCAGAAACCTTCTTCTGTCAACATTATCTCACGTGTACTGAGCACAGATCCTTTTCCAGTAAGGATCAAGGATTCGCCGTCATAAAACTTTTATCTCGTTAAGATTTTCACATTCTTAACTTGTTCGAATATGTACAAATATAGAAAAAATAGTCACCCTTCATGTCCGAGATTTTGAAGTCTCCCGCAAACAATCAAAGTCAGGTCGCATTTGGTGGTAGCGTAATCATCGTTTGAACCATAGGTTTTGGGTTCGCCCCTCGCCTTGCCCGTGTTGAGGTTTTCTTGAGCTAGATACCTTAGCGTGTTGCTCAGGTATCATGTCTACCTGTATATATTCCGTTAAACGATTCCTGTATTTTCCACACTAAAAGGCGCACTGGATTATGAGACGCACCTTCAATGAATGGCCTATTTTGTAATTTTTTTCACATATTTCGCACTGTAAGACGCAATCTACAATGCATTCACTAGATAGAGCTACGCTCATGGAAATGCCTGCTGTGCGCGTGAGCGCGAGCACGCCAATCAGCACCGACGTACCCCAGCTCACAGATCAAAGAAGCTTTGAACAAACGACAACTAGGCTAGCTTAGCTGTTGAGTGGCGTTGCTACAGAACGATCAAATGTCAGTAAAACGTATTTAATAAAGCAGCGACACAGTTCACTTAACCAACAGCAAGTTATAACAATGACTCGTGAACATTGAACTCTCTTGCCGCTGCTGTATTTCCGTGTTCAACTGCGTAACCCGATCGCCTTAAGTTTGAACTCTGCGTTGTAAGCGTGTCTCGAGCAAGGAGCCACTTTGGGGTCGAAATATTACCGTAATGACCATAAACATAGCCGCATCGGATTTTAAGGCGCGCTGTGAGCTTTTTAGAAAATGGAAGGCTTTTAGGTGCGCCTTTTAGTGCGGATAATACGGTAATGTGTGCTGCTGTGGTCTCAAAATAAATAAATAAATAAATAAAATTCCCAGGGTGGAGAGCAAAATTACCATGGAGGCATCACATGATAGACCAAGTCTGAAAGCGGTGTTACATTGACACGGCCCCAAGACGCGTGTATACAGTACTTTTGTAGAATGTCACAGGAGCACATGCAAATATGTAAGCAACATGGTTTTTCCTTTTCTCTCTCTCTCTCTCTCTCTCTCTCTCTCTCTCTCTCTCTTCTGTCTCTCTCTGTCTCTCTCTGTCCAGTTTCTCTGCCCATGACTGGAGATCCGTCTTCTTCAAGCAGTAACTGGAGTGCGCGATTCAGTGATGTTGTCCACTGCATGTGCCACATGCACTGATCTGTTGGACCAATGATTCTCAGGTGTGGTCGGAGTACCATTGGTAGAACGCGTCCTCCCTATTGTGGTATGCCAAAGTATCATTGCATAAAATGTGGTTCAGTTGTATTTAACCGCAGTTCAAAACATTTCATTTAATCTCAAAGCATTGTTTATTTTGAAAGATGTACAATTATTATTTAACATTTTTTGCAATATTTGTCATCATTATGCAAGTACAGTTTTTTCTTTTTCCCCAATATTTACCTGTAATGCTAAGGTTAAAATTACATCAAATCTTGATAGCTACCATGTGTTTGGATTGATCAATAATATATATTAGGGGGGGAAAATTACATTTACCAAATTGTTACTCAGGAGGTTTCGGCCAACACCAGCAATATCTGTATCTGGGATGAATACGGTATGTGGTTATGTGCTAACCAGCATCCTCAATTTGTTTCTTTGATATTCCACCTCAGGACAAATAAATGGCCTGATGGCAAAGCAAGATCCTTGATGACTGTTTGAAATTTTGGTCACAGCAAAAGATGATAAAGCGAGTGCAAGTGTGTGAATGACAGAGAGCTGATGATGTACAAACACCAGCACAGACACAAAGTAAATATAAATTATGCATGCCGTATGAACAAGCAGAACACTTGAGCGTTGTTTTGCCCCTTTTGTCTGCAAGCAGCTGTTAAAGGATTCAGTATAGCGAGTTACAAGCAAACCAGTCGTGCTGATCTGATAAACAACATACACCACACTTGTGTGCCTACTTGACTCGTGTTCAGGGCAGGAAATCAAGTGTCATCAGCCACTCATCTTGCTGTTGCATCTTACCGTTGAGAAGCCCCGCAGCTCAGGTGCACGTTCTATTTTTGGCAGGTGTTATTCTGCTGCAGGACAAGATAACAGGATTAAGTCGCATTAGCATTAGCAGATGGTCTTTTCAATATGTGCCATTGACGTGGAGGGCCCAAAAGTGCCTTTTTTTTTTTCTTCACGCGCTTACTTGCAGTGCCCCTTTCCATGGCAAGTGTTACTGTGCCATTTTCCATAGACAGAAACGATGTCTTGTATAATGGACATGAATGTTCAATCTATTGTGCCAAACCTGAAAATACTGAAAATTGGAAAAAATTAGAGGCAATTTCTTTCCTGAAGATCTCGAAACTCATCTGAATGGAAGCAAATGTGTGTGATCATAAAATATGAAGACAGTGAAAATGTCCGGTGTTTGTATAACTTTATGATAAGGGGTAGAGGCAGGTAAACATTCCCGCACACAAAAGTTGTTTGCATCCGTCAACCACAAATTAAGGTTTTGCTTTTTGCAGTCAATGCACAAGAGTCAGTCAAAACATTTTCGACGCAATCTCTTTCCTATTCTTTCTCTTTCTTGGTGCATGACCCGCTGTCTCATCCATCATCTTTTTTTCAAGAACGTTCTTGTATTGTTGAGCAAACACTGAAGTCTTTACGATGTGTGATAAGCAGTGCTTTGGTTATTTGGAGTATGGTGACCCGGAGCCTGACCTTCCTCCTGTGTAATATCAAACTGAAACAAAAACCTCTGCAGCAGCAGCGAAGCTTTGTAAACTGCTATGAATTAATGTTCTCTGCTGCCTATTCATAAATCTGTAATTGAGAGACCAAAAAAAAATTGTGAACATTTCTAAGAGTTTTTTTTTTCTCCTCAATGACGCTGCTTTGTGCTAGTACAAGTTTTTTAACTAGTGGAGAGTCTGTGTAAAGAGAAACAGCACTTGTGAAAAAAACATGTTCCTTTTGTAGAGTGGTACTCCACAGTCTTAAGCATGCGAGACACATAAAAGTGTTAAAATGTTAACCAATGTCGAAATACAATTTAGCTATGATAATGGGAGGGACCTCACACATGAAGAAGAAAAATCAAAAGAATAAAGAGTAGTAATGAAAGATGCTAGGCTAGACTCACTTTTCAGACATCGAGAGATGAAAAAGGGGGGAAAGGGAATGGCTAAAAAATGCGGTAAACCCTACTTAGTCCATCAGCATTGAATTTTAAACAGCTGAATTTGTATTTCAAACACAGAGAGTCTCACTGGATCACTGGTTTGTGATTTTCATCTGCTTTATTTCCAGCTGTGCAGCATTTTGTGTTGGTGCCCGTTTCTCAAGGCAGAAGGATGGAAATCTGGTCTCGACTGCTTTTATGAACAGTGAAATGAATCCTTCCCAAAAGTGTCAATCACCAACGCTTTAATTCACAGTCACGTCTGATCTGATCCTCTCTACCGTTCCCTTAACTCTCTCAGCCATCTGTCTCAAGAGGGCTCGAAGTGCCAAGATTTGAAGGCTCACAACCTCAACAGCCTCTTGGTGAAACTAACACTGGACTGATACTGGAGGCTCATGTGCCGGACTTTGGATCTGATTCTCGAGTAAAGGCTGGTAAGAACCTATAATCTGTGCAAACAATCCCATAAGGGAAGGGATTTAAGGATGTTATCATAATGTCAACACCAAACCTGACAGCTTTGACTGATTTTGAATCAAACGGAAATGGCAAAAACGTGTCAATGACAGAGAGTCGGGCGTGATTTGCATTTTTTTTTCCTCAAAATATGCCATCCACTTCAATACCATCATAGGTGCATTAGATAACAATAACATCATAAAAATATTGTTCATACAGGCATCAGACAGCAAATGTGGACTACATTTTCACCAACAGAAAAGGAATGGGGGGGCGGGGGATGTCTAATAGCCCAAATGGGCCGAGGCATGGTATCGGTCCACGGGCTGGTGATTGGGTACCTCTCATCTAACTATATGCACCTTTAGCTCACATTTTGAACTTAACTCCATGTCTACAAATAATGCCTTTTTTGACCTTTTTTTCATGGTAAGTTACAAACCCCCCCAAAAATCTGACATTTTACCAATCAGTGCTTTCTCATCCTAAAATGGAAAAAAAAGAAACACATCACATAGTACAGGGGTGCCCATTACATCGATCGCGATCGACCAATAGCTCGCAGACTGGTCCCAAGCCAATCGCGAGGGATCTAGAGCAGTGTTTTTCAAACTTTTTTGAGCCAACACACACTTCATTCATTGAAAAAATCTCGCGGCACACCATTAGCTGAAAATGTGAACCAAAAAAACGCTTATTTGAACAATTAACGTGTTTTAATGTTACTATAACCGTTTTAAACATTGAAGAATGACGTTTTAACAGCTTGAATTGGAATCAAATGAAGACAAAGAAAAAAGTATTTTCTCATCTTTCATATTTATTGTTTCACCATCGTCCTGCATTCATGCGTCACAAATTCGCTTGTCTCTCGTCTAAACACAAGGCAATTGGCTTGTTGTTGCTGCTCCCTAGAGGAATGAGAGGGTACTACACTCACCGGAAGTTGCTAGCGCACAGCTGTCCACAATTGCTGCTTGCGATCGGAGCTGCTGCGAGATAGCTTTTATTGTTATTCTCACTCAGAATTTGTTTCATGTACAATTCACCAAGGTACTGGCAAAGAATGGGACTCTGGAGTACTGGGAGAAGCATTTGAAAACGGTACACGTGAACACGCTGCAAAAGGGCCGTCCCATGCCTCCGCATCAGGTCTCTGCTCAGGTAGGCAGTGATTTCCTTTTAAACAACTTCATAAACTCTTGTGTTTACTTTATTTTTCTGTTTCGTTCATTTTAGTTGCTGTTGCTCATCATGGCATGCGTGTGGGAGTGCGTGCGTATGCGTGTGTCCGCGCTAACGGGTCAATCGCTGGAGGTTCGTTGATCGAAAATTAGATCTTCGATCCAAAAGGTTTGGGCACCCCTGACGTAGTTTGTTCAGATGGAAGCATATAACTAAACTGGTAAATTAAAAATATGTATTTAAAAATAATTTGTGGAGCAAAACTACAGTAAAACATATTCTCTTGTATCCAATATCTTTTTGAAATCCTCTATTGTGGGATCACTCACTATGCTTTATGTAATTATTATACCAACTGCCCAATGGTGAGTAAACTTTTGTGATTGCTCTCCTGTCTGCATGAAAAGACTTTGGCTGAGGTCTTTATATATATATTTTTTTTTGGAAACGTTTCATTTCCAGATATATAAAGTCTACTGTTTGATTAAATATTCTGTCTGAATTCCACTGTATTATCATAAATGGAGCCATATTCCTTATCAGCAAATGCCAGTCTCCTGCATAAATATTTAGCTCAGAGAGCTGCACCCACAGAGGAATACCAACACTTTGTCAGCAGACCTTCATGCCAAAGGCGAGCAGTCTGTTGCCTGCCACCGAGCAGACCATTGGATTAATAGAAAGCAAATGAAAACGGCATCTGTACACCTGTCTTAAAAGATGTTTATATGGACTTGTTAAAGATGCATCATGAATATTCCCTATCTGCGCTGATCTACTTTATCAATGTTTTAGGCAATGACTTTCTTGATCATCTCTACCCGAATGTGTTGAGGAATTTGTTATGCTCTCAGAAATAATGGAAAAGTATATTGACATGCAAGTCAAGTTAGGTTTTGTTATTGTTCTGTGTTTGTGGAGAGGAAGAGCGAGAGAGAGACAGAGACAGAGACATGGTGGAGTCCACGGGTAGATGTTCCAGTGGATGACATACTCAGTTGAGTCACACAGTATCTACTTGGGCACAGATCACTATTAGAGGAAATATATTTGTCTTTACTGCCAATACTATGTCAGAATGTATTCTATTGCTTATTTATACAAGTTGACAACGTGTAATACAAAACAAAAATCACAATCTTGAATGGTCACCAAATCAGGCAAAGCATTATTCCAACAAATGATATTTCAAACATATTAATAGCGAATATGCAGTGCTGCTTTGACAGGTGCAGTATTTAGATTAGCAGAGATGAGAAGGAAGTTCCTCCCCTCCCACTGAGAAATCAAAAGTCGTTTTGGGTTTTTTTTTGGGGGGGGGGGGTATTTTGCTTATTTTTATTTTTGTTTTATTTTTAATCCAGTTCTTTCTCAGCAGTGAAACGGGAATAACTCAAATCTGACACAGTTTATCAGAAGGATTTTAGCAAGGCTGCTCCTCCTCTTTTCTGAGCACCATCCATCAGCCACAGTGATGTGAGCTCCAAACTACGCCAATGGCCCCTGCAGACATTCGGGTACTTCTATTTAGATTTCCTCAAAATACACTTGTCACATTGTTTGCATTGTTCTGGAGTGATAGGCACGCAAGAAGAATAAATATATATATATATACTGTTATATATATATATATATATATATATATATATATATATATATATATATATATATATATATATATATATATATATATATATATATATATATATATATATACTGTTTATATATATATATATATATATATACTGTTTATATATATGGATTTGCTCCTTTTCATCCTTCAAGATGTGAGTTGGTAGTACTGTGAAAATGTGTTAAATTATGAATATGAAGTCAAAACACAATAAATAAACATGTTTTTACTCCAAGCCTGCTCCGATAATAACACATAGGACATACTTGTGAAAGTTTCTCTCTTTGTGGTTATCCAACCCTGTTCTCGGAGAAGAGGTTAAAGGACAGGAAGAGGGAATTCATTATCCTTGAGAGACTCCAGGTTTTGTCAAGAGAGACATATTGCAATAGGGTCTAGGTGCTCCCTCCTCACCTCCACCTTCCTTCAGTATCTCCACTCCTAACTCATGATAAATGGACCCGAGTGGCGGGCGGGCTGATTGGTGAAGCAAGTAGCACAGGCGCAAAGATAAAAAAGGAGGTACTCTTTTTGTACATTTAGACAGTAAGGAAATGTGCTACAGTACAGTATAACAAGGATTTTGGTTTGTAAAGCTGTAAACACACAGACACCATCTTGTTTACAATTAAACTGAACACCACAAACATGGACCTGAAGCATTAACCCCTCATTTTTACAAAAATCCACCTTAACCAACCATAACCCTCGACACCAAACATAACAGCATATAAACCATTAGCTTTTAAAATGACCAAATGATCATGCTCTCCCGAATGACGTTGTCTTGTAAATTAAAGAGAGTGGTCAAAACAATTCTATTCCATTTCTTTTGTAAGTTCAGGCTTATGTTAATTGCTGACGGAGAAGCAAGGCGGTTATAGAACATTTCGGCGTGGAGAGCACTTCAAGTCGGGCTAACCCTGGATAGGAGACCAGACCAACCAATATTTTTTGCGGAAAAGACATTGTGCAACGCAAATAGGTTGCAGAACACAAGAGGAATAACAGCTTTGCCCGTCAGAATGAGAGAGGAAGTCTGAGTGGAGCTATTACAGAAGCAGACAGAAGAAAATTGATGGAGTCTAGTGGAAGCAATTGATAGAGGACAGGAAACAGGCTGTAAGGCAATTATCACTATCTCTGCCATTAGACTTAGGACTGAGTGGGAAATATTGTAAACTAATCACATTCAATGGGGATACATTAAGGACCCATCTCCTGAGCCTTAAATTACATTGGGTCCTAATCATGAGAAAATGCAGTTTAAGAGATGTTCAAATTAACATAGCATATGATTTGGCACTTAGGAACAGTCAAGGGGGCCATATATGGATTTGGTCCTCAGCATTTCCAACAGCTTTGCCCTAGCTTACATTAAATCATATTTATCGACTTCAAATATATGCATATGCTTATATCGTTCAGAAGCTCTTCCATATCAATACTTAGAGAGGAATGGTGTATTGTAATCCCACACATACATATCAGAACACAAAGAACACTGCAGCACAAAAAATGTGTGTCTCACCAGCAAGAAAACAGCTGAATGCTGCACTTGTTCCTTTTGCAGACAGATGCAAGACTCGTTCAATTTGATGTTATTTGTCAACATGTAACTGTGTCAACATAGCCAAGATGCTTAACCCAGGAGTAAAGTATGGTGATAAATCAGTGCTATGTATACAGTAACTACTAAGGTAATAATCAGGTAGATTGATAGTGTTTTTAAGGAAGGATCAACATTTGTTTTCATTGCCCCCGAGATGTTACTAATCGTTTCTGCGTGTTATTTTTTTTTATTTGCTCTAGTTCGTCAAGGAAGATGATTATACCATCTTTCCTATTTTGTTGAACCTAATAATGCTGCATGTCAATGTCATATTTCATTTCAAGAACAGATTATTTTTCCCTGGGTGAATTATTGGCTGAATTATATATATTTTTTCAAAATCAATAATTACGACTAGAAACAATTACCTCCAAGCGAAATTTTGGAGGGGCGGGGGGGAGAAAAGAAAGACATTTAAGATTGTTTTTCTTATCGTGTTTCCTCGTCTTCACGGTTATAACAAATTACAAGGCTGCCCTCTGGTGGTAAGGAAGCGAGTGGCCACAATATATTCACAACCAAACGAAGGCCTTTGGAAAGTCTTGTCGAAAGCTCTTCTTTCAAATGTGCTTGCTTCTTCATGTCATAAAGAACCTGATAGAAGTGAGAAAATAACCTACCGTTGTCCAAACTCACACCCATACAGTTGACACAGTAAACAACTAAAATAGCAATTCAGAATGTAGTTTGACTACATACCAATATACCAAATCTATTTTCCCTTGGGGATTACTGAGTATGTGCAGAACTATGCTACTTTCTTTCCATATTTATGTGGTGGCGTTTTGCGCCTCGTCTTTCGGCCAATCAGCTCTCCTCTTTATAATAAATTTCTTTTTTCATTTTCTAAATTATCTACCTTCTTGAGTTTCCCATGTGTTACTGTTACGTTCACCTTTGTTGGTGAGCTTCTTAATTTTTAAAGCTAAAATAAGAGACAACAATCTGGGAAGGTTTCAGTTAATGCAACACTTTTACTTCTTTTCAACATTAGTACAGTCAGTCCAGTCAAGAGACAGAAGACCTTCTGGCCCCTCTCACCCTGCTTTCTATAATGAAGGCAAACCTGGATGGCATCATTAGAGGCTTTGTTAACACATTCGCTTTGACACAGTGTACTGCCCATGTTCCGGTTCTTATTTTTCAAAACATGCAATTCAGATAATAGGTGCAGGTGACGTGTCAATTGCGGCAAAACCGCTGTTCACAAATCTGCTCATTACTCAAAACACTGGTCCAAAAACAAATTTGACTTTCTATGTAATTCCATCATTTGTGGAAAGAATATTTTTAAATAAATTATTGGTGCAAACATTTTCCGAGCCGCTTATTCTCACAAGGGTCAAGGGTCGCGGTTATATTTATTTCCCCATGTATGACTTAGATGAATCACAATCAAAATATCTGGTAGAGGTTTTATAACCCCCAACCCTTCCAGGATAATCACTGTGTTAAACTGTCTACACCAAGAATAGAATATCCACAGTAACCGTATAAAAACATCATGCATGTAAACATAGCCAATGTGGTCAACCACAATATGTACAGTGTTGATTCGGGCAGAGCATGATGAGTCAACTGATTATCAGTTAAACCCACCATTTGCGCTACTGTGAAGACATCATTTAAATTGACTCAGAAAATATCTTTCAGTAGTGTCATCAGTGTTGTAAAAACACATTCATGAAACACCATCAAGAGGAGAGAATGCTGCAATGGATCAAACTAATTTTCTGAGATGACATTTTACATTTTGCAAGCTAAAATACTATCACTGAACCATATCTGCAGCAAAAGCCAAAACAATCGGGTGCTTCAGAGCAACACTGCACTAAGAGTAAAAAAATATTGTATTCATAATGATCTTTGCAAAATCTGTTAAGCATGAACACAGTTAAACATGAACCATTTGAAAGCAAGCAGCAAGAGAAAAATACGCCATATTCCTTCTGAAAAAAATGTGCATTCATCGTTGAGGGCTATTTGGCGCAGAGCAAAATGATAAATGACAGATTTTCAGTCGTAACAAAATGCTTTGAGTGCAGGGAAAGTTGTCACACCATAACATCAGCATTGTATAGAGAGACATGCAAGAGGCACATACTGTACAATTTCATAATACAAAGCGAATATGTGATCAAAAGTACACTGAAAAAAAGTTGTTAAATTTACTTAATTTCATTTCATCAGTGATTGCGCGACATCAAATCACATGGATCAGACAGATTTTTGAAATAAACTATACATTTATTTTAAAAATGTATCGGCATCCAGATCATTTTAATTTGTGCAATCAATCGACGAAATAGAGCAAAGTACACTTTGTGTGTGTGTGTGTAAGTGTGTGTGTACTGTATAGCTTAGTGCATATACAAGCCTCAAAGTCATGGAATGTGAAAAGGCAAAAGCTGAACTTTCAGACCTTGAGGAGTATAAATATCAGGATTGTTGGAACAAAAACAGAACAGAACTCTCGCACCCCAAACATTCCTTCAAATGTAGCTTTTAAGAGGAACAATATTTTGTTTCTAAAATCAGTGTTCAACTTTCCTCAACTATATTTTTCCTTTTGTTTGGCCGGATGTACAGTACTAGGAACTATGAAAAGAAAGACACAATGAAATAGGATAACAGAAGTAAGTAAGACTGTTTTGCTGTACAACTCCAGGAAAATAAAATGCATTTTTGTGTGGAGGAAAAAGAAAACTGCATTAACTTAAAATGCACTTGCCTTGACAACCAACATTTATCCTACCTCCAATTGTTTATAGTACAGGGGCCATATGAATTCTGTAAGCAACAACCAGGTTCCTTTAATCAGCCTCTTGAATTAGATTGAATCTTAGAGGGGAAAAAAAGCATGTTGAGACATCATATCAAGAACTGTTGCAAGCTCACCAAAAATGTGCATGATCAAAAAGACAATTTTAAATGTTTAACATGTGCACCTGTGGGATTCAACTCACCCCTTGCGGACTAATAAACGAGCTGTAAAATGTTCACTGTAGTTTGACAGATTAAACAAGAAAAAAGTCGCTGTTACAAATGAATGTATGAGAATAAAATTGTTGGTCACTGTACAGCTCAGGTATCAAACTCAGGCCAGATACGGCTCACCAAATCATTTCATGTTTCTTGCTAAAATAGTACAGTTGCTTCTTTTCACTTTTCATAACATTGAGCATTTTTTGTTCCAATCCACTTTTCAAAATAAATTAATAAAAAATAGTTTTAAAAAATTCTGGATTCCGTTGTGTACATATGAAAACATGAAGGCTCAGACATGTTGATGGATTCCAAGTGCTAAACCACGTGGCCCGTGACATAAATGAGTTTGACACCCCTGCTGTAGAGCAACTTGAAATGTAAAATTGCATCTATGCGTATTTTTCATGGAGAGAAGCATGTACACGTTTGCGAACGTAAAAAGCAGTGAGCGCGCTGCAGCAGGTGGTGAAGATAAAGAGCGCGACGGCGTCGTGAGCGAGATCGCCGTGGAGTCGCTCGTAGAGCGGCCGCCGCTCGCTGAAGTCTATCCGCAGAGCTTCGATCTGCACCAGGGTGCTGAACATGACAAACACGTGAAAGATCTGGTGGCCCTGCCCGATGAAGTCACACTTCCCTGGGAACCAGCTCTCCGGGTGAGGGCAGGAAAAAAAGTAGGCGCCGATGAGGAAAAAGAGCACTTGGTAGAGGTGGTAGACCACCACCAGGTCAGAGCGGCCTTCCTGGTAGCACGTGTAGATGCGATGAACCACGGGACTGATGTCCAAACAGTAAGCCAAGGCCGAGGGCACCACTTGGAAAAGCTTGTGAGTAATCTTGGGCAGCGTGGGACTGACATATTTGCCATAGCAGCAGCCAAAGCATGTGAGCCAGGCCAAGAAAGCAGCGGCGGGTAAGAAGAACCCTTGCACTCTGGCATGCCAAGCCTCCTCGATGGCGTAGTAGTAATGCGTCAACGCGCTGCCGTACTGGTAGATGGCCACCCCCACGTAGTCGAGGAAGTAGAAGGTGTAGTGGGACAGCTCAGATTTGGCAGACAAGAGATGAGCGAGTGCGCTAAAGGAGAGGTAGGTGAAGGCGGTGAGGAGGATGATGAAGAGGGGCTGAGCGTGAGGGTCTCGCAAAAAATCAACCGTCTGTGAGATCTCCTGCCACTTCACCAAGATGACCAGGGCGGCTAGCAGGTGTGTCCATACGTTAATGGTCTCGTTGTGCCTTTGGAAGAGGGTGAAGAAGTAGTAGCGCCAGCTATGGTCCGGCTGCCTGTAGCCAGTGAGGATGTGACGCTCTTGGAACACCCAGGGAACGTCAGACACCTTGACGGTGCAAGGCAGTGTGGGAAAGGCCGACTCCAGCAGCTGAGGGATCTGACGCAGCTGCTGGGCGTTGATAAACAGGCGGCCGATCTGCTCCATCACCACCGTCGCCATCGCAAACTACAAGAGGGGACAGAAGGGGGAAAGGAAGGGCGCAGCGGGAAATTTAGTGTGTGGGATTCAAACTATAAATTATGAATTATATGGTTTCCCTCGGAAGGTCTTAATAACTGTGAAGACCAGAAATGTATAATCATATATATCATATTACGTAGACACAACTGCACCTGCATTTCATTTTTACTCGAAGTATATTTTATATATTTGTTTTGGGCACACTGAACAGTGGCATTATTAGCCAAAGATTTCAGAATTCAGTTTTCATTTATACCCCAAGTGTCCAAACATTTTAAAATGTGTGTTTTTTTTCTTTTAGAGATGCACCCAACTAAAGGTACCTTCAGTGAAGTTAAGCTACATTTAATGTGGAATAGCATCTCGGCTAGATCTAACATTTATTTATTTATTTGTTTGTTTATTTATTTTAAGGTTCTTGTTTCCAAAAGAAAACCAGCTGTGTAGACTTAAACAAAAATCTGGCCAAGACCAAACTGTCCTAATTCGGATCAGCACTAACTCTACATAGGTGCAGAAAAATACTTTTCCAGGAATAACCTCTCTCACATGTGTGGAAACTTGACGAGAGAAGCGCTTTTAAGATCATTATTTTGAGTGGTACAAACACACAACAGCATTGTGTTCCAACAAGACCCAATAATAATAGCTGTGATGTATTTTGTGCATTCAAGGGACCCAAGGACACTGAACAATAAACTCATGAAGCTAAAAAATACATTGTTTGTTTGGCACGCCATTGTAGCGGAGGAGTAGATCGGGTTGACAGGCTTGACAGAGAACAGAAGCGTGAAGGAAGCTTTCAGTGGAGGTCAGACAGGCAAGCAGGCATTCCCGTCTTTTTTTTTTTTTATACAATGGAAATGACGAGAAGCACAAATCGTTTTGAAAGAAAATTATTGGTATCCTTGAATGTTTTGAACGAGCTATACAATGCCTTTTGAAATGAAAAGAAATGTACCATATTTGCATAAATGGAATGTGGTGAATATAGAGAGAATGAATGCATGGATCGATGTATGTATGGATTTTTTTTCAGGAATAAAACCTTTTCGAATTATTTTTATTGTAGTTGTATCAAACAAGAAATGGAAAGTGTGGCCTTGGACAGCAACACTGAACTGTTGCTCAACATTTTGCTGCACATCCTTTGGCAAAGGCAACTACCTCCGAGCATTTCTTCAAGCAACCCTGAAGCCTCTTGCACAAGTCAGTTGATGTTATGAAAACCGTTTTTAATACATTCAAGTCCTTCACTGCGCAGGGCGATAATGTATTTATTCTCAAATATGCTTAACTATTTTTTAAGTTGCTATAGAAATGGTGACCCTAGTTTGCTTTCATCTGTCCACAAAACATCTTCCTACAAAGATACTCTGTCAAACATCATCGAGGCTAATAATGTGAGTCAGACCTGTGCAAGGTGTGTCCGAAAAGTTCCATGACTGATGCATTTCATCCTAAATCTATGAGTTTCCAGGAGCCATCTAACGTTTTTGCACTTGGTTTGATCAATATCCTCTGCGTCTGGTTGTCAAGCAATGAGCAGAGGGAGCTATGCTGATACCAATGAGGCCAGACTTGTTTGGGAGTGTCATGACTGGTGATGAGTCAAAATAAACTTCAAGTACACAGCCTTCAGTGAAATAGGCTGACATTGAAAAGGCCAAAGAGAGCAAGGAAGTCAAAGTCCGAAGTCCTATTGATGGCATTCTTTCAGGTGGGGGGGCCTCAGCCGCTGCGAGTTTGAAATATAATAATTGTCATCAGTCCTGAAGGTTTTCTGACAGTGTGAATTGTTGAATCCGAGACACTTTGCTGGGATTATTCTTTAGACAATACATCTTTATTTATATCGTGCTTTCACAACAGCGGCACTATAAGATTAAAACGGCAGCAACACTTCAATTTGACCGGGATCAGTGAGTGTACAGTATGCGATTTCTGGCAAGATGTTTCAACAGTAAAGCATTTACCATGTGTTCAAATTTCATTTTCATAACACCGTAAGACAGTGATGAAATCCTACTATTTGTGTAGCAAACTGCTTTTGGGGGGTTACTTGGAGAACATTTTGTATCTTTTACAGAAAAGCCAATCAAGAAAAGACGACATGACCTCATACAAAACATAAAATATCCACATTGTAAAAATATTTGAGCCATTCCTTTTTCCAGAACCATTTCACACGTACTTGACACATTAAAGGTCGAAAAAAAATGAGGTATAAGAATCAAATTAATTGCTGATTTTTTTTCAACATTATTTTCATAGAATGTGGTCTCTAAAAGTTCTTTTTCAGTGCCAGAATAAAGCACTTTTCAAACTCCACTAAGTGCAAAAGGCTTGCACCACTGCATGAAACAACAATGGCCCCCAGGTTGTGAGCGTTCCCGTTTTTGAGAGCGCTGAAATAGTAGCACCAGAAAGTTTAAAAAAACAAAACATACATGCATACATTTTTGCCATTGATTCTGATGAGAAATCAATGCTGCTGATTTAGATGAGACCGCAGCTTGCAACCGCAACCTTGTTGCAAATGACAGCTCTGACTGAGCGCATCCGTTACTAATGGCTCCATGGGAACTCAGTGAGTTGAAGCTTGTTCGCGAGCTACAGCTTCACCAAGACCACTCGAGATGTATTTCAGGCTGAGCAGGGAGCAGTGTCTTTTTAAGAATGTCACTGGATATCATCTCTTGTGTCACAGAGCTCGGGACACTGAGACATTAAATTAACAAAACTTCCTCTACAGATGGGTATTGTTAAGATTGTAACTATACTACTACTCTTAACGTTGTTGACGTTATATGGCGTGTGTGTGTGTGTGTGTGTGTGTGTGTGTGTGTGTGTGTGTGTGTGTAATATGTATATATATATACACACACACACACATATATATATATATTACACACACACGTCATTATATTTTAAAAATAATCAGACTGAAAAACCACCTTAAATCTAATAGTGACTTTAAATTTGGTACTGTTAAAGAATGTGGAACTTATGAAAACTCATTTTTATGATACAGTTAGCAAATTGAGATATAATTAAATCAAGAACTGTTTACGAATAACACCGGTTAGACAAGTCTAGTGAATTTCCCGTGTTATGTACGTATGTGTGTGGGGGGCGATGCGTGTAGTAGTGAATGGGAGATTACGTAACAATATGCATCCGACGTCCACACCCTTTTCTCCTAACAAAGGTTGTGTACGTGCACGCCTTTGATTTATAAAGGAAACGTGGTGGATCATAGTCAGGAATTATGAAAACATCAGTGTTGCGCTGTACAACGAGGCGGCCCTGTTGCACTCGTTCGATCCGACAAATCGTGCACCTGATAGACGCCTGTGAATTCCAAATCAATTTTTTTTGAGGGGGGCAATTTACACTTTATCAAAACTGGAAGGTCTTATTCCACTCCCCGTGCGCATCACACAACGACAATAGGGCGTTTAGCGTGGAATTAGTGAGATAACCCTTCACTTGCGGGGTTTTCTGCTCGAAGCGGAAATCTTCCTTTTATCATCTGAACTAGTGAAAGCGAGCCACATACCTGTAGATGGTGAAATCAATCCAAAGTCTTAGAATTTGCCAGCGACGAAGGACATGCAGCCTGATAAATTATTAAAAACATTGTGCGACGAATTACACGGATGGAGGATGGCCGTGGCTCTAACAGTGCTTGACGGTAGGGCGCAGACTCCAAGAGGATGTCAAGGTCTTCTGACAGGCGGCTCTTACAACCAATCAGAAGACCCGGCTTGGCCTCTTTTCGCGGTATGCTTCATTTCAGCCAATGAAGAGCTGTCGTCCGCGTAATCAACCCACCTCACCATAGGGACATTTCACCACAGTCATGATTTGTTGCACTTGGATGACACATTGTTATCATACGAGAAGTCATCAAGTGTCTCACCTAATGTAATGTTAAAATATCATAATTAACTTAGATTTCAACTGTTTTATGACGACCGAGTGGTTGCCTCATAGTTCCGAGGTTCCAGCCTTCCATGTGGAGTATGCATCTTCTCTGCATGTTAATATGGGTTTTCTGTTGATACTCTGGCTTCATCTTGCATTTAAAAACGTGCTTTTTAGATTAATTGAACATGTTCATTTGCAATTAGCTGGTGACTAGAGACAGCTAAGAATAAAGTATACAAATATTTTAGAATATCAAATAAAATGCTGGAGGGGACTTAACTGGGACTACACAGATTTCTGTGCTATAGTTATTAGTGTTCTTCGGATTGGCATTGTGGGTAATAGTCGGGGGGGAAAGGCAGAAAAGGTTTCTCTAGTCTTCCCCAAATGATTAAAAACCAAGGATTTTGACTCCACCGTTACAAATTGTCAAAGTCCCCTTAAAACTTCCAAGTCCACGGGTGTCCAAACTCAAGGCCCGGGGGCCAGATCTGGCCTGCCATATCATTTTGTGTAGCCCGCGAGAGCAAATCAAGCATGTCAACTTTTCCATGATGCTTGCTAAAGTCTGAACTAAAATTTAAAATGGTATCAATCATTACATCAAGATATTGCAAGCATTATCTCATTACGTACTTATTACATTAAGATAAACAATGGCTGAACTAACCATTATTCTTGACTTCTGATTTCAAAACTAGTTATCCACCAATTTGTTGTGCACTGTATATGTAATATGTGGAGGTGATCAAATATTTTTACCGTTTCACAAAATTCATAATGGCCCGCTCAGGGAACTCGGAACTACAATGTGGCCCACTAAAGTTTTCAAATGAGGTTTTAATAAGACTTGAAATTTGAAAAGTAGCTAAACTAAAAAGATCTTGACATTGGATGCCACAAAGATCTTGTTTTGTCGTCAAATCAATCTGTCATTCTTGTGTTCGGCATTCATGAACAACAAGGTCTCTATTGTTTGTCCCAGTCAGAGATGTGCATTGTGTCTTCGCTCAAGTCAGGGAAAGTGTTTTTTTCTGTTAACATTGTGGAGACATTGTTTCTAAGAATTTATGGTGACTTGTGACACTGTGACTTAACCACGTAAATACTGCATGCAATGTGACGGTATTCAACGGGGCAAGTGAAATGGAGCCTGGTAATGTTTCAGTGATCAATGATGGCAATCAAGTTATTTCATGCAAAGACACTAGAATGACTGTCAAACAGTAAAGTTGAACCAGCATTGCAAATCAAAAGCTTGATTACAAATGTCACGTTAACCCTTGTGCTATGGTCGATGAAAATAATTTTATGTGACGCAACATCCAATTTTACAAAGATTGTAAAACTATTATTCCTGAATATTTATTTTACTTTCAACCACTCGACATGTTCAGTGGAATCAGCACTATATATACATATATAGTTCTTATTTTTTACTGTGGTTTTTTTTTGCCCTCTATGGACAATAAAAGCGGTACTGTGCTATGACCAAAACGTAAAATATATCTATATATATAAAACATGAATTGGAATATTTCATATCACACATTTTTTATGCTTTGTCTTTGATTTAAACATGACAACACCCAAAAATCAACAAAAATTGTAAACACAATTTCAAAAACTGACCCATTATCACCAAACGTTATGTGAACATGGATATTGATATCATAATCATCAAAACATTAGAACAAAACGATTGTGGGTTATATTTACGTTGTATGCCCGGATGCGTTGCCTCATACCACGTTAATATAACCCAAAATACTGTAATACTGTAATATATAGTTACGGTTCCAGAACAGATTCGGACTCTACAAATGTAATGTAAAGGCAGATAAAGGTATACAAAAATATTTTACAGCAAAAAAAAAAATGACAAAGTACAACTAATGACGCTGGTACGCACACCAGGAGAAAACGAGAAACCCAAAAGTGTATGCATAAGGCAAGAGAAAAATACCAATGAAAATAGCTTGTCACCAAAGGACAAAATTACCCAGTCACGAAAATGTAAAAACCGAGAGTAATGATAAACACAGGCAAACTACTGACGGAAAATGGAGAACGAGAATACGGAGCAATATCGAGAACGTTTAGAAAACTGCACTTGAACAAATTGCATGAGCAAGGTGAATTATCCGACAGTCAGCTTTCGTCTGTGATGTCCATGATCAAATGAGGAACAGGTACGCAGCAGGAAGGACTGGAACACCACTGTCACCCACTGGGGACTATATAATATAACCTGGATGTGCTAACCATAGTCAACATTCAGAAAAGTGAACAATACATTTAGGTTCCTAACTAAGTCATTTTGCTCATTTAAATGCTTACATTAGCTAAAAATGTCCACCCTATCATTGTCCACCATGTCAACAAGCTCATATATTATATTTTGTTGTTTGCATATACATTATCTCCTTGCAGACAATTTATTATTTTTTTTAAAGTGTGTGAGCATGACCAATATTCTTTTCTGACAGAATAACATCAATTTTAATGAATTTTTTGGGGGCGTAATGGGAAAGTCACAAAGACACCTTGTGGAAACATTGACTGATATGATGTGAGCGGTAAAGTCACCATTAACGAAACATGCATTTGAGACAGATAATAGACGTAACAGGCAGTTACAGTTGCCCTGAGAATACCAAATGACAAGTCGACACACCTTAAAACTGTGAGCACATGGCATTATTTAAGTACTCAACAGTGTTTGTTTTGTTTGACAGGTTGGAGGTCAACTGTTAGGTCGTTGAGAGATTTTTCACTGAGCCCTGCCAAACAAGATGGATTGGTCATGCTGAACAAGGTGAGTAGATCTTCTGCAAGTTGCCCACAAGTTCACCACATTTAACAGTTTGTGACCTCTTTCCTGGGGTATGTGAAGAGCAAAGTGCTTTCTGCAATCCTGAATGAACTGATTAAAAAAAAAAAAAAAAACAAGCACCACTTGAGCTGCGCGCATGATCATGTCTAGACAAAACTAGGCCATTCCATCATTGTTTGCCAAGCAACCTGAGGAATGCACACCGAGTCCCAGTATAGTTACTCTATAGTTACATGAAATAATGTGTCACTAAAACTGTCACTATACTCACTGTGAAAGAACATTACAATAAAGGTACCATGTTACTGTTTGTATGAAACCACAGAGTATTTTTAAGATAAGAAAACTTGTATTTGTCTCACAATGGAGAAATTTCAGCTTTGTTACTTAGAATCACAAAAATGTCATCATTCAATGTGATCATTTTTTGGCCCAATGACTCTGCCTCCACTCTCATTTATCTTCCTTCATCCCAGAAACAACCTAATCAATGTTTGAAATGTGTGGGTTTTTTTAGGTAAAAATATGATCACGGTCAAAACAATACAAATGAAATCAAGTGAAAAGTAGTGAAAATACTGGTCAAAACTAACGTGTTACAATGCATTAGTTTTCTTTGACGGTAGTGACATGTTGAGCAGTGACATGATGCAAGAGGAAAGAGCTGTGGGGTGGAAATGAGCACTTATGTTATGGGTGCACCATGTCTAATGGAATTCCATGATAAGAGCTTTTCATTTTTTGCTCTCTGAGACTCCGAGAGCGGTAGAGATCATTTGTTATCTACTGGACTTGAGCATTAATGACAGGGAGGGAAAAATGCTGGTTTCATAGAAGGGAGTCATTCATAATAGCTATTTTATCCTCATGCGGGAGTTGTCGTAAATGTGAATTCGTTTTGAGGAAGTAGACGGACAGCACACTTATCTATTCCACTCCAGAGGATAATTTTGTTGAGAACTTTTTGCACTATTATATTCCTTTTTTTTTTTTACATTTTGAGGATTTATAACTCCTTTACATCTGATTTTTAACTGCATGTAGGTAGAATTATAAAATGAATATATATATATTTGTGTGTGTATATATATATATATATATATATATATATATATATATATATATATACACACACACACACACACGTTTTGTCATTTATTTTACTTTAACTATTATCTACTTATTTTCAACTTTGCTGTCTTCTTAGTTTATTAAATATCTTTAAGCTCACTTTACACTGTTTTCTTATTAAAGACCTCCCTCATGGATTTTCAAGAAATTGACAGTTATTCCCACTCCATTCCATCTGCCGTATAGAATCCCGAGTCCCTGCAATCATAGCGATAGCTGAATATACTCTGGTCTTCACAAATACAGCGAATCATTTAGATAGAAGAGTTGCTGTGAAAAGGGTATGATCAGATTCTTTTTTTCTCTGCCAAAGGTTGTTTAATAGAAAATGTAACCGATTTAAGCACGCAAGAAACAAGGCAAGTCAAAACCTGGGCATCTCTTTTGTTGTTGGTTCACAGAACCTTTGTCCTCTGCCTACGCTACAGTATGTGAAAATTGGTAAACAGGAAGTTTTAACCCTTTATAAACGGGCATCTCTTTTGTTGCTGGTTCACAGAACCTTTGTCCTCTGCCTATATTACAGTATGTGAAAATTGGTAAAAAAGAAGTTTTAACCCTTTATAAACGGCGAGCCAGCCAGGGGCTATTTTAATCCCTGGGGTAAGCAAGATTTGATCGTAGGTAAAGCCTCACCCATGCCTATTGGATTCTGTCACTAGGTGTCAGCAGTGTGAAACCATAAGCTCAACAGGAAACGCTCAAAAATATGTGCAACATTATTAAGTCATCTGAAGTTTATTAGTAATAGTACAGACAAGCAAACAAGGTCTCTCAAGAAAGAAATGAACAGTACCTGCAATTTAAAATATACAATCGATGAGAAGTGCTGAAAATGGACCAGTATACCAATTGGAATGGCCACCAGTGGAAAAACACAGTTAACACCAGAAACAGTGTAATCAGCTGCCAACAGGAACTAGTTGCGTAAAAAGAGGCACTAAATCTTAAACTGCAACTATTGCAATAAATGTAAAACGAAGCTTTTCCTTGAATGGAATACATCCTCTTTCCATCTTCATTCATTCCTTTGTCTTCCTCAGTTCTTCGATCTTCTTTTCCTTTAAAAAAAAAGTTATTTCTTTTTGTGTCTCATTTAATTTAAAACTTAAAAGATCACCAGTACATACCTTTTCCTTGAGTTTCTTATCGAGAGCAGCCAATCGCGCTTCGCGATTGTCTTTGTTTGCCTCCATCTTCTGGTTCAGCTTCTCTTGAGTTGTCTTGCTAAAGTTGCAACAATCATCCAAGGCCCTCTGGAGGACTTCTCTCTCATGCTCTCGTTTCTCGGCCAATTGCTTCAGCACTTCAGCCTCGTGGGTCTAACAAAGACAAAAATCTGCGTTTCACCGTGGTTGTTGGAGATTTGTTATTTCAGTCAATTCATGTTATTTCTGGATGTACCTTGTATCGCTCTTCTGCAGCAAGCATCTTCTGAGTGAGCTTCTCCTGAGTGGTCTTGCTGAAGTTGCAGCCTTCATCCATGGCTCTCTGGAGCACCTCCTTCTCACGCTCCCTTTTCTCTGCAAGGGTTTTCAGCACTTCAGCCTCGTGGATCTGGACAAAAAAAAAAAAAAAAAGCAATTTTGACTAACTTGTCCAGTATTTGGCTGACTGACCAATTTGTGATGTGAAGATACCCGGTGTCTCTCTTGTGCAGCCACCATTTTTTGAGTGAGCTTTTCCAGTGTATTCTTGCTGAAGTTGCAGCATTCATCTATGCCCCTCTGGATCACTTGCTTCTCATGCTCTCTTTTCTCTGCCAGGTTCTTTAGTAATTCAGCCTCGTGGTTCTGAGAAAATGGGGCAAGATTGAAGATACGATTGAGTCTGTCAAGGGCAAGGCCGGTGGCTATGTTCTGGCCTGCGTTCGCATTTGAACAGCATAATCCAGACAACCCTCACATACCACTTTTTTTTTTTTGTAAATACCTAACCAAAAGACCTAAGCCAGTGATATACAGTAAAAAGTTGTTGGACCTCAGAGAAATTTAGAGCAACAAGTCAGCTGTTCAATTATTCGAATTAATTGGTCATTTTCCCCACAGTTGATCAAATAAATGGGAGTTAAATGTCCATTCGGGTTTTCTAACCAATCATGTGGTAGATACCTTGCGTCTCTCATCAGCGGCCTCCAACTTCTTCAGAATCTCATCCAGCGAGGTTTCCTTCTTTTTCACAGGGGAGAGTGGAAATTGCACTTTTGCATCAGGAGAGGTGGGTCTCAGGATGAGCTCAAAAGCGTGACCTGACGCACGCTTGTTCAGCTCCTTAACTTGGATGTCTGCAAAACCAGATGTGTTAAAGCTGACTGCTTGAGCTACGGTGGCGATACACAGGTGACTCCTTGGGAAATTTCATTCATCTTGTTGCAAATACAAAAATTCATTTTGTCCAACTTAGATGTGGCAAATTAATAATTCACGGTTGCTGTAGATTTTCAAAAGTAAACATTTGTTAAGTGTAATCCCCCCGCCCCCCAAAAAAACCCCACATGACAGCGCAGTATAATCCATTATATTGCACTCACCTGCAATGTGTGCCATTTCACTTGAGAGGTTGTGTATGGAACCACTAGTGGTAAGAATAAACAGAAATTAAAACGGGTCATATAATTTTCTGCCCAAACAACAGTAATGAGTTTTACTCCTCAAACAACAAAGACCTCGTGTTGAAAGAAGTTAAATTGTGGCCTGCTGAACTCTAGCTCTGCGTACCTACAGCCCAGTTTAAGTTGTTAATATGACGACAGACACGTGGAAATGCAATGTTAGGAAAACCACTCAAATTACAACTGTAATATATGTTGGAACAAGTCGATACGTAGCTCTCTTGTTCACCAATGCACCAACTTGCTGGCTCGTTTGAGATAAACAACGGGTGCTTGTTGCAAATACAAAATATAGGAGGCCAGCAGCAGATTTAAGCAAACTCGTTTCCCAAAAAACGTGAACATTTGAGTGTTAAAACTGCTAAAAGTAAGAGCGATATCTAGTAAGACGATCAAATGAAAAGTGGCGTTTTGCTCCAGGTGTAACGTTTCATCGTCGCCATGTCGCGTGCCCAGCAGCCATGCCAAAGGTCCATTCAATTACCTGAAGTTGGCTTCGTTTTAAAAGTCACAATCGTTGCTAGTATACTCTTGGCGCTTCTCTACACAATCCGCGAGTGATCTGAAATCTTATTTAAGTGGTCACGTAGAGCATCGTTCTCACCTATTCCCGCGTTTGAGGTGACCCAGTGAGATATGCTTTCAAGGTTTTCAACCGCCAAGTGAGCAGCCTCCCGCACAAAGTTGGATATATGACGTCTACGCAGCTCTTGACGTTGATTGGTCCAAATTCACCAATCAGATGGAGCTCTGACGTTACACTAAACAAGTATGTCGGCTCAAGCGACGTCACAAGAAAAATCTCACTTCTAAACTTTTATACACAAAATTAAACCCTTCATCTCTTTTACATCACCTTTTGGAACAAAACTATGTAAAAGGGTGATGGTTAAAATCTTAATTGGGAGCACAGTACTTAATTGATTAAGCCTCCCTATCAATAGAAAATAATTATTGATCGTTAGTGTACATAGTCCACAAACACATTTGACTACTGACAACAGGTGATGAAAGCTGACAGTGCAAAATCATTTACATTAAACTTTGATTTACAACCTAAATTATTTTCTAAATCCTAAATTCGCATTTTAATGACCTATATTTAACCGCTTGTCTTGCTTTGCAGAGCTTCTCTTGGTTACACTTCTTCTGCTAAATACATATATGAGATATATATTTTTTGTTCAATTAGATTTCAGTCTCTATTGTGATTTCAGTCTCTATATGTGCTGCCATGTCAAATAAAATATCCGCATGACCATCAGAATCAGTAGTGCTAAACTATAACTTTATATTTATGAACCATGGGACTGTCAGATTTCAAATTCATCCTGAGAGAGCCACAGCGCTATTCCTCAGACAATTTTCCATCAAAGCAAGCCAAACCAAGTTCGACTAGATATTAACAGGTCTGTAGTCATCTGCATACACAAATACATTTACAATCAGCATCTCTGGTGAGTATGATATTAGATTTTATTATTTTCTGGATCTTTCTGTTATTTGTTAAACATTGCATTTGAACTCATCCAGATGTTTTTTTGTGGTTTGTTTCTTCTATACAATACATCTTTATTTATATAGCACTTTCACAACTGTGGCCCTGCTAGAACCGGCACTGGCCCTGTATATTAATTACATAAGTTTGGATGGTTACTTTTGTGTACTGTCTTTAGAGGAAAATATTACCTCTGTGTAGGTACAGTACTTATACGCATATTAATTATGTGTGTGCGTATATTATGTGTGTGTGTATATAGTGAGTCAGACGTGCTAACCAGTCAAACAGTGTGCCGTTCAAAAGACAATTCAAATTTTGTTAAACAATACATCGATACATTTAGGTTGTAATTAATTCAATTTGCTCCAGCTCCACAACCCTTGTGAGGATAAGTGGCTCGATTAATGCATGATAGCTAGTCGTATGTTAGTGTGTGTGTGCGCGTGTCGGTGTGGGTGTCTCGTTGGCCTGCCATGCATGGTTTTGGAATGTGGGAGGAAACCAGAGTCCCCGGCGAAACCCCGCTTCGGCACGGACAGCATATGCAAACGTCATCCAGGAAGGCCGGAACCGGAATGGGACCCTGCTCCTATGCACTGGGAGGCGTATATTTAAAAGAGGCCTAGCGACATCATTGGTCATCATCTCCGCACTTCTTCTGCACTTATTTAGCTTGTTATTAACCATGCGATCGCTCCTTGGTGGGCTGACTAGTAGTTTGTGAAAGAGCTTGATGAGATGCCAGTCATTCAATCTTCACGCCCGTAGAGGGCAACATTTAGCTGATCACTCGTTTGCCATTCTCCAGGAAACACGACATTCACCCAGTTTTGTCTTCAGACAGCCAGCTGTACGCGTAAAGCGGCGAGAGGTACAACTAATCTCAACATTTTGATGTCATCATGGGAGCCTGTTTGGCACTGTGTTCTTTAGCCAGCTGCGTAAGTATCTCGGCTCAATTATGTCGTCATCCTTGAATGTTTTAGTCTGAACTCAGTCGAGGCGTCACAACAACACAAGCAGTCGACAACGCCACCGAATAACGACTAACATTCAAGTAGCTGCTGTGAGCACCAAGTTATAGAATCATATGTACGCGTCTCCCAGGCTCATTAACGTGGGTTACTTGATTACTTTAATATTTGTCACAAAAAAATCTGACTTCATGTTTTCCAAGAAGTTAGCTTAACAAGCTAGCCATTTCGTCGACTATAGATATGCAAGAGTCGGTTGGGTTCATTTGTAACCGTTTATGATATCTGTTTCGCCCAGCATGTTATTTAAGATTTTGGCCCCACGCCTTTGTCACGTTTACGGTTTAAAAATGCCACCGTTTTCTCGAACGGCGATAATGATTGAGAAATGTTTGTAAAACGCCCTTCTGACCAATGGCCAACAGGTGGCGATCTAAGTTGTTGTAAAATGACGTACCGTATTTAGTGTGGTCAAATTTCTCCTCATTACATTGATCTTGTCAGTCAAATGAGCTTGGTTTTACATAAATTATCAGCACATTCTTGTGTCTCAATTCTAATACAATTGTTTATATTCAAGCGTTACTGCTTGACCTATGAACTGAAGTGTCAAGTTAAAGCTAAAAGTGCTTCCACTTGGTGTCTTCTCCAATCTTGCAGGCTTCTTGTTTGTGTGGCTCAGCACCATGTCTGCTGTGTAGCTGCTGTCCCTCCTCCAATAACTCCACTGTCACACGACTGGTTTTCAGCTTCTTTTTGCTACTTGGGACCTTGGTGTCAGCTATAATGATCCTTCCCGGAATGGAAACTCAGCTGCGCAAAGTGAGAGATGTTGCATCGCCATCATTCTTGACTTTCAATTTATACTCCCGACCATATTAGGATATTTTGTGCATTGAAATTGATCATGTTGATTTGATTTTTGGGTTTTTCAGATCCCAGGATTTTGCGAGGGTGGAAGCACTGTATTTGGCCTTGAAAACAAGTTTGACTGTGATGTCATCGTGGGCTACAAATCCGTGTATCGCATTTGCTTTGCCATGACCTGCTTCTTCTTTCTCTTCTTCATCATCATGATTCGCGTCAGGACCAGCAAAGACCCCCGTGCGCCTGTTCAAAACGGGTAAAGGTTGCAGCTGTATTCCACTCATGTCACATGGCTTTAACAGACATTTCCAGGCATCAAAACCTCAAGAGTGCCAGCCATTTAACAGCATTTTGAGTTATTCATTAATTTTTTTAAGACCAACAGAATATTGTGTTCGATGATTATTTCTACATTGTATCAACCGAATTAAAGAATCAAAAATAAGAAGCTCTTTCACCACGAAAAAAAATGGATTCTCCATTTTTTAGTTATCAGCAGTATTTTGCGAAATTAGGTCGCTTCTCACATAATACAGAGAAAAATCAAGCTTTTTATGTAAACAAATATCAAGCAGAACTTTGGACTGGGCCATATGGCTGAAAAGTGTATTATGATATAAGTATTTCATATTGGTCTGACAATTTAATTTAGGTCACTTTAATATTACGGTAATATTTAACCTTTAACAAGAGTTCAATGCAACTATGAAAAGTGAAATTAACTATTCAATATAAGTATAAATTGAACACCTTTTAAAACATGATTTGCTTGACTGGGCAATATGGATGAAAAATGTTTCACAAGTTTTTCCATATCAGTCGACTCATAATTTTTAATGTATTTAAAATTTAAGATCAAGTTTAATAAAGCACAACTTTTAAGTGAAAAGAAATATTAAAATATCTGTTAGTAAATTTAATTTTCCAAAAAATGAATCCAAAAAGTGTTTGTTTTTGTGTGTGTGTAAATTGGAATGTACTCTAAATGCTTATTTGCGGAAGATGCGACCCCAAAGCAGAATCGTGTATAATTCCATTAACCTTCATTCAATATTGTCCATACAATAGAAGTGGAGCAAACTAATTCTCTTGTAGTGCATGCATGACAGTTGACCACGCGTCTCAGAGAAGCTGACAGACGAGCACTTGGTCGTGCTCAGAAACACGCATTTGTGCTAAACATTTTGTAATTGTGGCACAAATCTATTGCTGCGCTGTGGTCTCTGCTTACAACATGCATGTACTATGTCGGGTCATGGTTTGATTCCTGATTTACATTCACTTTTAACACTTTTCAGTCATCTGACTATTGCGATACATATTGATTATTGCCAGTGACTTTAATGCTAATATTTTTGCTTTTGTGACACTGCTAACATCTGAACAGTGGTTTCATTCTGTAAAGCAGTAAATCCAACATATAGGAATGGCTCTTGATTGAGGCACGTCAGCCATTAGTGGCTGTTCACGTCAACCACCTTGCCATCCTTGTCATATTTCCAAGATTGTCGTACTTTGATCCTATTATGACATGCGCATACAGACTAATGCTAGCTATCATAACGTACTCTGTGAATGATATACATACATGTTCTGGTTTCAATTGTTTGCTTCAGATTGTCCGACTGAAAGTCTGTTAAGTTTTGCCATGACAGAAAAGTCACCTTTCCTCTACTATTATAAACAGTTGTTTAAAAAGGAGTGATTTCAAATCTAAAATGTTGCACAACTGCCGTCTGTTGGCGGTGTGGTCCATTACCACTCTTCAAGCACTTTCGATTTCAGGCGAAGAGCATCACACTCCCCTCTGCCACTCCCAATGAAAAAAATGTAGCAAATGACAAAACTGGCATTGAAAGTTTTGAATCCGATGAACACCTTATGTTGTTCTTGGTATGTAATAAATCAAGTGTGCATGTCATGTTTTTTCAGAGAAAAAAAATGTTTTTTTTTATCCAATGTTTAAAATACATGAACAGGATGTGCATTTGCATCATTGACTTTAATCTATCTGCTGTACTGAATGTATTTTTTTTAACTGTTTCCTTTTCAGTTTCTGGTTCTTTAAATTTCTGATCCTAGTTGGGATTACAGTGGGAGCCTTTTTCATCTCTGATCCGCTCTTCAATACTGGTGCGAACAACATTCATTTATTTTATAGCAACATACTTTTGAGAGGCTGATGTTTTTATTTTGTATGTATAACTGTATTTCGGTTGTATTTGTCACAGCTGTGTCTCTTTCCTTTTTTGCTTCACAGTGTGGTACTATTTTGGACTAGTGGGTTCACTCTTATTCATTATCATTCAACTCATTCTCCTCATTGACTTTGCCCACTCCTGGAACAAAGCGTGGGTAGAAAATGCTGAAAATAATGACAACAAGTGCTGGTATGCAGGTATAGCATTTTCATTTCTGATGTCTTCCATAACATGACTCAAGCGCCGTAAATGTTTCATAATTGGCCCGCATCTTCATTTGATTCCCAGGCCTGCTGTCTTTCACCTTCCTGAATTACGCCCTGGCTTTCACCGCTGTTGTGTTGTTCTATGTTTACTACACGCAACCGGATGACTGCAAAGAGCACAAGATTGTCATCAGCCTCAACCTTATCTTCTGTATCATCATCTCTATTGTTTCCATCCTGCCCAAAGTTCAGGTACCGTAATTAGTTTCAACATACGCTAATGTTTTTTTTTTTTTTTGTATTTTGATTGTGTCTAGCTAAGTTGTAATCTGTAAATCACAACTTAAAATGTCAGTCCCATTTTTTAAATCACAAACACATTAAAAAGCAAAAAGCTGTGTTTACATTTCACATCACCGTTAATACCAGACTATTTGAAGCGGCAACTCGCTTTCCTTGGTGTACACAGTTTTAAGGAAAACAGGTGTTCCGTAGAATTAAATGAATGTGGCTTTTAAAATGTCCCAGTGTTGCACATCGTGAAGTACGGTGTTAATGTATGAATGCTGTGATGCTTGCAGGAAGCCCAACCTTACTCTGGCCTGCTACAGGCTTCTCTCATCTCTCTCTACACCATGTACGTCACTTGGTCTGCACTGACCAACAATCCAAGTGAGTCTCGTGGTGTGTGATTCACAGTGTATGTCGAGTCATTCGTGATCAGTATTATTGCAACAGTTCCCATAGTGATAAATCCAGTTCAGTGGATTCCTGGTTATTTCTGATATTCAACCGTAGTCATCCCTCCCTGACCCCCACCCCTAAAAATAAAATTAAAAAATCCGAAGTGATTCACAGGCTGTGATGGAAAATTCCAAGTTGGGTATACTGTACAGTAATCAGTGAGTCCATTCCCATTTTTCAAAAAGAAAAGAACAATAACAAAATACTTGCAATTCACGTTCAAAGTGCATTTCAAAGCTCAATATTAAGGAATGGTGGACTAAAAATGAAATATCATCCATCATTATTTGAAGTGCTTCTGCTCAAATCCCAGTTGTCTTTGGGCAGTCGGCAGGGTTTACCCTGAACTGGTCACCAGCCAATCGCAGGGCACACAAAGACAAACCATTCGTGCCTACAATCACACCTAGGGACAATTTAAGAGTGTTGAATCGACCATGCAAACGTGGTGAGAATCATTGCTTTAAAGTGACTTTGCTTTTCAAACCAAGTATGGAATTTGTAACTGTACACACTTTTCCTTTTATTCCATTTAAATATGTTCAGACCGACATGTCTTATTTTAATGTTATCCCACAGCAAATAGTTAAAGCAAAAATCCAATCTTTTTTTTAAAGTTGCATTTGTATGTTCTTTGCCCCCTCTAGTCTAAACATGGTTGTGATGCATATTGCTTTTGTGGAGTAAGAATTAAGAAGACTAATCCTCCCGTTTACAGCCAACCAAGGAGATGGACATTTGATGTCGACATCAAAGGGCCCATGAACTTCTTGCGAATGTCACAGCTTATCTCTTTTTTCGGTTTTGGTCACGGGATGTTCGTGGGCACAGTCGATAATTTCAGTTGGTAGGCAGTAGGTGGCAGCGTTGCATAAAAAGTCAGGCTCCTTGGTTGGCTGAAAAACGAAGTGTATTCGGCTATATTTGATTCCATGTAAACAATATTAATCAGAACGCAGTGTTTAGACTAGTGGGTGCATATTGTATCAGTACATATTGCAAAGAACATTTTTTTGGGCTTGACTTCTGCTTTAATATCCCCACATAAACTAGAGCTGACTGTAAAGCCCGTGTTAAATGTTCTGTAAAGCGCTTAGGTACAGCTGCAGCGCTATATAAATAAAGAAGTATTGTCGTGTGTGTGTGTGTGTGTGTGTGTGTGTGTGTGTGTGTGTGTGTGTGTGTGTGTGTGTGTGTGTGTGTGAAAAATAGAGAGATTTGCAATTTTGTAAAGTAGCATCCCGCGTGTTTGTCACAATCCTCTGATCCATTGTCTGTGTTTGTGTTTGTGTGTGGGCTGATGTCATAGATCGCAAGTGTAACCCCAGCCTGTTGAGCATAGTGTCGAATGTCAGCACCCCCACAACTTCTGAGCACACGCCAGGCCACTTGCAGTGGTGGGATGCTCAAAGCATTGTTGGCTTGCTCATCTTTCTCTTCTGCACCCTCTACGCCAGGTGAGTCTGGTGTCTTTGCGTTTTGTTACATTTTGTCATATGTGATCCCGCTTACTCTTCCTTGTTTCCCAGTATTCGTTCATCCAGCAACACTCAGGTCAACAAGCTGCTGCAAACGGAGGAGGGTGGCGGCGAGACTGGAGTGAGTGTGGGAGAGGACGGCGTACACAGGGCTGTGGACAATGAGGAGGACGGGGTGACTTACAGCTACTCGGCCTTCCACTTCCAACTGGCTCTGGCGTCGCTGTACATCATGATGACTCTCACCAACTGGTACCTGTAAGTCTGACTCGCCAACAGATGGCTAGTCGTGGGGAGGATAAGGAGCCAGAGCGAGACTTTAAAAATATAAATAACACTGCTCAACAATTTTATTTGTTGCATATTTTAATCAGAGATGCAAGCAGTGTTTCCTATATGTTATTTATTTATCTGTCTGTCTATTTATTTGGTTATTTATTTATTTATTTATTGCACGTGTTCCAATCCTGGCCTTGTTGTTTCTCAGAACATCAAATCTTCATAATATTATATTACTAATATAACATGTAAACTAGTATCCATCCATCCATTTTCAAATCCTCTTCTTCTCATAAGGTTCGCGGGCGTGCTGGAGCCTATCCCAGTAGGTAGTTTGGTCAGTAGGCAGAGTACACCCTGAACTGGTTGCCAGCCAAATGCAGATGTAATATAGTTATTTGTTTGTTTATTTAATAATATTTATTCATTAAGGGTTGGGTTCAGCAACAAGTGGATTTTTTTTCTGAAATGTCATACCTATGAATTACCACGCATGGTGAAATCCATGTTTGTGCAAGCTTTTGTAGGTCCATCCTAAAAACAAAAAAAAATGATGAGCTAGACTAAAGGCCACTTCTAAAATCAACGTCAAAATTACGTTGGGGGACATACAAAGCCATCTCTGATTTCAAATTTGCTGTTGACCAATGTAATTGTTGCCCCGCCCCAAGAATGTTTAGAATTGCATATACCGGTACTGTTGAGTTTGTTTACACTTTAAAATATACAACAAACCATGATCATGAAACACTAACGTTATTTGAAAAGCAGAAAAAAAACACTCAAACTGTATGTAAATTGCGAGCAGGTGACATTACATCTTAGAACCAAGAGAAGCACATTGTTACAATATTACTGTCCTGTATTCTATGTTGATATTGATATTGAGAATTGTCTATTATTGTTCAGAAAACCACAGTAGTACCAATAGATTTGATTTTGCAAATAGGCGAGTTTAACTGTACCGAAAATACTGTCCACAAGAGGGTGCACAAGAAGCTTCCATTGCAAAGGCATTTCAATTTCAAATAAAGAGCACCCCTGACATTATGCTGCGAGTATATTTATGGGGGAATATTGAAGAACTTGTTTCCCACTGAACGATGCATTTGTCTCTCACAGACCTGACACCACCACCCAAGCCATGCGGACCAGCATGCCGGCCTTGTGGGTGAAGATGTGTTCCAGCTGGCTGGGTCTCAGCCTGTATCTGTGGACCCTCGTCGCCCCTCTCATCTTCCCTGACAGAGATTTCAGCTGAGCAGACGGTCTTTTCTTTTCCGTTGGTATCATTTTCAAGGCTGGCTTTAGTGATTTGAAAGGGGCAGAACACCACAAATGGAGTGGAAATAATACAGGAAATGCAATCAAATGTTGTTTTTGCCTTTGCCATCCTACTTGTTTGATGACTTCATGTGATAATCAACTGCAGATATTAATGGGCCAGGTTAATGGGAACTTGAGCCCCAAGAAGTTATTCGAGTTTCCCATGACTCACCTTGATTGGCTTCTTCTTCCCACCTGAAAATGGCGTGTGGGCTGTTCCCTTTATGCTGAACTTTAGTTACCAGTCTATCACGCAGGATCAGAGATGAGGCACTTTCGCAATACCGCAGTTTCATTTTTAGCTGTCACGCTCAAGACCAGAAACACCAGACTTCCTGCTCACCACGTCAGGATCCCCCTCCCTTTTGATTATTTCAAGGACTAATTTCAGTGCTAGGGGCAATGTGGGGAAACCTCTTTTCGAGCCCCAGTGAGAGGAGTGCAAAAGTGAGATAAGAATAAAATGGCACACCCCATGGATCTGATGAGGGTTCCCTTTTGCAACTCAACTGTACACACAGGCACATGATTGTGTGCCGCCAGACAACTAACAAACCATTTTAGTCTCAGGTCTTTCTGGTCTGGTCAAGGTCAAATATCCCTGATGCAACACCTTCTCCGTATCTGACTGTGTCTGGCCTTGTTCGGCCATGCTCAACCATCTGTACCTGCATAGCAGCAAGCAGAGAAACGTATTGATCTTTGGCAGCATGCCGTCCTCACGTGATGTGCACGGGGCTCTCTCTGTTCACGCGTATGTCATCATTTCCCAAGAATTCAGAATACATGCTGCAGTGTGCAAAACAGTCAAACCAGTTTGAAAACCTGTCTTTGCTCTGATGTGTGTTCCTGCTGGTTTTAAAATAATTACCGGTAATGTTGTTATGTTGTTGATTGTGTTGTTGATTGCTACATTTCACTAGGGGGGGTGGGGGGGGGGGTCTATCTTTGTACAGTTTTACAATCATCACCTGACTTAAGTGCATTATCAAAGCTGAATTGCCAGTGGGGTTTTTTTTTTGTTTGTTTTTTCCAAATGTTCAGTGCCTTCTCATTTCATTTATTTTGCTGCACACATGGTGGGAGGTCAGCTATTACATATGATAACACAAAAGCTTATATGTAATATAAGTTGGTTTTTATTACAAATTAAACACTTTGACTCGTTGGCGTTGCGCTCGTTTCATTCGTGGTGTAGCTTTTGTTTAAATCCGGTTCTTCTCTACCAGTGATTCACCCGTGGGTGCAATTGATTGTACAGTACTGAAAAACGTATCTATGCTTTCGAGGTGATGCAAATGTATTTGCTTTTAGATTTACATTGAGGTGATGTGGTACAAAGTTTGGGCCGCATCGGGCCTTACATGTGACTTGCATGTTGTGGGTGATGCTCAGTATGGTTCTCATATTTAGATCTGTTCATTTATATTTGGTGGGCAGACTTTTTTAATGTACTTTCTGACCACATTTCCCCATCATCTCAACTATGACAGGGTTCAACGCTTGGCTTCCTTTGCAAACTACAGTTAAGTACTTTAAGGCAGCGCTTTCAGCCTCCATGGTGTTATTTCCTTCTTGTCTGGCTGTGAGGAAGGTTCCTGTTGGTTCTGGCTGCCATACTCGTGGCCCAGTGCACTTGGCAATGTCAGGAGTTGCACATGACACACTGTTCTGCAGGCTGACTTGCCAGCAACTGTCAGCAGCACCACCCGCCGCTCAACCTAATCGACATATGTCCTGAATAGTGGCACTGTCACACTGTGTAACGAATGTAACTGTCAGCATACAGTTATGTAAAAATAATGTAGCAGCACCAAATAATAGTTGAATCACAAGATCTTCACTTTATTATTGTGGGTGTTTATTGCAGTGGTGTGGAATTTAGCGGCCTCATAGTGAACCCTTTGCAAATATTCAGTTCCATTAGTCAAAATATTCGATTTGATAGATCATAAGGGTTAAAAAGGTTGACATTTTCACACAGCTGGATCATCCAGCTGTGTGAATTGTGAATGCATACTTGATGGTTTTAAATGCTCCTGAAATTAAGTGCTGCTTGACGAGCCTATATTCTGTTAATGTATGTGACGTCACTGAAGGCCCAAGGTTGAAATGCACGGCCCGCCACTGAGATCCAGCGTGGATCTCATTGGATGATCTACCAAATGAAATGCATGTTAAGTACAGTGTCATTTAATTCAATTTAGCTGTATTTATAGAGCACTTTTAAATTTAAAATTGAATACATGCCATTCTGACCTCATAATAATGAGCAGAAACATTCAATGGTAAATATAGACATCACAAAGCACTCCTGAGTAGGAACCGGGATTGTAAAAACGATCATTTCAATCACGGATGTATAAAAACGTACATTATACTGCAATTTTCAGGTTATGGGTATAAGTGCTCGTCTGCACATTGCGCTGGAACTCTTCAGCCACTCCATGACCTTGCAATGGCTGACTGCGAAGCAGAAACATTCAGTTTTTTTCAGACTTAGAAATCCTGTCTTGTCCCCTTTCAACAGTGCACTTCATTCCCATTAGTATTGTTACGCTGCTCCGGGAACCCTGGGTCAGACCCTCTGTTGAGTCTTCCGCAGTCCTCACGGAAACAAACTGACATTGGTGTAAACAAACCAGTGGAATCACCCCATCAGATAAAAACAAAACATTCAAGTCACATTCTAGCTGCCGTTTGAGCTTCACAAAACTTATACTCGCTTATTTCTTCATTTCACATTTTGTAATCAAATCAGTATGAGTTTTTAGAGCTTCAATAATTCTTTGCACTCTTCGAAATGTAAGAGCCCGTGAGGAGAGCCAGCAGCATCCAGGACGAGTTAGCTCAACGTCGTAAATTAGACTTTTATTTCCACCGTTATCGCCACATCTACAAATGTGAGCGCAGTCATTCTCCCAGGGAAGATTGAAGTCATTTGCTTTGGCTGTTGACTCTGCTGTCATAAATCCCACCTTTGTTTCCCCGGTTATCATCTGATGCAATTTGTCGCTGTAACATGATCTCAGAAGCCGCAATGTTCTGATAATGAACCACTTAGTGTAGCACTGCAACCGTGCTTGGTTACGTATCCTGGGATTATTACTCGTACATCCACTTTATGCTGGGGTTTACTCTGACCTCAATCTTCGCTCATTACAACGAAAATGTCAGGCAGCTCTGCTTCTGGCTGTGATTTTAAAATAGTCCTACTTCATAGAAAGCATTGGGCATCCCCAATCTGATGTACAGGTATGGCTATACAAGTGCATAGGAGGTTGTTTCTGGACAATAAAAGCGGGCTGCACAATGTTTAAACTTTATAGCAACATGAAAAAGCGTGTCAACACCATTTTTGGTGGTGCTGAAGCACCTTGAAAGTGAATACAAGCACCTGGTCCCAAATTTGAGAGATCTTTGAATGTGTCATTTTTAGCAAGCTAGAAAACCATACACAACTTGGTAGAAATGTAATACTGTACAGTATTTTCCAACAAAAATACAGTAACCTCCCCCCACCTTTTGCCTAAAAATTGTTTGATTCCACCCGATCATTTCAAATGTACACTGTAGTCATGCAGTAGAAAATTGGAAGCTCAGAGAGAAAAATGGCTGCCTCCCAGCAAGTGTCTTGGAAGATTTTTATCAAACATTAAGCTAGAATGGAATCTAAGAATGGTAAACTGACTGGCCAATATGATAGACAAAATCATGGAGGGGTGCATAGACGATGTCCTACATGTGCCCTGGAAGCTTTTGTCAAACATTAATGCAGAATCGAACAAAGGTTGATGGAAGGTGAACCCTCACTGACAGCTTTCCCTCCATTGAGTGACAAGTGAATAACCTAAAGAACTTCCTTTCAACTTCTGAGTTTGTTTGTCATTTGACTTTAATTTGGCAATCCCAGACTGCACACTGTAAGTGCTTGTGGGACTCTCCAGTATGCATGCATTCTACCATCCCCTACCAATCCCCCCCCCCCCCCACACACACACACACACACAGACACACACACAGCTCAGAGGTGCAGCTGATGCAGTTATGTAAGTCAGTGCAGTCGGCGTCTGCTGTGAGCCAAATGCCAGGCCAGTCTGGTTACATAAGCCTGTCAGAGTCATATTGTAGCATGCAGTTGGGAACGCTCAGGCCGCTGCGTCTTCCTGCACGCCTCCCATCGCCTCCTCTTGTCTCTCACTTCCTCCCACACATCTTTCCTTTTTGCTCTCATATTTTAAAAAAACAACTACCCTACCCTCACACTTTTCCATCCTTGCTAATGCTTACCATGCTGCTCTTCTCAACACCGGGAAGAAAGAGAGAGCAGATGAACAGGCGGTGCTGACCATAAAAGAAGTGGCTGTTTTAATATTAACATTCAATACACTGTAATCTTAGGCCGTTGTGGTTAACCCATTATTGAACGAGGTGCTAAATTCGGTCATTGAAATTGTTATGAAAACAAAACAGACCTTCGGTTTGAGTCAGTTGAACTGTGGGACTTGCAATAAGTCAATCAAAATAAATCAATGAAATGTATTCGTATGGACTATTGGAGTACAATTCTTTTTTATTTAATTGTATTTCTTTTTTTTATGGAATGTCATTCTATTTTGACAACAAACACCGAGATTCAGTGGCATACTCGTGTAAAATAGGTTTGAATTTTCAAGTATTTCAAAGGTCGTCTGAGGTAAACGACTACTAGATGCAGTTCTCTAAAACCCGACAGGGGGGCTCCACTCAAATACAACAAACAAAAGATGTTTGAAAAGCTGCACACAACGCACTTAACACTCTTCCTCGCCCTCTTGATATCATCTGGAAACAATGTACGTACAATGTGGGTCATTTTTGTTCGTCTTTTTTTTTGTGTAGCATGTACAGCTCCTGGCAGACTAACGTCATGTCAGAATCCTCGTGTTTGCTGCAGGAGCTGTGTAAAACGCATCCAATGCAGACAATTTGAATGAGATTCAGGGATTGCCAACCCTTTTGAAAGTGAAAACTACTTATTGGGTACTGATTAATGCGAAGGGCTACCAGTTTAATACATATCTCCGAAATTTAAAAAAATTCAAATTACAGTAAATTATGTTATTACGAATATGTCTTAATCAATGGGGATAAGACACTGCTCATCCCCGCCCGAGTTAGCTCAACGTCGTAAATTAGACTTTTATTTCCACCGTTATCGCCACATCTACAAATGTGAGCGCAGTCATTCTCCCAGGGAAGATTGAAGTCATTTGCTTTGGCTGTTGACTCTGCTGTCATAAATCCCACCTTTGTTTCCCCGGTTATCATCTGATGCAATTTGTCGCTGTAACATGATCTCAGAAGCCGCAATGTTCTGATAATGAACCACTTAGTGTAGCACTGCAACCGTGCTTGGTTACGTATCCTGGGATTATTACTCGTACATCCACTTTATGCTGGGGTTTACTCTGACCTCAATCTTCGCTCATTACAACGAAAATGTCAGGCAGCTCTGCTTCTGGCTGTGATTTTAAAATAGTCCTACTTCATAGAAAGCATTGGGCATCCCCAATCTGATGTACAGGTATGGCTATACAAGTGCATAGGAGGTTGTTTCTGGACAATAAAAGCGGGCTGCACAATGTTTAAACTTTATAGCAACATGAAAAAGCGTGTCAACACCATTTTTGGTGGTGCTGAAGCACCTTGAAAGTGAATACAAGCACCTGGTCCCAAATTTGAGAGATCTTTGAATGTGTCATTTTTAGCAAGCTTGAAAACCATACACAACTTGGTAGAAATGTAATACTGTACAGTATTTTCCAACAAAAATACAGTAACCTCCCCCCACCTTTTGCCTAAAAATTGTTTGATTCCACCCGATCATTTCAAATGTACACTGTAGTCATGCAGTAGAAAATTGGAAGCTCAGAGAGAAAATGGCTGCCTCCCAGCAAGTGTCTTGGAAGATTTTTATCAAACATTAAGCTAGAATGGAATCTAAGAATGGTAAACTGACTGGCCAATATGATAGACAAAATCATGGAGGGGTGCATAGACGACGTCCTACATGTGCCCTGGAAGCTTTTGTCAAACATTAATGCAGAATCGAACAAAGGTTGATGGAAGGTGAACCCTCACTGACAGCTTTCCTCCATTGAGTGACAAGTGAATAACCTAAAGAACTTCCTTTCAACTTCTGAGTTTGTTTGTCATTTGACTTTAATTTGGCAATCCCAGACTGCACACTGTAAGTGCTTGTGGGACTCTCCAGTATGCATGCATTCTACCATCCCCTACCAATCCCCCCACACACACACACACACAGCTCAGAGGTGCAGCTGATGCAGTTATGTAAGTCAGTGCAGTCGGCGTCTGCTGTGAGCCAAATGCCAGGCCAGTCTGGTTACATAAGCCTGTCAGAGTCATATTGTAGCATGCAGTTGGGAACGCTCAGGCCGCTGCGTCTTCCTGCACGCCTCCCATCGCCTCCTCTTGTCTCTCACTTCCTCCCACACATCTTTCCTTTTTGCTCTCATATTTAAAAAAAAAACAACTACCCTACCCTCACACTTTTCCATCCTTGCTAATGCTTACCATGCTGCTCTTCTCAGCACCGGGAAGAAAGAGAGAGCAGATGAACAGGCGGTGCTGACCATAAAAGAAGTGGCTGTTTTAATATTAACATTCAATACACTGTAATCTTAGGCCGTTGTGGTTAACCCATTATTGAACGAGGTGCTAAATTCGGTCATTGAAATTGTTATGAAAACAAAACAGACCTTCGGTTTGAGTCAGTTGAACTGTGGGACTTGCAATAAGTCAATCAAAATAAATCAATGAAATGTATTCGTATGGACTATTGGAGTACAATTCTTTTATTTAATTGTATTTCTTTTTTATGGAATGTCATTCTATTTTGACAACAAACACCGAGATTCAGTGGCATACGTGTAAAATAGGTTTGAATTTTCAAGTATTTCAAGGGTCGTCTGAGGTAAACGACTACTAGATGCAGTTCTCTAAAACCCGACAGGGGGGCTCCACTCAAATACAACAAACAAAGATGTTTGAAAAGCTGCACACAACGCACTTAACACTCTTCCTCGCCCTCTTGATATCATCTGGAAACAATGTACGTACAATGTGGGTCATTTTTGTTCGTCTTTTTTTTTGTGTAGCATGTACAGCTCCTGGCAGACTAACGTCATGTCAGAATCCTCGTGTTTGCTGCAGGAGCTGTGTAAAACGCATCCAATGCAGACAATTTGAATGAGATTCAGGGATTGCCAACCCTTTTGAAAGTGAAAACTACTTATTGGGTACTGATTAATGCGAAGGGCTACCAGTTTAATACATATCTCCGAAATTTAAAAAAAAAATTCAAATTACAGTAAATTATGTTATTACGAATATGTCTTAATCAATGGGGATAAGACACTGCTCATCCCCGCCATTTTTAAAAATTAATTGAGGAGTGTGAAAGGTACGTTTTAGCCACGTGTAGGATTTTGCTCTCCTGAAAAACAACCCCAGCAAACAAACTGATGAGATATGTGCACTTAAGTTACGGGGCATTTTTTTCAACATCAAGTCATCTGTCATCCATGTATCTCTAAGGAAAATATTGAAAGATCAAATTGAATTGCTATATTGTGAATACAGGTCTACAGGTGTTTTGGGGTCATCGTTTGAAGTACAGTACAGTATATTTACATTTAAGACGATAATAAACATTTTTACTTATTACAGTATATATTATTAGATAAATAAATAGATAGATAGATGGTAACTCATGCATATACGCTTCACATGAACCTTCCAGCAGCTCCAGCGGTAGAGAATTAAAACTAACGAGAGGTTTTATCGGGGAGTGCTTCTCATTTGCCAGTGGCTGCACTGTTCTGTTCATGAATATTCATGAGGTGGGCGGTAGGAAGCCGGCCCACTGGAGGAGACTGAGAGGGGGCGGTGCCCACCGGACCTGCCGTGCGGGGTGGTGCGGAGCGGTGGAGTGTGTTCTGCGTGATGTTGTTTTGTTGTGGCGGTCAGCTGAATGTGGACCGGCTGTCCGCTCTGACACCGCGGCGGGAAGCCCCCTGACCACCCCCTCTACACTCCCTCCCTCCCCAGGACCCACGGGCTCGGAGAGCGGCTCCATCCGGCGCATCACAATCCAGGAAATGCGGACCGCTGGCCCGTTCGCCACGAGATAAATGGCTGCAGAGCTCGTACAGTAGCAAACTGGTAAATATAAACCCAGCTAACGCGGCTTGTATGTGGTTTTTGTTGTGATTATGGCAGCGGTTTGTCACGGTGGGTGAAGTTAGTGACAGAATGACGTTGACGTTTCCACATGCGGGCAGTGACGTGAAGTTGGCTCGCTGGTTGCCTTGTACGCGAAACGCGATGTTAAACATGAAATGATGATAGTGCTTTTTACGAGAACAAGCAAGGTGGGTACTCCACAGCAGTCGATTTAGAATTTTGGTGAGGCGATCCAAACTGCTTCCACCCTTATGTTTGCACCATATTGGGGGACACCCTCTGTCTCGCAATTGAATAATCCCAAATTGACCAGCAATGCATGCAGGAGATATCTAAAATGTAAATCAATGAATTTATTTGTTGGGGACTACACCTACACATGGCACATGTTTACTGGATGACATCATACTTTCGCTTCCCAAATGATTATGAGCAAGGCTTTACTCAGCGCTACAGGTTTATTCTCGCTGGATTATGTTAATAGATTTGGCTGAGATGTGAGCCACGTGAGGGGCTCGTTTTAAAACATGAGCTCTTATTTGAGAGGAACATCTGTACAGATAACAGGTGGATTTCTGATGGTCTTCTCCTCAGGGCAGGTCAACTTTATTGTTTGCTGCAGTACAACTAATAAAGCAACAATATTTATACATTCTGCCTGGCACAGTACACCACCGGTTAGTTACATGAAAACATTTGTTGTAATGAATAAAGATTTTTGGACCACCTAATAATAATTTTCCTGTAACATACCTCAGGATCTCTCATCAGAGAGTGGTTGTGAATCACTGCCCAAATAATTCTCCCAATTAAAGGGGGGAGTTTGTAGAAAGTGACGCGCCCAACAAAGAACATCTTATCACAGACTGGAAGCGTGACAAATGAGGTGTCAATCATTCGCTGTAAACTCACTAACACGCTCAGAGCAGGTCACCGGCACACCCTCATCGCCTCATGCTGGACAGATAGCTTGGGCTCTAGGAGCATTGCTAAAACTATTTAGGAATAACCGGGCATAAGCGTAGAAAGCAGAGCGAAGGAATCTCAGGCAGCTGAGAGATTTCAGAAACAATGCACAATTAGCATCATTTATGCATGACAGGTATGTTCATCACATCTTTTTGATTGTCAATTTATTGTACATTCCCCCCCAAAACCTTATACAAATGCCATTACGAATAAATCAAGCTACCAACGTAGCAGCCCTGGCTAACCGGCTAGTCTACACAGTGCTATTGCTAGCTTTGTATTGCTAAAGATGGTGTTTTGTTGAAGCTGGACAGCGTTATCCAATATCTATAGTTTATTGTCCTACGAGGAGGGGGAATAAAATCCAAAATTCAGAGCATAAATTAGATCAAAGTCTAAAATCCAGTCTAAAATTGTTTTTTTCAATTTGTTGAATAGTTCACAATTCATTGTGTCGTTTTTGCAGTTTCACTGACCTTAGCATAAGAGTTCACACTTCTGTGAATCAAGGTTACTAACTATTTGGATATGAATATGGTCTTTTTGTTTTATGCATCACTGTTGCTAGCAGATCGTCTGGTTTAAGATCATAGTAATGTCACATAAGTTTTATATCCGAAGAATATATCGATGAATTTACAAGAAACATTTACATGCGTATCTTAAATAAAGACAAACTAATGAGACTAGAATTTGCTCAAATCCATATCGCCAATCCACAATGCTTGAGGGAGAATGTCATTTAGACAGATAAGTCCAGACTGGAACATTTTGGCAAGTCACATCAGCTCTATATTCGCAGATGCAAAAATGAAGCATAGTCATGATCTGGTGTTACTTTGTGCAGAGTGTCTTGACTCTTTATCGGAGGTAGGTAATAACGCGCTAAATGTATTCTGTTACAGTCTCTCAAGTAACTTTTTGGATAAATTGCAGATGTTTTTCGGTATTGTTTTGGTTGTGCTTAGGCCAACATTAGCCCTATTTTCTAAAATAAATAACCTGTAGGTGGCTCGGTGGTCAACTGGTTAGCACATTCGGCGACCCTGCAGAGGTGCAGGGTTCCTGTGTAGTGTTTGCATGCTCTCCCTGTGCTTGTGTGGCTTTTCTCCGGGTACTCCGGTTTCCTTCCACATTCCAAAAACATGCATGGCAAGCTATTGGAACAAGCAAAATTGTCCATAGGTGTGATTGTGAGCGTGAATAGTTGTTCATCTACATGTGCGCCTTCGATTGCCCGACAACCAGTTCAGGGTGTACCCCGCCTACTGCCCAATGACAGCTGGGATAGGCTCCAGCACACCCCGCGACCCTCGTGAGGATAAGCGGATCAGAAAATGGATGGATGGATGAAATAACTTGTACTTGATCAATCAATCTGGCCAAACAAACCTCACTTCTACTCACAGTCACAGGTCAGTTTGAAGAGGGTGTGCACACTTGTCCAATCACATTTTTCCAGTTGTTTTATCTTTATCTTTTAACTGAATATTTGATTTTGTTATTTTTTGCGATGGGTCAGTACTGTATTTCGAGGTATCGATTACTCAAAAGTCTGTCGATACCAGTAACCAATACCAGTCAATAGGCACACTTGTTTCATTTGGTTGCAGGTTTTTCTTACTTTAATGGAAGCACAACCAACAATTTTTTCCACATGTCTATAAGCAGCTACACATGCAGTCCCAAGCATTTTTGTGTAAAATCCAGCCCTTGGGGCTCTGCTGCGGCGTACCTCCTCAGCTCTGTTCTGTAAATGACTGCACAGAAATACAGTACAGTATCAGGCCACAGCGGTGAAGGGGGATGAGTGGAGAAAGGCCAATATGCAATTATTTCTTATTGAATCAGCACAAAGCAGCAGGCTCACGGTGCGTCGCTCTTGTCTGGATGGAGACCACTTGTGGTGCCGGCTGAAGAAAGGCGCTAACTCAGCAGGCGCCCAAGGAGTGTGCTGCTCTGTGTCCCTTTTTATTTATTTATTTTTTATGAGGGGAGAAAATTGACATCATAATGCAGTAGATCCTCAAAACATCCAGGAGGTGCTGGAACCATTATCTCCATTTATGGTTTCAACATTGTCCACAGGAACATGGATATTTTTAAAAACAGATTTTTCGACAAGCTTTGGCTTTTGCCCACACACAAATTGGTGGCTGCAGTAGTTAAGTAAGGACCTAACGACTGAAAATCACAGCCCAGTCCCTTCCTGTATGTTGGTTGACTTCACTTGATTGTAAAGTAGTTGGGAAAAACAAATGATTTTATGATTTTAGGAAATAATGGAAATATAAATACTGTTACATTTGTATTCCTTTAAAAAAAAAAAACAATTATATTCCGATATACTGTCGCAAGTAGTGAGTCTAGCGAGCATGTAATAATTTTATAAACATATTTGTGCCGCCCTGAACCATGTTTGGTCCTGGTCATGTTTGCTTCACGGACATTTTTTTGCAGACGCATGTTCTTTGTCGGTGCCATGGCTGCCAGTGAGCAATACAGAGATAGAAAAAAGATGGCCAAGGTTTGTGGTCGCTTTAAATTAAAATAGGACGAAAATAAAGTTATGTGTAATTACTGCAAAGCGGAGCTGTGGTAGCTTGGGAGTAGCTTGAGAGAAAATGGCCACACGAGAATCATTAGCTAATGTAATATATCCTACCATTGCTAGTTAGAATGTACTCTATGGGGTTTGTTTACTACACTCAGCTTTATGTTAATTTGACAAATGACGCTTGTGTGAGTGCCCCTCTTTCATTCCTTTCACAGAGCGCAACTCACGGTGTGATACTTTTTCAGTAAACTAGCACTGAACAAGCGAAAGCCTTTTCAATGTGCATCCCATCACTACTTTACTGGAACGAAGCATCTTCCACTAAACTTGGGTCGGCGCAAGCTGTATTCTCCAGCTAACTTAGCTTAGCATAGCTTGCTCCCTCCGTCTCTTATCAACGCATCACTCAGCAGTGATCGTTTATGAGTGTGAAGTCATGTAATTAACTGGGAAATTTTGGGAACAAAAAAAAGTAAGGAGCAGGCGAATGTGATGCCAGCGTGCCATTGGAGCAGCCAGGCAAAAATGACTAACACTCTATCGTTACAGTTAAAGACACTTTAAAATAGACACCTACTTGTAAGAGTAGAAGAACTGATTGTGCCGAATTAAAAAAAAAAAGGATGCTTAAGTAGCTAATGATAGCAACTGAAAAATACACCTCAGTCATATGTGCTTTTTCAGAGCAGATGGAATGTTTTGAAAATCAAAAAAACAGGTAGCGTGGTTTTTCGGCTGGCACAATACACTATGGATCATTCTTATAGATAGCCGACCACAATCAAACAATTCTGTAAAATGAGCATGCGTGGGGAATATCTTGTTTCTCTGAATTTGTTGTTTTATCCGCGTTGATGCTCCACATATCTTGCTTTTAAATGTAGGGAGTAAAAGTAAAAAGTTGTCCCAAAAAAACAATATTCAAATAAAGTACAGATGTCATAAGAATCTACTTACGTACAAAAACAAAGTACGGCACGTGAACTTTGTCACTTCCCTCCACTGAAGAAACATCATAGCATTTAGTTTGCTGAAAATGTACTTTATGAGAAACTGGTTACAGTGTGTCCTGTTAACCATCCCTTTTTTGTTGTTCTCTTTAATTCAGCTACAAAAACATACATTGGGTAATTTGTGGCACTGGTGATAACATTTTTCATACATACATGCATACATACATGCATACATGCGCATCTACCATCTTGAAGAACATTCTTGTTATGGGCTAAAATAGCACTTCAGCCTATAAGGCGTAGAAAAAAAAAGTAGTGTGTTTCCGGTAACCCGACCGACCGAGAATTTCTACCTCGAAAAAAAAACTTTACGGTCGGCATTTTTTTCAAACCTACATTTTTGTGTAATAATAATAATAGTACATTTCATTTATATGCGTCTTTCAAAACACTCAAGGACGCTTTACAATCAAAACAAGAACAATAAAACCCCAGACAAAATTATAAATAATAAAAGGAAAGATGAATTTCGAGCGTTACGTTGGTGCAAACTCGCGATATTCACGCTAGCGCGTTGCCCTGTCGTCTGTCAACAACATTGAATCATGGCGGCGGTCACCATCTCCGACAACAGTTTAAACCGCGTTTTGTGTGTTGCAGTCGCATGCTCGCACCATAATATTAAGAAAATAGCATCCACTGCTGTATCGAAAAGATTCAACGAACTATTTGACGACCACCACGGGCCGTCTAGGACGCGGACGCAGAGGTAACGAGATGGCTGTAACACCCAGCCGCTGGTACTCAATCTCTCGCCACCTTTGGCGGCGAGCGGGGTTTCAATCAGTGGCGATTGCTCGACTGCAAGGGAAGCTCGGCTTCCTAAAATGTCAAAGAATAAGTGATGAAATATATGAATGTAAATTTCATTGTGTGTACATGTCATTGACTAAATATGCGCTACAACGTGCTCAACTTTTGTTCCGAATCAGCTTCTTCTTACTGGATACGACGCGACTCTCTTCTCATTCACCCCGCATCTTCGCTGTGCTTTAAACGGTAGTGAGTTCAGGGTAGGTTGTCCCAATGCGTTGAACGGAGACGAGTCATTGGATACAAGCTGGTTTTTGTCCCGCCCACGGATGCTCTTCCTCTCTGGGACTGGATGGCAGTGGGAGGGTACCGGACGCCAGGCTTTTCTGCATCAGATTGGATGATCTGTCTGAGCCTGTGTGCCAGTTCGATTGACATTGAAATGAGCCAATCACCGAGCTTTTAGTGATTGACATTGAAATGAGCCAATCACCGAGCTTTTAGTGTAGGCATCCGTGCGAGCATTTTTTTCAACTCGCATTCTGTTCCGAGTCGAGCTGGAGACTTCTCCTAATCATTTTAGCGACACTTTCAGATTTTCCAGTAGTAATGTCTCAGACTGATTTACAAGCGCTCCACTTTGCCCATTTATGACATTAAGTACTAGTATTAAGTATCTAGCATACTTGGCCAATGAATTTGTTCAGACACAATGAAAGTGAAAACGCGCCGCACTTAGATTACGAGAGACTTGAGTCAGTGTGTGCGCGGCCAGCCTGCGTGTGTTCTTCCATGCCTCCCACTGGCGCAACACTTAAGATGGAAAAGGCCACTTTTCTGCCAATTAACACAGCAACACTCTGTGCACTCAATTCCTTCTTTCACCTGGCATCCGCTCACTCATCCACCACGCTGACTCAGCCTTGCAGGTGGCAATGTGTTGATATAAGTGCACCCGATGCCAACGCTAGAGAGGCCGTGTGGAGTTGCTGCCCTACAGACCTATCCTTCTCCGACAGAAAACATGCTATGATAACCGCTGATGGAAAGATCAGAGCTAATGCACATTTTTTTTTCTTGACATGGAGACGGGTTAATGTCATCCCCAGGGTGTGAAACACGAGAATCATTAGCTAATGTAATATATCCTACCATTGCTAGTTAGAATGTACTCTATGGGGTTTGTTTACTACACTCAGCTTTATGTTAATTTGACAAATGACGCTTGTGTGAGTGCCCCTCTTTCATTCCTTTCACAGAGCGCAACTCACGGTGTGATACTTTTTCAGTAAACTAGCACTGAACAAGCGAAAGCCTTTTCAATGTGCATCCCATCACTACTTTACTGGAACGAAGCATCTTCCACTAAACTTGGGTCGGCGCAAGCTGTATTCTCCAGCTAACTTAGCTTAGCATAGCTTGCTCCCTCCGTCTCTTATCAACGCATCACTCAGCAGTGATCGTTTATGAGTGTGAAGTCATGTAATTAACTGGGAAATTTTGGGAACAAAAAAAAGTAAGGAGCAGGCGAATGTGATGCCAGCGTGCCATTGGAGCAGCCAGGCAAAAATGACTAACACTCTATCGTTACAGTTAAAGACACTTTAAAATAGACACCTACTTGTAAGAGTAGAAGAACTGATTGTGCCGAATTAAAAAAAAAAAGGATGCTTAAGTAGCTAATGATAGCAACTGAAAAATACACCTCAGTCATATGTGCTTTTTCAGAGCAGATGGAATGTTTTGAAAATCAAAAAAACAGGTAGCGTGGTTTTTCGCTGGCACAATACACTATGGATCATTCTTATAGATAGCCGACCACAATCAAACAATTCTGTAAAATGAGCATGCGTGGGGAATATCTTGTTTCTCTGAATTTGTTGTTTTATCCGCGTTGATGCTCCACATATCTTGCTTTTAAATGTAGGAGTAAAAGTAAAAGTTGTCCCAAAAAAACAATATTCAAATAAAGTACAGATGTCATAAGAATCTACTTACGTACAAAAACAAAGTACGGCACGTGAACTTTGTCACTTCCTCCACTGAAGAAACATCATAGCATTTAGTTTGCTGAAAATGTACTTTATGAGAAACTGGTTACAGTGTGTCCTGTTAACCATCCCTTTTTTGTTGTTCTCTTTAATTCAGCTACAAAAACATACATTGGGTAATTTGTGGCACTGGTGATAACATTTTTCACCAGTTTGAGTTTTGAGCATGTGTATGCATACATGCGCATCTACCATCTTGAAGAACATTCTTGTTATGGGCTAAAATAGCACTTCAGCCTATAAGGCGTAGAAAAAAAAGTAGTGTGTTTCCGGTAACCCGACCGACCGAGAATTTCTACCTCGAAAAAAAACTTTACGGTCGGCATTTTTTTCAAACCTACATTTTTGTGTAATAATAATAATAGTACATTTCATTTATATGCGTCTTTCAAAACACTCAAGGACGCTTTACAATCAAAACAAGAACAATAAAACCCCAGACAAAATTATAAATAATAAAAGGAAAGATGAATTTCGAGTTACGTTGGTGCAAACTCGCGATATTCACGCTAAGGCCGTTGCCCTGTCGTCTGTCAACAACATTGAATCATGGCGGCGGTCACCATCTCCGACAACAGTTTAAACTGCGTTTGTGTGTTGCAGTCGATGCTCGCACCATAATATTAAGAAAATAGCATCCACTGCTGTATCGAAAAGATTCAACGAACTATTTGACGAACACCACGGGCCGTCTAGGACGCGGACGCAGAGGTAACGAGATGGCTGTAACACCCAGCCGCGGTGCTCAACTCTCGCCGCCGAGCGGGGTTTCAATCAGTGGCGATTGCTCGACTGCAAGGGAAGCTCGGCTTCTAAAATGTCAAAGAATAAGTGATGAAATATATGAATGTAAATTTCATTGTGTGTACATGTCATTGACTAAATATGCGCTACAACGTGCTCAACTTTTGTTCGAATCAGCTTCTTCTTACTGGATACGACGCGACTCTCTTCTCATTCACCCGCATCTTCGCTGTGCTTTAAACGGTAGTGAGTTCAGGTAGGTTGTCCCAATGCGTTGAACGGAGACGAGTCATTGGATACAAGCTGGTTTTTGTCCCGCCACGGATGCTCGTCCTCTCTGGGACTGGATGGCAGTGGAGGGTACCGACGCCAGGCTTTTCTGCATCAGATTGGATGATATGTCTGAGCCTGTGTGCCAGTTCGATTGACATTGAAATGAGCCAATCACCGAGCTTTTAGTGATTGACATTGAAATGAGCCAATCACCGAGCTTTTAGTGTAGGCATCCGTGCAAGCATTTTTTTCAACTCGCATTCTGTTCCGAGTCGAGCTGGAGACTTCTCCTAATCATTTTAGCGACACTTTCAGATTTTCCAGTAGTAATGTCTCAGACTGATTTACAAGCGCTCCACTTTGCCCATTTATGACATTAAGTACTAGTATTAAGTATCTAGCATACTTGGCCAATGAATTTGTTCAGACACAATGAAAGTGAAAACGCGCCGCACTTAGATTACGAGAGACTTGAGTCAGTGTGTCGCGGCCAGCCTGCGTGTGTTCTTCCATGCCTCCCACTGGCGCAACACTTAAGATGGAAAAGGCCACTTTTCTGCCAATTAACACAGCAACACTCTGTGCACTCAATTCCTTCTTTCACCTGGCATCCGCTCACTCATCCACCACGCTGACTCAGCCTTGCAGGTGGCAATGTGTTGATATAAGTGCACCCGATGCCAACGCTAGAGAGGCCGTGTGGAGTTGCTGCCCCTACAGACCTATCCTTCTCCGACAGAAAACATGCTATGATAACCGCTGATGGAAAGATCAGAGCTAATGCACATTTTTTTTTCTTGACATGGAGACGGGTTAATGTCATCCCCCAGGGTGTGAAACAGATGGCGTCGTGTCTGTGATACTGAAGAAAAAGTGAGCATGAGTGTTCAGTAACGGTCTGGCCCGCTTGACAGATTACTCAAAGCACTGAATGTGCTTGCGTGTTGAGCATGCTAGACATTTTCCTTTTCTTGAGGACAACAAGCAACATCTGTGACAGCGGTTTGCTTCAAGATAAATCTTTTCATGTACAGTATGTCCAAGGGACGGTTTTTAACTTCTCATTCAACTATGGATTAAATCAATTCATATTAAGTGTACAGTATAGGATAGGCAATTAACTGTTTATACAATTGGGCTTGGGGTAATTTGTGGCACTGGTGATAACATTTTTCACCAGTTTGAGTTTTGAGCATGTGTATGCATACATGCGCATCTACCATCTTGAAGAACATTCTTGTTATGGGCTAAAATAGCACTTCAGCCTATAAGGCGTAGAAAAAAAGTAGTGTGTTTCGGTAACCCGACCGACCGAGAATTTCTACCTCGAAAAAAAAACTTTACGGTCGGCATTTTTTTCAAACCTACATTTTTGTGTAATAATAATAATAGTACATTTCATTTATATGCGTCTTTCAAAACACTCAAGGACGCTTTACAATCAAAACAAGAACAATAAAACCCCAGACAAAATTATAAATAATAAAAGGAAAGATGAATTTCGAGCGTTTACGTTGGTGCAAACTCTCGCGATATTCACGTTGCGTCGTTTGCCCTGTCGTCTGTCAACAACATTGAATCATGGCGGCGGTCACCATCTCCGACAACAGTTTAAACCGCGTTTTGTGTGTTGCAGTCGCATGCTCGCACCATAATATTAAGAAAATAGCATCCACTGCTGTATCGAAAAGATTCAACGAACTATTTGACGAACACCACGGGCCGTCTAGGACGCGGGACGCAGAGGTAACGAGATGGCTGTAACACCCAGCCGCCGGGTGCTCAACTCTCTCGCCGCCGAGCGGGGGTTTCAATCAGTGGCGATTGCTCTCGGACTGCAAGGGAAGCTCGGCTTCCCCTAAAATGTCAAAGAATAAGTGATGAAATATATGAATGTAAATTTCATTGTGTGTACATGTCATTGACTAAATATGCGCTACAACGTGCTCAACTTTTGTTCCGAATCAGCTTCTTCTTACTGGATACGACGCGACTCTCTTCTCATTCACCCCGCATCTTCGCTGTGCTTTAAACGGTAGTGAGTTCAGGGTAGGTTGTCCCAATGCGTTGAACGGAGACGAGTCATTGGATACAAGCTGGTTTTTGTCCCGCCCACGGATGCTCGTCCTCTCTGGGACTGGATGGCAGTGGGAGGGTACCGGACGCCAGGCTTTTCTGCATCAGATTGGATGATATGTCTGAGCCTGTGTGCCAGTTCGATTGACATTGAAATGAGCCAATCACCGAGCTTTTAGTGATTGACATTGAAATGAGCCAATCACCGAGCTTTTAGTGTAGGCATCCGTGCAAGCATTTTTTTCAACTCGCATTCTGTTCCGAGTCGAGCTGGAGACTTCTCCTAATCATTTTAGCGACACTTTCAGATTTTCCAGTAGTAATGTCTCAGACTGATTTACAAGCGCTCCACTTTGCCCATTTATGACATTAAGTACTAGTATTAAGTATCTAGCATACTTGGCCAATGAATTTGTTCAGACACAATGAAAGTGAAAACGCGCCGCACTTAGATTACGAGAGACTTGAGTCAGTGTGTGCGCGGCCAGCCTGCGTGTGTTCTTCCATGCCTCCCACTGGCGCAACACTTAAGATGGAAAAGGCCACTTTTCTGCCAATTAACACAGCAACACTCTGTGCACTCAATTCCTTCTTTCACCTGGCATCCGCTCACTCATCCACCACGCTGACTCAGCCTTGCAGGTGGCAATGTGTTGATATAAGTGCACCCGATGCCAACGCTAGAGAGGCCGTGTGGAGTTGCTGCCCCTACAGACCTATCCTTCTCCGACAGAAAACATGCTATGATAACCGCTGATGGAAAGATCAGGAGCTAATGCACATTTTTTTTTTCTTGACATGGAGACGGGTTAATGTCATCCCCCCCCCAGGGTGTGAAACAGATGGCGTCGTGTCTGTGATACTGAAGAAAAAGTGAGCATGAGTGTTCAGTAACGGTCTGGCCCGCTTGACAGATTACTCAAAGCACTGAATGTGCTTGCGTGTGTGAGCATGCTAGACATTTTCCTTTTCTTGAGGACAACAAGCAACATCTGTGACAGCGGTTTGCTTCAAGATAAATCTTTTCATGTACAGTATGTCCAAGGGACGGTTTTTAACTTCTCATTCAACTACGGATTAAATCAATTCATATTAAGTGTACAGTATAGGGATAGGCAATTAACTGTTATACAATTGGGCTTGTGATTTTGGATTTTCGCAGTCATCAAAACACATAATCGAAGGAAAATTATTAATGTACCGAACGGTGCAATGAGTTTATGCAAGTTCCTATGCTGTCTATGCACCCTAAACGCACCATGTTGCTTGCAACAAGCATATGGCCTATTGAATTGAATTGAATATCACTTTATTGTCAAATGTGCTGTGTCAACTAGCGTGCTCAAAACTGTTCATTGACACTCTTGTTGAAAGTTGAGGTTCGGTAGTGGAATAAGTGATACATTTCGACATCAATGAATAATTAAATGCGTTAACCAATCATGATTGCTGTATTAATCGAAATAATCATGATGATTTTTTTTTCCCAAAATCGCCCAGCCCTGAAATAAAATAATGTTTGATGTTGATGCTGAAATGTTGACTTGAACCAGTCAACCAGTTCCACTTTCAAATTAGATCAACACAGTTTTATGTTACGTAATGCAATGTGTACTTGTGGGTTTCTTTGAGTGATTAGACCCCCCCCCAACCCCTTGTATACATTCATTATTTAGTTATAGCTATTATCATATTTGAATCACATTTTGAACAAATTCTGTCACTTTGGCCCACATACAGTATACATTAAGTCCGACATTTGCATGATTGGGGTCAGTGTGTGCTTGTCCTGTCCTCATGTCAACCTCTCACAATTGAAATGGGGACATGACTGTACAGTATGTCTGCTAGTGTGGCTTCCTCATATGTGCCAGCCTGACTTATGTAATCTTGTGTGGACAAGCAGATAGGCTGCGCTTAAAGAGGACTGGCGGCAGTGACTCATTGAGAACGTCCCTTCATGAGGGTTAATCATTACCTGCATCTGTGCTGTTGCAAACTTGAGGGTGTACTTTTGTCCATTGCTCCAAATAAGTTGATCAGACAGTGGAATGTTATGGCTCCGAGTGTCTTGGTATTTTCACCAACACACAATGTGTCTGGCTTCTTCTCCATACAGTTGATGTTATAATCTCCCCTGTGTATCAACAGTGGGCTTATTTTGTGCGTGTTGACTTTCCACAGTGGTGAGTGTTGTGTAATAGCGTGATTGTATGCTTTTGTGCCTGTACACCGCAGGTATGTAAGAGAAGGGCTTGGTCAGAATTTCATTGTTGTAAGTGGGGAGGACGTGATCATGGAAGACACAGTACACTGTGTGGACAAACATATTTGGACACGTGGCCAGTACATACATATACACAAAGTGGAAATCAAAGTGGAAATGGGAGAATGTTTTTTTTTTTTTTAATCATATTACAATCTGAACATGCTATGTAAATTCATCCTAGCAACAATTTTTTTGGCTTTCGTGTCTCTCATTATAATAATTAATAAATAATTATTAATATGGGCAGCGCATTGATCGAATGGTGAGCACATTTGCCTCACAGTGCAGAGGTGCTCCTGTGTGGAGTTTGCATGTTCTCCCCGGGCCTGTGTGGGGTTTCTCCGGGTACTCCGGTTTCCTCCCGCATTCCAAAAACACGAATGGCAGGTTAATGGAGCACCCTAAATTGTCCCTTGTTGTGATTATGAGCGTGAAAGGTTGTTCGTCTGTGTTTGCCCTGTGATTGGCTGGCAACGAGTTCAGGCTGTACCCAGCCTACTGCCCGATGACAGCTGGGATAGGCTCCAGCACACCTGCGACCCTCGTGAGGATAAGCGGATTAGAAAATGGATGATGGATGGATCATTAATAAATCTATTATGTCTTTTGTTGAACAAAGCGGGTCACATTTTGAAAACCACAGCTCTTGCTCAACCCTTAATTAATTGTGCTTCAGCGTTTCAGTCCATGTTTTGTAGCTTAACAGTGATGAAATTCTGAAGTGAACAGAGTAGTAAAACATTCTCCCATGGAGAGTCTGTGATGAGAAATGAAGATGCACGCTGGTATGTCTGTGTGTATTGATAAGTGATGCAGCCGAGGGATTGCATTTCACCACTAGCTTGATGGATCTCTTCCAAATACTCACTGTTTTCTCTGCTTTGTTACATCAGGTTTGCAACCACACTTATAGTAATTGCAGCTGATAATGCATATGGATGAGTGAATGTAGGAGTGTGGGAGACGCGGCACCCGCACTCACCTCTTTCTTTGTCTCAGCATATACTTTAAGACGTCCCCGCAGGAACAAGACCTGAGGATTGCAGGGGGATTTATTGTATGCGGGAATCTAAGAGGGAGCTTTTGGGGAAAGTCCTTCCAGGCCTGCTGTGCCTTTGATGAGCACATCTCGCTCATATCACCCAAAATTCCCCTCTCGGCTTGTGACTAAGGCACAGTGATTCTTAGCTTCGGGATGTCAGAGCAGGATTCTGTGACAGTTATTTTGTCTTTGCTGATTTCATTAGGGATGGGAATTCCCTTGTTCAACTATGATAAAAAATGATTTTTAAAATTTGTATTACTTATGGCATGTGACACTGAACTTCTGTTTCCACTCCAGTATTAGATGGAACGGAATACTGCCTCCTGAAAAAGTCCTGTTTGGGGTGTAATGAGTCCTCAAGTAATTAGAATTTTTAAAAAATATATATTTTTTGCCTCGGGTACCCGCTTGATTGGTGAGCACTGTCGGAAAGACAAATCAAGTCAATCGTAACTGGCATACATGTCAAGAAAAACCCACCCAGTCCAAATCTTGCATATGACATAAATAGAGCCTTGAATATGTCACCAAACCGCAGGAACAGAATTGTATTTCATGCCTGTTTTTTTCTGTAATGGCCATTTTTTAAAAAATGTGACATCAAACATATTTGTCCCAAATTGGGTTGCGCTTTGAGGTGCGACAACTTTTTTCACTTTTGAATTTTTTTTCACTTTCAACTTTCAAAATGTTCAGTGGCATCAGGCCAAGACATACATATAATTATTTATTTATTTATTTATATTTGGCGCCCTGTATGAGCCGCAGCAGCAGGAGTGTGTCAATCACATAGTCACTATGCTGCATATGTAAATAAAAAACCCACCCAGTCCAAATCTTGCATATGACATAAATAGAGCCTTGAATATGTCACCAAACCGCAGGAACAGAATTGTATTTCATGCCTGTTTTTTCTGTAATGGCCATTTCAAAAAAATGTGACATCAATACATATTTGTCCCAAATTGGTTGCGCTTTGAGGTGTGACAACTTTTTCACTTTTGAATTTTTTTCACTTTCAAAATGTTCAGTGGCATTAGATCTAGCCATACATATATAGTTTGCATTACTTTTTTCTTGAATAACAAAATGAGTATTGGGTTATGACTCTATATAAGTAACTCTAACTCTATGTGTCCAATATTGTGTATAGCGTTTATATAGATATCAGAGTGAAAAATGTTGTACATGGTAATTAGAACCTTGAAAAAGTATAAAAGTCACAAAACTATGAAAAATGTTGAAGTAACATACATTATAACAAACAAACAAAACAACCAGCAACTAATATGCAAACTTGATAACAAAACGAAAAACAAACACAAAACTTTTTTTTTTTTTTTTTTACAATCAGAACAAATGGTTGTAGTGTGTTTGTGGCGGATTGGCCTTTCCACATCTGCCACAATAATTCAAGCACGAAGTGGTTTTTCGCAAAGCTATCCGTATTGCTTTCTTTTTCTCGCATGTCCTCTTCCTGCAGCTGCTGCACCTGGCTGCTGTGCAGCTGCAGTTGCAGTGTTGGTGTGTTTACGTGCATAAACAAATGTAAAACTCATTCATTCATTCATCTTCCGAACCGCCGATAAATGTAAAACTCGATTCTCAAAAATAACACTTGATTTTCAAAACAACGTCCAGCCAGTAACTATCGTTACGCGCTGAGTTTTCGCGTGCTGCACCTCAAACAAGTCAATCATGCCAATCAATCAGGGCACTGGGCATGCCCTTGCACAAATGCACATTGTGAGTGCGCGATCTACTGGCGTGAAGACGAAAAAGACTGATGAGCCCATCATTTCAAATGGCCGTAAGTACACTCCTAAAACGTGGCTGTTTCGCTTGTGCTGAGCGCTGCTTCACGTGAACGCGCGTAGCCGCGCGTCCACGCTCATTACGAGCCCACACGGCCGGGACGTGCATTGCATAACAGTTTGACCAATTCAAAAGTCGATTTTCAAAAATAACACCTGATTTTCCAAAACACCCAGCTAGCAATGCTCTACAAACTGCATTACATTGTTTTTGCGCGCGCTGCGAAGCGCGTGCAAACCAATGTAATTTATGTGCAACATACGCTGGTGGGACATCTTAAGAGGTGACACCAGGAAGTTGAGTCTGTCTGGGTGACGTCTCTGCAAGAGACGCGCACGACCTCACATTCAAATGTGCACAAAATGGCGGAAAAATACTGCTTCGATGTCTTTGCTCAGTACTGTTCTATGTGACGTGCACAAACGATCATATCCACACACATAGATGCAAATAGACCTCTCGCAACAAACTACACCGCTTATTCGAATGAAAATGACGAACTGGAAGTACTCTCAATGACGTAAAGAGTCGGCACTAAAATGATATCTTAGGCTAAAGCGCCATCTCGTGGAGAGTGAGGTAAAACTCACTACCACAATTCTCAAGCTTTGATAGTACTGGAGCCAAGTGATGTGATTTGTGCAGAAATTGAGAAAATGCACGATAAAACACCAGTTTTACAGTCTATTGGAAATTTGAATTTATAATGGCGTCAATATGCCAAATTTGGGATTTCTACTATCAAGGTATTCCAAATTTGTTACAATGTCATATATACCAACTGCAATGTTCAAAAAGTCCAGCTTGCTGTCATTTTGAACTTTGACCCTGACATCCTATGGAAATTTCAGCTTTGGGGTTATTTTTCACACTCTGGCTGTGTGTGCAACTGTTTTGAGAGTCCAAAAAGTTTGTTGCTTTGGGACGGATACTGCACAAGGGTTAAGAAAAACAAAAGTTCTAAAAAAAACAACAATTGGTCATTCATTAAGTGAAATCAGTTTTTTTTTCTGTTGTGGATTCTTAATTTCTTTAACCAAAAAACAAATTGATATATTTTTATTCTATCCAAACACTTGATTATTGAATATATATTTTTAGTAGGATATCCGAGTACGAAAATATTCGATAGCTGCAGCTTTCAGGTCTGCTTTGATGTTACTCAACTTCCCATAGCTGACATCATGCTGTCCTTCTTTAGACAGCGAAATGGTTGACGCTGAATCAACAGCTCCTGTGCTGGTTGCCACCTCATTTTTCAAGATAATTAACGATAAATTCCACAAAAATAATTCTTAACTAATCCCTTCCTTTGTGTCCAGTCTCTCTTTGTCCCCGGGGTTGCTGTGAAATGAAAGGTCATAGCTCAGTGTTTGGGTCATACATGTAATTTCACGTAACATGAAATAATCCAGATATAAAATGTGCAAAAGACATTAGGAAACCCATTAGGAGTCTGGCATGTGAGGTGTGATTGTGGATGGCCTGCATGTATTTGTTCCATACTGCAGTGTCTTTTGTTGGCAAGCTTCGCCTTACTTTGTCAGTTCAGGTCATTTAAAGAACGCCTCATTTTAGAAGCTGTTAATTATGCACAAGCGTGGTTGACCGTCACTCGGTAAGGTTGCTTACGTTTCACCCTACCAAAGGTCAAAACCCATTAGATTTCTTTCAGATGTTTCCTTTTTCTTGTGGTCTAGTGATTCTTGTGAAACTGGGCTGATTTTCCCAGATATACAGTAAGTCATTTCATGAGATATGGTGTTCTTTTCCATTTGATGTCACTTCACACCATGAGATATATTTACTGTACTACGTCTGTTTATGTACACTTCACAGGTATGGTCCAACATGTTTATATACATTAAATGCATATGATGTTTTTGCTGATGCGTCCATATTGCTACCCCAAAGTGAGGGCGGCTTTTTCAGGTAATTGAAGGTCAATATTTGCCCGTGTGTGCCCTCAGACAACTTTCCTGGCTTAGTCTAGACAGAACACAGGCTCCCTCTGTGCTTCAGTAAAATCAGGCGGCCTGTCATATTCTTGCTCTTGCTTTGCCAGACTGATCTGACTTCCCAGAGTTTACACCATGAAAAAGCAGTGGTTATCCCCACATATGGAAGCTCCTTTTTTTTTTTTTTTACAGATCCACAAAAGGGATTAAGGTTTAAAAAAAACACATCGGCTCACTCACAGAAAGCTATGCATGTGGCTAATTATGAATGACTTGACTTACGGGTCTGTTGAGATATGACCCATTGCTGAGATGGGTTTTGTGTCTTGAATTGGAATAAAATTGTCAGTTACGACTGCTCAATGGTGGCATCAAAATTCACAACAACCAAAGGTTTGTCAGATGGTGAACAGTTCTTCAAAAATGGAGCTAAGTGTTTACTTGAAGTTGTTTATTCCCACACACACTTAAGGTTTCCTGAGAAACTAAACATAATACAAAGAAAATTAGAAATTGTATATTTAACTTGACACTCAAAGTTTGTCTGGAGAGGAGCCGCTAGCTTCATGCTAGCACCCGATCCAAAACGCCGATTGGCTAACAAAACTAGCATTGATGTTGCGGTGTTATAGCTTGAAGCAATGTATATTTAAACACAAATGGTGCAGCAATGTGGACTACTAACTAATATCACTGAGCAGTTGTGACCGTCTTTGTCTTTATTTGGGTAGACATGTATTATACTATCCTCTGCTGGCGAAGGCATGCCCAAAAGAAACCACTCAAGAAATTAATAAAATCATGAAATATCAACTGGTGATACTTTTCATTCTATTTAGATAGTTGTGTTTTGACTCTATGTTTCAGTTTTCAGTTTTACTTTCAATTTTGCATGATATCACTCATGCCCTTAACTACTGTAAAGGATCCTGGGGGTCATTTTTTTGTGCTGCGATTTCAAAATGGATTTGTGTGGATTCCAGATCTGTTGTCTTGCAACAGCTACTACTAAATTGCTTGGTCGACAGCCAAACAAAGGGCTTTACCTCTGTGTCACTAGATGGTAAAATTCAACAACAGCACGCAGCAGTGAATCATTGTAACATCAGTGAGTAATCCTCTGTCACATTGGTCACACTCTTCTGGCGGAATAACCTCTGACGATGAATCAGGTGCAGGTCCTGAGCATGAGTTTCTTTATGAGTAGTCAGCAAGTTGGCCATCCCTTGTCCCATCTACCACACTGATTACAAAAGCGTTTATCAATGGCGTGAAGACACAATATTGCCCCCCCCCTCCCTCAGCAATCCTCCTCCTCCTCTCTCTTGCCAGAGCGAAACCCCAGAGTTGCTGACACAGACTCACCCATTGTGTAATTGAGAAAATAAACAGATGATGGGGGGGCAAAAAAAGCATGTGGTGCCCGTCATAGGACTATGTGTTTATCCTTGGCTGTGGGACATCCAAGTCAGTTTTCATCACCATTAGTAGAGCGAGGATGGATGAGGTGGGAGAGATTGTAGGTGAGTGGGTGGCTGGAGAGAGTGGGCAAATATTTGAGGCTAACTCCAACATATCTTTCTGTCTGTGGATATTTTCTACACTAACTTTCTTGAAACATGGGTGATATGTTTTAAATTATCTTTGGTTATGTTTTTTATTTTTTATTTTTTAAATCTGGAGCTTCATCGATTAAGTATTGGTATCGATGAAGTTATGTTGTTTAATTGCTTTGTCTTGAAGCAATGGGGTTGGAATGGATTTTACTGTTTGGAGCCATCCAAGGGAAGAGTGCAAATAATTCTAATTTGCTAAACAGTCTGTTCTTAGAATTTAAGAAACGTCACTGTGGCTGGACTAACACTGATTACTGGCCTGTGGTAGTATTAATTGTTGTCTTTGTTTGATTCAATTCGTTCATTTACTGTATCAAGAAAGAACCTGTAGTCTCTGACGCTTAAGCAATTTCAACTTTAAAATCTGTATTCAAGCGCGGTAAGCATGTGGCTACCAAGTCTGCCTTCAAAGGCAGAAGAGACTTCAAATTGCCCTTATTTCTGAATGTATGAAATGGTTGTTTGTCAACATATGTCCTATGAATGGCTTGCGCCCAGTCCAGCATGCACCCTGCTTTTCGCCCAAAGTCAGATGGTATCGGATCCAGCTCAGCTTTGATCCTGGACGAGAGAAGCATTTGAAAATTGATGGATGTATGTTCTATGTTGTCCTTTCATAGGCACATAAGCAGGATTCTTGTGTAACAAAGATTACTATATTAAAAACTCATTCGCTGTCTGCCCTGGTAAAATAATGGACCTTTGACTTCTATGGGATGTCATGTAAAAACATTGAATTACATTTTGCAAGTAGATTTTTTTTACATTTCTGGGAAGAAGACAAATAAGGAAAGGAAGATGGGCTTCAATTTAAGGTGTTTTCACTTATGTAAGCTTGCCGTCCTCAACAACCAACAACCAGCAGTCAGCAGTCCTGTTGTTTGCACCCAGGTAGTCCCAGAGTTTTGCACTGTCAGCAACAAGAAGGAGCAACCCCAGCTAGGTCACCGCAGAATTTGAATATTCATCAGTTGTGCTTGTGCCATGGTTGTCCTCAGAGGAAACATTTGCCCTGGTCGTTTGCCATAGATGAGAAATAAAAGCATCCTGGTTTTATCTTTGGATGAATTTGACTTGGACAAAAGCATCCAGAGGGAAATTAGGATCTTCCTGACTGTTAGCGTGTGGCCGGCATTGGAGGGTTCAGCTCCCTTGTGTCTCTTGGATTCTGTCTCAGTCTCCTAACTAGGTGCTATCTGTGTAGCTAATGGGCATTCTTTGAGAATACACCATCTGAAGCAGCAGAGCTGGTTTTCCACTGACTGCCACTGAGTAAGTGTCCATTACTGCAGGAGTGCCTAAATTACACAGAAGAGGGAGATGAAGAGAAACAGGCCTACAAGTAAAAGCTACTGAGTTGGAAGAGGTGGGTTGGGGGTTTAATAGATTTCCACATCCATCTTCTTTGTAAGCATGTGACAAAGTTTCCCCTTTTGCCGTTAAATGCAAAAATGGTTTGAGGAGTCAGTCCAGAGTGAGGACAAATTCAAGGAGAGCTGTTGGTCCAGTGTTAAGATCTCTTGCTGACTGTCAGAACTGAACAGAACGTTGCCCAAAGCAAAATCACAGACCTACAGTGTCATCATCTGTGGTGTCCCTCAGGGTTCGGTGCTGGGCTCCACCTTCTTCATCCTTTATCTGCTCCTCCTGGGCAACCTTACTAGCAGATATGGAGTTACCAATCACTATAATGTGGTCTAGACGGAGCTCTACATAAGGACAACAACCACCTCTTCTACCCACCTGCCAACATTTAAAGTTTCGACAAAAATGACGCTGGTAGGCACACCAGGAGAAAACGACACAAACCAAAAGTGCTTACAGAAGAAATGAAATAGCTTGTCAACAAAGGACAAGATGACCCAATCGTGAAAATACCAAAACTGAGAGTAATAATTAACACAAGCAAACTACTTACAGAAAAGCGGAGAATCAAGAACGGGAGAATGAGAGTACAGAACAATATCGATGAGAGAGCATCTAGAAAACTGCACTTGAACAAATGGCATGAGCAAAGCGAATGATCCGACAGTCAGTTGTCGACCCAGATGTCCTTAAAGAGTCCGTGTTCAAATGAGTAACAGGTGCGCAGCAGGAAAGACCGGAACACCTCTGCCACCTACTGGAGACTAAACAGAACGGAATTATGACTGCTGTTGGTGCCATTCTGTGTGGGGAATTTATGAGACAAGAGGGCAGGTTCTTCCTGAACATTTTGTTCTGTTTGTTTCACAAGTGCAGCCACATTTTTTTTTTAGGACCTGCACTTTTCTATGCTGAAAATATCTTGCTAATGTTCCCTCCCGCCAACCTTTGTAATTCACACTTTATTGCTTTTCTGTGCAACAGCAGTGTGATCAGATTATCCTGAGAGTGTGTGTGTGGTTTTTTTCACTGCGTGCGTCGTGTTGCATTGCTTTCTGCACTGTCATCTCCACAGACGAGATGGTGCTGTCAAACATGCCTTTATGACTATTCACGTATGTGCCTCTCCTCAGAAGCAACATTGGAATTCAAGTAGGAGGGTGGCTATTTCTGTATCCAACACGAGTCATCTTTTAAGTATTCCCACTTTGACTGTCAGTCAGTTTTGGCTGCGCATGACTTCAGTGTGTTTGGTTAAGTTTTCGGTACTGTCCTGTAGGAAATATTTAGCAATTATTCACTGAGGTTTTTCTTATGCTACAGTCGGACCAAATGCTTTGCGCAGCGTTTCTGGCCATGCGCTTATATAGTCAATGTAGTTTGCGTGATCAAGTGTACAAGTGGCGTGCTTGAAACAAAAAATTTGCTTGGTGAATTGGAAGCAAGGAAGTTTGAATATCTTATAAGTGGACTGAGTTGTGAAAGTACCCTGAATGCACAATGTTATTTGGGCAGAAAGGGTATGACGCGTATGTGATTCCGCCCTCCCTGAGCATGCCTAAGGTTTTGTAATGACAACCCAGTTGAAGTTTACTGTAAAAATTAAACAACAAAAAGAAGTACGGACCCACATTGTATATTTAAATTCAAGACAAGCACCATTTCTCATGCGAAAGCCACTGTAAAACCCCAATTGACATGCTAACACAAAATTAGGTATTGAATCCCCATGAGCGATATTCCTTCAAATAATCCATATTCACACATCATAACATAACAATATTCGAAGGCACGTATTGTTTCGAATATATGAAAAAGTTATATTAGTAGGGGTCAATCGCTTCCTACTCTTCTCATCTCATCGTGTTTACTCCATACTTCGCGGCACCTCACTGCCCCTAAGAGGCCAATGTGGGCATAGCAGGAAAAATCGGTATTTTTTATTCATTATTTTTTAAATGGATTTCATTTTCGTATATTCCTATTTTACTTTGTTACTCATTTGTTTTCGGACGATTATTTCAAGTTATATTTAAAATGGTTTTTTTGAGGATTCTAGGAATTTTATTGTCAGACCAATATACAATTCCACAAGTCCCTGATTAGCCCAGTAAATCCCAAGATTTGTGAAAATAAAAACAGAACGGCAAAATAAAATCAAAAATATTTGATGAAGAGATATGGATTTATAACTCCCAAGGTTCTCCTTTTTCGAAAAAATGTTCGCCTTCACGCATAACAACTATCCTTTTAAATGTCCACTGATGTAATTTTTTTTTAACTGAAAAAGAGACTGAGGTTGGAAAAAGCCAAAGTGGATGTTTTAAAAATGGCAGTTATTTCCATGCAAGTACTGAAAATGCATGTGCTGTTTGCTAAGTGTTCTGTGTTGGCGTGTCTGAGTGAGGAACCCAAAACAACAATGGTGGACCACAAGGCTTTTCGAGTTTGAAAAAAACAACCAAATCAAAACAAACCCTGAAAAAAAACTCCAGCAAAGTATATGCTTATGGTACCAATACTGTATATAGCATAGACACATTTTGAAGCTCATAGGATTCTCTTGTTGTACTGTTAAAACTTCATATTCAACTTAATATTTTGAGCAGGTGATTTACAGTAAATGTTTTGCTTAAGCTAGTCTGTCATAAGTCGTCAAAAATGATCAGGCGTAGAAAAAAAAGTAGTGTGTTTCCGGTAACCCGACCGACCGAGAATTTCTACCTCGAACAAAAACGTTCCGGTCGGCATTTTTTCCAAACCGTCTACATTTTTGTGTAATAATAATAATAATAGTACATTTCATTTATACGCGCCTTTCAAAACACTCAAGGACGCTTTACAATCAAAACAAGAACAATAAAACCACAGACAAAATTCTAAATAATAAAAGGAAAGATGTTTACATCGGTGCAAACTCGCGATATTCACGCTTGAGCATGCGCGTCATTTGCCGTCGTGTGTCAACAACATTGAATCATGGCGGTGGCCGCGATCTCCGAAAATAGTTTAGACCGCGTTTTGTGTGTTGCAGTCTAGCATTACTACACCTTGTGACGAATATTTTATTCATAAAGTTACCATGCTACAACCAGTAAATTATAGAATAACCAATACTTTTTCATAATATTTTTCACAGCGATTAGCCTACAAATCTAATGACAAATTTGCCATGTAATCGTGCCTCGCGTCGTCCGTCTCGCTCTCGTGTTTTGTATACGTCACAGGTGAGTTTAGTGATACGCCCTTCGGACGATTCATACGAAAAATCAGACTGGCATTGCCATTTCTTAAATGACGTAATTAGTGGCCCTTTGTGAGTTTTTTTCGCCGCCATCTCAAACTTTCATCCGCGCGATTCCTCAATTTGCGGACTAAAATAGCAACCCGCATACGCACCTATCTGTTGCGCCCCCCAACACTCAAAACGAAAGTAAATTCGAAGAAACACACCACACACCACAAACACACAGAGGCACAGTGAAATCGCGTTGATCACACAGTCAAGTCGTGTGCGGTGACTTTAATGGTTAAACTATGTTTCGGTACCGTAAAATGACGCCACGGAAACGACACGCTACCGGTAACTATTGTTACGTGAAATCCTCAGGCTTGCCGTAGTTTTTTGTTTGTTTGTTTGTTTTCCTTCAGCGGCGAGCGGGGGTTTCAATGTCTCCTTGTTTTATGTTTTATGGTTATTTTGTTTACATTTATGATGGGGGCGTGGCAAAAATATTTTAAAAAATAAAAACATTTGTCCGACCTACCAACCCTATGCCGAAATTTCATGTTACCGGAAACACACTACTATTTTTTCTACGCCTCAGCTAAATTTTGGTGTTTTTTTTTTTTTTAATAAAAATTCATTGTCAAAATAGCAATGCAAAACTTTAATTGCATCATGTGCTTTGCGGAAACACGTTGCATGATCTTGCTGCACTTCATTGCAAGCCGAGACGAACATAAACACCTCATTATATGTTCATTTGCTTGGACAAAGACATTCCAGAGAAGATTACTTTAACATTTGAAAACATTAAAACATAACCTTACAACATGCAATTATGGTTTTGTCGAGTTTATTTTTATGAAATATTTTTTCTGTATAACAGTTTTGATTGTTTCTGGGGGGGAAACACGAAATATGGAATTGGACAAAAAGACATACCAACGAAATGTGTTCAATCCCCCAGCAGGACAAGCGGTCGGTGGCAGCCAACTACTGGCATGGCAACCATATTGTAGGTCCATAAGAAGGGGGATCTTTTTGTCTCTGTACATGAAATTATTTTGGTTTTTAGTTTGACATTTAAACATACTCTCACTGCTCTTCCATTTTGCGTGGCCACATTTCAATTTACATTAAGGTAATGGACTTACAGGAAATATTTTTGCTTGCACTGTTTGTTTTAGATTTAGACTTTATTGACACGTACGAGGACATCTCTTTCCATAAACAGCAAAAGGCTTTAATGGCAACCCACTGATATTTGCCAGACCACAATGAGCAAAGTTAAAACTGCTGGCAGGAAGAAGTGGGTTTATTTGCTTGTACTGTATATTGAACTGTTTGTGTTTCAGCTGGGTATCAGTGTAAGACCCCACATATATATAATAATATATATATATATGCGTAAGACTCTTAGTATGTGAATGTAACATCCAGATAGTGTTCTCTGTGAGTCTTGGCAGGATTCTGATGTGCACGTATTTGCAAGCATGCCCTTAACTGTATCGTGGTCACTTTTGGGGGGTTATTTCCCATATATGTGTGTGTGTGTGTGTGTGTGTGTGTGTGTGTGTGTGTGTGTGTGTGTGTGTGTGTGTGTGTGTGTGTGTGTGTGTGTGTGTGTGTGTGTGTGTGGATATATAAAGAGAGAGAGAGAGAGAGGTGTGGTGCGGTGCGGTAGTCCACTGGTTAGCACGTCTCACAGTGCAGAGATGCAGCCTTCCTGTGTGGAGTTTGCATGTTCTGTCCATGCCTGCGTGGGTTTTCTCCGGGTACCCCGGTTTCCTCCCCAATTCCCAAAACATGCATGGCAGGTTAATGGAACACTCTAAATTGTCCCTAGGTGTGTTTTGTCCGCTTCATCCGCACGAGGCTCGCGGGCATGCTGCGGCCTATCCTAGCTGTCTTCGGGCAGCAGGCGGGGTACACCCCGAACTGGTTGCCAGCTAACCACAGTGCACACATTGACGAACAACCATATACTGTACTTAAATTTCACCCTAACGATACAAGACAGAATTGCTGCCGTTACTGTTGTTTGTGGCCCTGGACAATCAAAAAATGTCAATGTCAAAAATATTGCGCAAATTAAAAACAGCTTGACTTCCAGTGACACCACTTTATTGTTTCTAAGTGCGCTCTGTGACTTGGTGTAAGCTAGTAGGGACCAAATTAATGTTGTGGATGGTAATTATTACTATAGACAACATTTACAGTACATAGAAATGGATCCCACCTTGAGTTGAACATACAAGTACAGTAGATCAATGCCGCAGCCGTGTGGCAAACAGAAGCGATCTCTCTCTAAAGTTGCATCGTTGACATGCCGCTTGGAGATGTGTCAAGCGTTTTACACTCCAAGCCAGAACTCATGGGATTAAAACTGAACCATTACCTGCACACCGAACATTATTTTCAGGGATGCTGTAGTAGGCTTTTGTAGATTAGATTGCTCATCAATCAAACAAAATCGCACCGTTGTATTTTCCTGTTTTTTATGTCCTACTTACTCGTAAAGAACTCAACACTATTATTTCTGAACACAAAATAGCTACTACGATATAATAAAGCAAGTTTGGAATTAGTATTACTATTTATTTATTTGTTTGTTTGTTTGTTTGTTTGTTTATTTATTTTTAGATTAATGCTTAAAATTGGGGGTCGCACATCTTGGTAGGCGGGCACGGTGAAATGGCAACGTGTGTAGTGAGTCGAGTGGCCTCAATGACAATTTGTCTCTTGACCTGACAGAGATGTAGTCAGGTCAACACTACCCGGTCATTAAATAAGGGCTTGCTTTTGTCTGCTGTTGATTATTTGGGCTCTCTGCTGCAAGGAGGTCAATTTACCTCGTCTTTGGATGTGTGTGGAAGCAAATTGCTTTCTAGAGTGAACAATACGACTACCGGAATATCAAATAACCAATTGCTCAGATGCAAAGATTGTGTGTCTAAGTGTGCGTGCGCATTTGTGTGTTTGTCCTGAACAGTAAAACTAGAGATGGAGCATTTCACAGATACAAGGCATACATAGTCACGCAAGATGTAACAGGAATTCAAGGGCCCTCGCCACTTACACTACATTAGTGCACTTTCTCACATTCTCTAGTGTCCCCACACTCACTTGTCTTCTCGCTGCATTCCTGCACTTTGCTACTGGGAAGGCCATCCCGATTTTAAGGAGATCTTTGCTTAGAAATGATCGGACGACACTGGGATGATGATGATGCTGCTGTTCAGAGAAAGCGTGCCCGCGTAGTGGAGCGGTAGCCGGTCAGGAGTCTCTGTGGTTTTATGTTGTAACGACAGCTGCAGAAATGCAGCTAATTCCCCTAGCTGGGGTCATGTGGCCCTCGGGGCCTTATGGCTTAATAACCGCCCCGGGAGATTCCAAAAATTTCAGATGATTGTGTCATTCGTGTTTATGCGCAACAGGATTGTGGCAGGAAGTGTTTCCAAGACGGTGCTGTCCGTCTTCATTAAGCGGCGAATCGTCTTCAGCGCACACCAAAGGGCAGAGCCTGTGACGTTTTTCCATCTGTAGGGGCCAGTTGATTGGCAGTAGAGTTGGTCAAGTTTGAAATGAAATATATATGTGCCTATTTTACGTTATTAATAAAAAAAATAATAATAATAATTGTCCCGATGATGGAACTTGTTTGTTGTGGTACCCTTGTTACCAAGCATCAGATATCAATCATGATCTCAATCCAGCTCCACCTTGTTTTGACAGTGTAATTTGTTTGGTATTCTGTTGTTAATGTCAGGATGCTTTTGCATGTTGGTTCTCATCCAGCCGTCAGTGGATTTATCGTGAATCTGAGTGGGTGAGGTATTGAGGAATGCAATTTTAGGAGTCAAATTCTTTTTTGGCACTGGCCATGTTGTAGTTTTGGTTTCCCTCAGAGGGCCGTTGTGACACAGTCGTCTCATACTTTTATGAGTACACAATAAATTGACAAATAACTATTTTGAAATCAGAAGTCAAAAAAATAGTTTAGATTTGAATTAGTTTCCATTAATTCAAAACAATAAAACGTTATGTTTGAATGATTTACCAACAGATCATTAATTAGTGAAACATTTATTAAATAATGCTCACATTTCACCGACCTATTGTACATAAAAACTTTGACTGTTGACTGTTGTTTACTTTTACACAACACAGTGGTTAGCTTGTGCTTCCCCTTCCTTTAAAACTGTGTGGGCCATCTGTAATGCGAATCACCTTCACATTACGCTTTTAAAAATAGTTATTCTATTTTATTGAACATTGAAATATTATAACACGGATTAAAAAAAAAAAAGCTTTTGTGACGCCATCAGTTTGACCACGGAACCGATTCTTTCAATTTCTCAAAAGAAACATTTTTCCAAACAAATCTGAGCTAGAACTACAACAAGGAACGCATTGTGTTTGACTTTAGAAGTTCAACTGTTTTAGCAGCCTTGCGATGACATGCAATGGGAAAGTTGGAAGATCATTTTATAGTCAAGAAAAACAGCTACTCTTGCCCATTGAATAGACACAATATTTTTTTTTTTGCTCAATCGTGTTAGATTTTTGTCATTTTGAATCATCGTTTGTCGCAAACGCTGACTCGGTTGACATGAAAGACAAGAGCTGGTTTGAGACGCACCTCATCCTGATGTGTTAACTACATTTCTGAACTCTAATAACTGGTAGGCCATCTTCAGTACTCCCTAATGCACCTTTCCCAGTTTTGCTCATCCCATGCAGTATTTTCACCCAACCTGTTATTTTCAAGAATGCTTTCCAACTCTCAAATATTCACACCCACCTCCACATTTTATGAGCACGCACGCTCCCAGGAGATTTGCCCACAGTGTCGGTATATGTGCTGTATGGAAGTTGAAGAGGGGTTGACCGTGCACTGTCCTGTGAGTGTCTGGTGCGGCGTGGCATTGAGCAGAAAGGCCAGCGGGGGCACACGTAGGCGACGTGAGAGTAAACTGTAAACTGACATGTCGGCTGAATGGAGTGGTTTGTCACAGAGGGTAAGTCATTACTCGGGCAAGCTTGGCCTTGAGGAAATCAGAAGGGAGCCCCTCCTTGTCCGGCCAGGGTGAGGGAGGTGTAGAGTGGGTAATGTTGATACATTCTGTGGCCCGGTACACTGTTTGAACCTAGCTCGGTCAAGCTTCCCACCTGTGGACGCTTTCCTGCGTCTGTGTTTGTGTGGGCGAAGCTAAAAGCACCAGCAACCCTGACTTGACAGGTCCAGTTAACATGGTTGCGCCGTAATAAGATATCTAGATAAGGCAAGGTGGCGGGTCAAGCAAAGTGCCATGGCAGTGCACGTGTTTCATCCTGTACCCTGGCACAGCTGTGCAAAAGAGGAAGTAGCACAAAGGAAAAAGTCATTGATTTCAAATCGGTTGTTTTTGTTGTTGAACTAGAGTGGTACTTAGTTGAACGCATACCTCTGCCAAGACCAAACGACAATGCCTGATGGTGGTACATTCCTCCTAGCAGCGAGTGTGATGTTTAGGGGTGAGCATCTAACAAAATGTGATTCTTTTAAGGTGAAGGATTGTATCCAAGTGAAATAGTGCAGGGGGCATCACCAATTGATGATGGCCAAGTCTTAAGTAAAACTATTCTGCAGTTAGTAAAATATAGAAGCATGGATTACAAACTGTTTGCCATTTGACGAACAAACACGAGTAGAACAGTTCTTGAGTGTCTTCTGCGGAAATGCATTTTCCACAGTAAAAAGAGAAAGAATGAAACAGTTCCCGTAAGCCAAATTTAATTGATTGTTTTCGCGCACGCATAAACTCTGAAACGTAAACGAAACAACTCCCGTCACAGGTAAACGGCATGACCCCAAATGTTTGAAAGTTTGGCGTCTGAGGCGTCTGGTTTGAACTAATAGGTCTCAGGGGAGTTGATTTTATTTCCTTTCCTATGTTGTGTAAAGGCAGACCATCATTATCACCACCATCGAGGCCCACCGTGACTCAGCGAACCAATTGAAAACAGCCACCGTCGGCCGCAGTGAACCATGTGGGTGACGTTGCTCTTTAAAGCTTGACATTGACATCCATTTATGAGACTTGTGGGCGCAGGCAGGACAGCTTATGGCAATCGCTCAATTCAAACGGTCAAATTTCGGCATTCATCTTCATTTGCAAGATGCATGAATTGTCTTGATTAACCAACTAAGGACTGTCATAAAGGACCATGTGATTTCCTTGTATTAGGTTTGCAAGTTCAGAAATGTTGCGTTTTTTTCAGCGCGAAGATGTTAAGTGAACCAGAGGGTGGTTACTCTCTGTGTTTTGCAACATCAGATATCACAGCTGCCGAGGACTCAAATTGATCTGCATTAACAAAAGAGGACCCGGCTCCGCTCCATTAGCTGGCAGCTTGGTTGCATGTGTAAGGCCTCTTCTCTCAACCCCACCGAGCATTACAGCTCACTTCATTCTGGTGCAGTCCGTCGTTTTTAGGGATGCCATTCTCGGAACACAAATTGTTTTGGGATGCCAGTGGACTTGTTTTTTTTTCGGATTTGGATGAAAGTAAGCAAGGAAGCAAATATGAATATGCTGAGAGAACAAAGCCCACTTCAAAAAGGAAAAGCTTTCTTCCGTGATGGATGCTCGATAAATTGCATTTAACTTCTTCCAAACATCCATCCATTTTCTTCGCGGTGTGCTGGAGCCTATCCGAGCTGTCTTTGGGCAGTTAGCGCCGTACACCCTCAACTGGTTGATAGCCAATCGCTGGCCGCACATAGACAAACAACCATCCGCGCTCACACTTATACCTAGGGAGTGCCCAGGCACGTTTTTGGAATGTGGGAGGAAACCAGAGTACCCGAAGAAAACCCACGCAGGCACGGGGAGAGCATGTAAACTTCACACAGGAAGGCCAGTGCCGGAATTGAACCCGACGTGCTGACCAGTAGACCACCGTGCCGTCCACTTTGCATCTTCTTAATGTTATTATTTCACAGTTCCTTACAGTTGCAGTAAAAAAAAAAATAATTAAGTGCTTGAATGAAATCGCAATAGTGCAAGAAAGAAGTCAATATATTGAAAGAAGAAAGTTGACGTCAGAAGCCCACTCAGGATGCTTGAGATAGAAATGGCTTCTTCTTCCTGTTTTTTTTCTTCTAAATTCATGGCGTTTGAGTAAAAGTTGGCCACAGTGGCTTTTGTACACTCGGTGGGCTCCCTCTTGAAATAGATCGTGTTTCTGTCACAACACCACGTGCAAATGGACACAGGACATCAATTTACAGGAATACCGCACATCTGAAATAATCCAACCTCAGAACCGAACAGAGGCACCCCTCTTTGAGTCCTCCCATATTTGCACATTTTGTTGTCAGTGTCTGCAATTTATGGCACAAACGTCTCAAAATATACCGTTCTGTGTGACTGCCTACAAATGCGTGAAACGGCACCTTGCCATTGCACCAAGCAGCATTAAATGATTCCTCGTAGGCGCGATGTTGTCGTAGTTGCATAGTGTAAAAATTGTGAATTTGTTTTTTTTATAGCCCTCTTTCGCCATGCAGAATGTTGCATGCCGAGAAACTTTGCAATGTCAAACTCAGATCTGGCCCTTCATTCTATGTGGCCAGGAGAAGTTGTTAAATGTTTTGTTTTGTTTTTGTTTTTTTAGTTAGTCCTTTAAAAAATAATAATTAAACAGGGGGGAAATTATGTAATATTATTGGGTGATTGCACCTGTCCTCATCCTTTATTTCTTAAAAAGAGGACAAATTATTCAAGTTGCACTTACCCTTTCTTTTTTTTTTTTGCGCTGGTCCGGAACCGATCAAAAGAATTTCAATGTACGACTGCATTTTGCATTTTGTTCCTTTGATCTACTTAATGTGAACCGAACCCAAAACCTTAACACAAGAGTACGTACCGTACCGGGATTTTTAAATGTATTTATTTTTAATGTACCACTACACTTACACCTATTATAGATTCATGTAGCTCCCCTATTACTATAGGTAATCATGACTCTGATATGGTCCACAATGAAAACAAGTTTGATACCCGTGATCTAGTACAAAAGGGCAATGTGACGACAGATGGGTGAAGGTCCCTCACTGGGAGGTACTGTATTGAAGGTGCGGTACTGCAAAGGATGACAATGAGCACATTGACTCCAATACAATACGAAGCCTCGTCCAGCAACGTATCGCATCAGGGCGGCACGAGGGCCTAAACAACGCTCCTATTGAATCGACTCGGAACAAATGAGAGGAACCAAAGGGTCAAATCAAAAAGGGAGACGATCAAAAAGAGAAAATAGCATCGCCTGAATTGTAACTTCGTGATAAGCATACTGTAGCATATATATATATATATATATATATATATATATATATATATATATATATATATATATATATATATATATATATATATATATATATATATATATATATATATATATATATATATATATATATATATATATATATATATATATATATATATTATTTATTTTTTTTGGGGACATAAGTGTTTTGGTATTATTGCTTTGGGGCAGCATGGCTCAGTGGGAAAGAGAGAATCTCCCAGCTCAGAAGTTGTTGGGGTTCGATACTCGGCCATTGTTGACGTGTCCTTGATCAAGGTAGTGAACCTCAAGTTGCTCGTGATGCTGGGTCATTAGTAGCCAAATGGGGAGTCAGTGTGAAGTGCTTTGAGTGCCTGAATAGGTGGAAAAGTGCTATACAAGTGAAAGACCATTTACCATTGTTATAGGTGAGGCTGATGCTGAAATAAAGGCAAGCGGACCATGAATTCATATGAAAGACTTCAATTCGGGCGACTGGTTAGCACGAAGACCTCACAATGCAGAGGTGCATTGTTTGGTTCCGGCCTTCCTGTGTGGAGTTTGCATGTTCTCCCCGTGCCTGGGTGGTTTTTCTCCGAGTGTTCCATTTTCCTCCCACGTTCCAAAAACATGCATGACAGGCCAATGGAACACTTTCAATTGTCCTTCGGTGAGATTGTGAGCGTGAAGGGTTGTTTGTCTCTGTGTGCCCTGTGATTGGCTGTCAACCGGTTCAGGGTGTGCCCTGCCAACTGCCCAATGAAGGCTGGGATAGGCTCCAGCACTCCCGCGACCCTGCTGAGGATAACTGGATTAGAAAATTGATGGATGGATCAATTAGAGTTGTGAACTGACTAAACACTTTTACTTGCAGTAAGCATTCACTTCGGCTGACTTCACAAAATTCTACCAAATGAGTGTGGCGTAAACATACGGTAAATATGCAAACAAATGTGTGACTTCATTTATTGAACTTTTCATGTTTCATGAAAAAAAAAGATCTTTAAATTGGACATGGACTGCACTTCTTTAGCATTGAGTTTGTCGAAACTGAAACACTAAAAATAAAATAAAACATACATATATGTGAGGACTGCCCAATATATCGAAAAAATATTGTCCCCCATATTGGCACGTGCATTATGCGTACCCCAAAGACGAGCAGTAAACTTCATTTCATGGTGGCATGCCATTACTATAGATATGCAATATTGAACCATATTGCAGGTTTTTCCCATTTCGTGCAGCCCTAATATATAAAATGTATAAAATAAAGTCTTTTTTTCACCCAAATTGCAGCCTTTGCAATTTTAAAATTTTGTTCCACTACACCGCCATGTCAATTTGAATTTGATTAATTGTTCGGCCCTACATCGGGGGATACATATTTTGATGAAGTAAGCTGGCAAAAGAACTGTCATGAAGCAGCTCCTCCTTGTCACGCATCCCGTCCTCCCACCAGGCGACCATGTGTTGCTGGCCTGTGTAGTGCGCCACTGTGTTCCCTCCCGCCTCCTTTCTGATAAGCCCCGTTCTATGTGGCGGCTCGTCGCTCTGCGAGCGTGTTTATTTTAGAGCCTGTGAGTCACACTTCCTGTACTCTGCCAGTGAGGCAACGCTCTATGGAACAGCAGGAGCCTCGTTCATTCTCAATTCTCGCCTTCTCTGTCCGCTCTCTCCCTCTCGCTTTCTCTCGTGTTGTTGCACAGTTGATAGGCCCAGCCTCACTGCTGCGTAATGCGGGGGCTCGCTTGAATGGATGACACTCTGGAATTCATTTACAGATGCACTGCTCCGGCAGGAACTGGCAGATATACGTAAATTACACATGTAGGCACAAAGTTTATCGCTCGTGCAGACTTTATCCCCACCGACCTCTGCGATAAGAAGACATACAACAAGGAGATGCCCCACAATGTTGCCACGTTTCCAAAACACAGCTCAAAAGAGGAAACCCTGATCTGACTTTTGTGTCGGTGGAACAATGATGGCTGTGTCTGCTATGTCGGGTGTGTGACATCAGCATGTACACAACTGTGTCTAACTCGCCTGTTACTAAATAAAACGTTTCCGCTTGAATCCAATTACAGCGACTTTGCGGCTTTTTTTGTGGAACGTATCTACTATCGCAGAAATTCCTGCCCTATCGCCAAAATCAGCAATGCCCCTGCATGTGGGAATGGAGAACCACAATCACAGTCAGTAAAACACATAAAGCCACAAGCAGACTCTGCATAGATATAAACATCTGGCCAACCTCCATTCAACCGACGTCACATACCACACCACAAGGCCCCGCCTCTTAAAGGCAATGCTCGAAAACACGGAGACTATCAAACTGGTTAGACTTTTTTGCGGCACACTCATCTCCTGCTTCTCTTCTGTTCAACCGCAGAGACAGCTAGCTCCAGTATTCATTCGTTGGAGTTCTATACATGGAATTGGAATTCTGTTTCCAAAGGTAGTCAGAGTGTGTTAATCCATCTTTTAAGAAGTCAAACAATGTCCGATAAAGGTGTTTACTTGCATTTTTATCAGCTTGGATTCAATGGAATAAAGTTCGGTTTTCTTAAGTGCGTTCAAACGTACTGATTGAGTCAAGCCCTCTTCTCCACCTGCGTACCCGATTGTACGTCAACAAACCAGGTGGCATATTTTGGAACTATTTCCAGTGGAAATATTAACAGATGCGTCCCATACGGGGCAACTCAACAGAACCACGTTGCTTGGTAGAAATCCCGCGTTTTGAAATCTCTGCTTTGGCCAATGAATGTTTGTGCCGGTTCAAGAAAGAACAACAGACATTAATCTTATCAGGTCGCGGCATGTGGCTTTTTGTTTCACTTTTCTGGTATGCCACCCCAAAAATGTGTTTTGAAGCGATAGTGACGATGAAGAGCAGGTTTACGTTGACTGAACTCGACTGGAAGAATATCAATTGCTTTCGATTTCCTACCACGCCTTTCCACCTCCTCTCCTAACGTTTATACAGTACAGTGGAAACATTCATTTGGTGTGTGCACCCCCCCCCTCCCCTCCATCACTCTGTTTTTACCTCACCCCCACCCTCTCTGCCTCTCTCGGCAACACACCCACTCAAGCAGTCATATCCGCTCTCACTTTCTGGCTCTCCATGCTTGTCTCACAGAGCCTGTGAAGCGTCTCTGAGGGGGAAGACCAGACTGCTCTGTCAGGTAATCTCAACTCTGTCTCTCTCTCTCTCTCTCTGTCTGTCTGTTTTAGCGACACCCTCCCTTTTTTGCTCTGTCTCATTTAAATCCATCTTTGTCTACCTCAGAGTGCTAAGACTCGCTTGACTGTTTTTTGTTTGTTTAATTTTTTTTTTTTTGCTTCGTCACTACCTGTCAGATAAGTTCGTTGACTAATTTCGTAAGTGCATTTCAACTGGGAATTTTTTTTTTACCTCTCCTGAAGGCAATGTTTGTGTGTGTGCGTGTGTGTGTGAATGTGTGTTAGATTACACAAAAACGACTTAACCAAATTTGATCAAATTTAGCAGAGGGGTGTGACATTGACCAAGGGAGAACCCATAAAATTTTAACACGCGTGTTAAATTTTTCCTTATTTTTGTTCATTTATCATAGCGGTCGTTCCCATCCACCCCTGCCCCCCTTTATTTATATGGCAGTGAGCAAACTCATACGGAATGTGCATTTCTTCCACCGACAGGACCAGAGGGGAACAACCTCCACCAAAATTGAACATGTTGCTATTTTCTTTCCAGTTGCAGAAAAGTCTCCTGCTCACTTTCTCAAACTTCGGAAACAATCAGTGTCCCGCAGCAGCTTGGTGATCGATCATCAGGTGTGTGGCAGGAAATTATCAAATATTACTTAATTGGCCTGACTGTTATATATTTACAGATGATGTATCTCTGTTCATCTATCTATGCCAGTGATATAAATTGACGGGCAGAACAATTAATTGCTCTTCCATTAGATAAGCGTGAATAATTGAGCTGTGTATTCCCCCCCCCCCACCCACCACCACCATTACTTTGATTCAGGTCTATTTGGCATTTTTTTAATCAAGTTCACTCTCCGGTCCTTAAGTAATTTCAGAAAGCTACTTTTTATTTCTTTCCTGTGCTTTTAATTATCTCTCGGCTGTAAATGTGTTTGAATGTCATTTTAAGAAGCCACTTTTGTTTTCTTTGTTTTGCGAATATACCTTGATTTGCAAATAGGTGACTTGGCCTATAAGGGTTGGGGAACACTGCGCTAAGCAATTGAAGAGAACGACCGCAATGTGGTATTATTGGCCTGGGTGAAAGCGTGTTTTACTTTTTTCCTCTTTTTGTTATGAAATTTTTATGATGCACAGATGAATGAGTCAGATTCATTGTGTAGGTTGAGGTTAATATTCTGTTGGCTGCAGGTAAACATTGAGTCATTTTCACCCAAGATACAAAAATTCTTGGAAAGCGCCTCTTTTGTGTCCCTCTGTCTCTCGTCGGGCATTACTGTTCTTATGTTCAAAGTGTGAAAAGAAAATCTAGTCCTAAAATGAAGAAAACTTTTTAAAAATCGAATGTATTAATTTTTTCATAACTTCACCAAAGTAGCATTTTGTCTGTTGTCAGGAATATTACAAAAATGTTATCAATGGGAACTTACGCTCGTATTATCAAAGGCTTGGGAAATCCTCCTAGCAAGGTTCTGTGATCCCAAATCGTCTTGCGCCGAGTGGGTAGAGAGTGACTGAGGGCTCCGGTATGTTTTGTTTCCTCAGCTGGTGTCCGCCGAGACCCGCTGACTTAAGTGGCATCCCCAGCGAGTAAGAGTTTCTCTGCTTACGTCTGACATTTGCTTTCGTCTTTTCGATGTTCTCTTCAACCCGACCGTGCTTTTTCGTGAGTTACTGGGAAGCATGTGGGACTTTGATTGAAAGCTTCATGGGATGGCATTCTCACATCCCATTTTGCATTTGTCCGAAGAGTACTACGTGAATACGTCCTCTTCATCATTGAAATTAACCAGCTCTCCACTTCCCAAGAAGTGGTGGATGTCAAAGGTCATGCCAGCTTGTCAGTCCATGCCGAGGGCAAGCATCTCTCACTTCCTGCTGCCACTGTGTGTTTGTAGTCGGAGAGGATGCTGGGAGATAAATTTAGACCTCCAGCTCCCTCTCCATCTGCCGTTGCTCAGAGTAGGTTTGTTTCCATGGGAACCAGCACCAGACTACCACCAGTAAGAGAGAACAAGGAGAAAGAGGCGTGTGTGTGTGTGCTGTGTGTGTGTGTGTGTGTGTGTGTGTGTGTGTGTGTGTGTGTGTGTGTGTGTGTGTGTGTGTGTGTGTGTGTGTGAGAGAGAGAGAGAATATGCGTGTGCATTTCGAGAGGTGAAGGGGGGGTAACAACAGCTTTTTAAAAAGCACTTAAGAGAGTTTATCTGTCCTCAGGGTGCAACGCAATTTATTGTTTAGCCCATATTGGTATCCATCATTACCAGCTGTGTGAATACATGTGGGTATTGATGAGGAAATGAACATGTACTGAGCTAAGTGTTTTCTTTTATTGAATACGCAGCTCTGGAAGTAGATTAGCGGGACTAGATGTAGGCACGTGGAAGTGTGTTCATGTGTGTGCACGTGCGTGTCTTGCGAGTGCAGGCATCACAAACGAGCACTTCAGTGTGACAGGGCCCCTGAATACGGGAATCTCACATACTGTAAATTGCTCACTTATTCACTCTCCTTCCCTCAGAGGGACCAACTGTCAATCATAAGAGGCAAGCATTAGACTATGATGAGAGAGAAACACTGGGTTTCATGAATTCTTGTTTGGATACCACAGTTGTCTTGAGAAAGAATAAACTTTCCAAAAGAGTTTTTCCATAGCAGTGACTTCACATCGCTGGGGCCCCAACTTCCATTGCGTATGTCACGTTCTTGTTCTTGAGATCGCGAATGTGAAATGAGGAACCGATCCATATCGCCTCTTCTGGTTGCAGCCAAGTAGTCCACCTTGCTTCAAGGCGTGATTCATCAACAATCAATGAGTTGATTGACAAACTCCTGCACAAATCGAAACCTACTCTGTGAATTTTAAACCATTATTTTAAACAGAGCTGAAATAGAAAATGACGCCTTAAACATTTTTCCTCGGCAAATGGTTGAGGGGGGAAGGCAACAATCGCTCCGTAGACCTGAATTGCTACAGGGGGGTAATATTTCATCCACAGAACAATCTGTAATAGGATTTCACATCCACACACTAAATAACCAACTGATCCGAGGTTTTACAGACAATGTCAATAAAGTTGTTTGTAAGTACTGAATGAATGAACGAAATGTGTTTTGGTGTGTGCAATCTGGGGATTTGCTATTTCAGTTTTTGAACAGGAACGCATTAACACCTACAGCATGTTTGATTTGGCACAAAGTATGAATCATCTATTTATTGAAAAAACGTTTGGGGTTGTCGGGGATACAAGTCTTAAATGTCAGTGGGAGGATTCTCTCCAAAATTGAATCGGAACATCATTTGATGCAATTTTGCAGCATCAACTTTCTGCGTTCTGCAGGAGTATATGTAAATAGACGAATTTAACACAATTCAACACAGGGAATGAACAAACCGCGATGGCTGAGTTTGCATATTGAAAACCAGTTTCTGAATGGCAGGTGCAAAGAACAAACACCGCGGTGCCAGTGTACCGCAGGCAAATGTGAGGCAGCGGTGAGAACTATCTAACTATTTTTGAAATGCCAGAAACAAGAATGATCGTGACTTATTATCTGTTCAACAATGCAGTTTTGGAGCATTGAAATGATCCAAAGGCTCACTTGGAGCCAGAAGGAGTCATACCATTAGGGCTGTCACAAACAAATCTTTTTAGAATCGATTTACGATAACGATTTACCTTGTGTCACTAATCACTCAAAGATTAACTCTTTAAACACCATATTAATTAAAGATGACTGAACTTTTCACTGGAAATAGAAGTGTTTGTTTGTTGTTGTTTTTTTGTGGCCGGCGTTACATATCAACGTATCATGATTACCATGTGTTTTGTGTGCCCTCTTGTTTAGCTATCTAGCTATGTTGCTATTTATAGCACAGTCAGCAAGTAGTTAGTATATCTGCATAATAGTTCTGAGGGTTTGGATCTGAATTCTGGGTGCTCCGGCATCCGCCTTCAATCCAAAACCATGCATGTTGTGAAACATTTAAGAGACCAAAAAGACTAGACTAATACACAAGAACTAGATATTGTAGTGACATTTAATGTATTATGTCCTCATTACCCTATTTGCTATTGCAATAAGTCAAATGTAATTCATATTAATGAAGTTACATTAATTTACTTCATAATATTATGGTATTTGAATCACATTACTGCAGTATTTAATGGGTAAGTAGTAGCTGTATTGGAATACATTTTGAAAGTGACACTCCCAACCCTGCCCAGAGTTAAATTTTCCGATCTCCGCCTCTTTTTCACCTGTTGCCAACAGTGGGCATCATCTTTTAGAGGGCGAAAACATTCAGTTTAGCACCTGCTGTTTGGGACTTGAGTAAACGATCACAACCTCAGCGGATGATGCACAATCTATTTGAGTGAACACGCACTTGAGCACTATTAGGGATCTTCGTGAATCAGGCCCATTGTGTGTGCTGTATGCAGTAGGCACCATTGATAATGGGTGATTCCTGTTATACAAATATGATAAAGTACACTTCCCCGGATTAAACGGCTATCGGGGTCACAACAGGACACTGCAGCTGATTGGCTGTCACAGTCAATATAGACTGCAGTCTGGACGTAGGACATGGTCTTGTGGGGGTTTTACTTACACACACGTAGCCTGCCTACAGTGTGTGTGTGTGTGTGTGTGTGTGTGTGTTTATGTGTGTGTGTGTGTGTGTGCGTGCGTGCGTGCGTGCGTGCGTGCGTGCGTGCGTGTGCGTGCGCGCGCGCGCGCACATAAGTATATGTTTTGGCATCATGCGGAGGCTCTACTCAGGCATTCCTTCCCCTCATCTCTCTGGCAAAGCCCTCAGTGTGTCCCCCCACTCCCCTCCTCAGAGCAGGCAGACCAGATTCCATGAATAATAGAAGCTCTCCCAAACCTTAAAAAAAACTTAACTCATCATCCTGTTTAAATTTCTGCACCAACAGATATATGAATGATCATCACATTTAGACTATGATCGCCTAGTCACTGAATAACTACTGTTATTCAATGAAAAGATTTGCTAATCTTTTTGTGCTGTACCTCCTTTGACCTTCTGTTGCGTACGCTCATGTATGACGTACACATCTAGACATTCGTCCTAATGACCTTTCACCCTTCTATTGTCCTCTTGGGGTGATTCAGTCAGTAAACGAGTGTCGTGTCTGAGAGTATGAGTGTGGTAACAACATTCTACTGCCATGTGTCCTAATCTCCTACACATGTGCTTATAAAGACTAGGGAGCACGTGCACTGCCACCCATGAACATCTGTTGCTAAAGCAAGGAAAATATTCCCATCGACTACCTAGAATGTGTCGAGTTGAGGATTAATTTGCTTTGGCTGAAGTAACAAATAATGTTACCAAACCTACAATGGTAGATGGTAAATGGTTGTCATGACATACAGTATTTGTTATTTTTTAAATCCTTGTACGCCGATCTGTACATCAAGTTCACAGCCTTATTTTATTCCACAGAAGTTCTGGCTGTTCAGCCGTGTTTTGCATATGTGTTATGCAGAAAAGGTCTTCAAAGTACACTTTGGCTCAACCGTACTTGCTCAGTTCACTGATCCAAATGAAAATCCCCCCACTTATATATTTGAATCCTATGGCCAAATCAGACAAATGAAATCTGCAATTCCAAAATTTGTTTTGATTAGGTGCCCTTAAATGGTGGTCTCCTCTATTTGGTACCTTTGCTGTGGCTGTTTTGTGTGAAGACCTGGGCTGCTCTGGCTGTGCTACTCATTGGTTAGTTAATCAACATCCCAGATGGAATTATTTTCTTTTCAAATAAATAGAGGTACAATACATACATAGGAACTGATACAAATGTGGACATGCATAAACCGACACTGTTTCAACTCATTTTCAATAGTTTACTGTAACTTTGAGTAGTAATAATAGCGATCTCCCTTTTCCAAACTTATTTGCAACATTTAGAGAGACTTATAGTGTATTTTACAAACTCATACTTGTTTTATTTTTTTTTTTTTTTTTTCTGTAGGACTGTTCAGAGGTTCATCCACCTACACTATCTGGGACCAGCAAAGGAGATGCAGTTAAGATATTGAATGGGCTGTTAGGATGGCAGAAACTGGACAGAAGAGGAGTTGCTGTATACCAAGAGATGATCTATGTTTACTTACATCAGTGCTGCTCCAGAGCACATTTTAACAATGCCTCTCTTGGCCCTCTTGAATACCTTCAGGCCCACGCTGATCAAGGCGCTTTGGTGTGATTTGCCATCACCGTCCACAACGCCTTGTCTCTGACCTCACTGCTGCCATGTGGTTAGCCCCATGAGGCTCCAAGAGCCCTTGCGTGTGTGTCCGTGAGGCTTCCTCCTCACTCTATGGAGGCTGAGCCCAGCCATCCGGGTGATGGGGATCGCTCTGGAAGACAAGAGCAGCACCGTGTGACAGCAGAATCCTCTTTTAAGTCTTGTCCACAGCCTCAACAGCCATCTAATCCTCGTCCAGTACACAGAGCTTTGGGTCGACTGCAAAACCGCCAACCCAAACGTGCTGATCTTCTTCGGTTACAACAGCAAGCAGTAGCATGGCAGCACACGGAAAACCCAGGTCCTTCAGGAGGCAGCTTTTTCTCTCCAGGTTCCGCATCGACTTCATCTCATCACACGCCATCCTCCACCCAGGTTGAACATGGCCAAAAGCTCTCTTTACAGTCAAGCCAAGAGACAAAAGAAGGGGTTAGCTCTCCCAGGAAAGGAGAGAAGAAACCCCAAAAACCAGGGAAATATGTGTGCACTTACTGCGGTCGTCCATGTGCCAAGCCAAGTGTTCTGCAGAAACACATTCGCTCCCACACAGGAGAAAGACCTTATCCTTGTGCCCCCTGTGGCTTTTCTTTCAAGACCAAGAGTAACCTATACAAGCACCGAAAGTCCCATGCCCACCGGATTAAGGCAGGCCTTGCGTCCAGTCGTGATGAGCCCAGTTTGAGTGGGCCAGACTGCAGTGGCATTGGAGAAGACATTGAGGAGCATACAGAGGCAGAAAGCACCGAGTCTGAAGATGAGACAGGCCACCACAAAAAATCTTCGAAGGAGATTTTGGCCCGACAGAGGAAAGGTGGTAAGGAGCTACCAGGAGGATCAGACGTGAGCCAGAGGCCTGAAGATACTCAAGCGGTCAAACAAAGGCTTGCACTGAGGCTTAGTGAAAGAAAACGTGGGCCAATGGCTTCACCTGATGATCCTCCTTCATCCATCTCAACCTCGTCATCTTCTCTTGGCCCTGGCAGTAAAGGCAGCACAGAGTCAGGTTACTTTTCTGGATCAGGCAGCACTGACCTGTCCCATGTTAGCCCTCCCAGCGCCAGTGCCAAAACATACGCAGAAATCATTCTCGGGAAGTATGGAAGGTTGGGCGGGCAGCAGCGTAGTCCACATCCACAGCATTCTCAGTCCCCCCTTTCCTCACTGTCTGGAACAGAGGAAAAGAGTGTTCCCTTTGCTGTACCTAAAACCCAAGTAATAGAACACATTACAAAGCTTATAACCATCAATGAAGCAGTGGTGGACACTAGTGAGATTGATAGCGTAAAGCCCAGGCGCTCTTCTCTGTCAAGGAAAAGTAGCCTGGAGTCACCCAAATTGAATGCCCCCAAAGACCCCTACGTGTTTGATCCCAAGGGAGAAGCCCCTGGTCCCAGCGGCTTAAGGCACCTTCAAAATCCAGAGACAGAACCACAAGTCACCCCGGCCTTGTCAACGGTTCCCCTTCTCAGAAGCCGCTCAATGCCATCTTCAAGCAGCCAATTAGAGTCTTCTGCATCTGGAATAAGATCCAAAAGAGGCTACCGCCTCTGCCATTCATTTGATGAGCAGCAGGCCATGACAACAGAGATTAATATTGGTCATGCTCACCGCATGTTAAGGCGACAACCTGCCATTGAGGTTCCTTTGGGAGCTGAACTTATGCTGGAGGAGATTCCCCCCAACTCCTCTTCTTCAGCCACTGGCACTGACACAGGTAGTCATCCAGAGCAACAAGCATCACAAAGTACATTGAACCCATTAGAATGCAAAGTATGTGGAGCATGCTTCCAGCATGGTGACAGCTACAAGGCCCACAGAGGTGTGTGCACAGGGCAGCAAACACTGGAACAGGAGAGTGGGGATACAAGTAAAACCTGCAGAGAGGATCGCCCTCAGATGATGATGCACTATAAATTCAGAGCACTGGCGATGGCTGTGAGGAAAAGGCGGAAAGAGGAGAGTATAGAAGAGGATCTTCCAAGTCCTGGGTCTGGGACCGTGTCAGGGAGTTCTGCAAGCATCATTCCAGTGGCAGGTCCATCAGGACCCAGCCAAGCACTCTCAGGTTAGCTCTCATATTGCTATTGTAGTGCATAAAAAATAAAACGTTATTCTGTGGAAGCAATAACACTTTGCATCCTCATAATGATTCTCTCTTGATACCACAGAAACCAAGAAATTGTGGTCTCTCAAGAAGTAGTCAAATATATGAAAAGCTAAACACTATTTTGGACTGCACAAGTTCAGTGTGCAATATAAAATACCCCAAGTGGCAAAATAGTTGTCTTTTTTCTACTAATTGCAGCTAAATTCTCATTATACATAGTAGAATATACTTTACCTACAGGAACATTTCAGTTGCTTTTTTTAATACACGTGTCCAATCATTCATGTTCATGTATGCTACAGTACTTGTCATGGAATGAAATGCAAAACCCTCATCCTTCAAAAGCAGTTTATCGTGAATTCACACATAATTTAAAGATGCATTTGTCATGTCTCTGTTCATGGCAGATATAGGTGGTACTATACAGACGGAGTCGGGACAACAGCAACATCGAGATCGCAAGGGTGTGTCTGTAATCCAGCACACAAGCTCCTTTGAAAAGCAGGAGACATCCTCAATGAAAAGTGAGGACTCAGACGTTCAAGAGGGTCACCAAACCCAACAACCCCATCCAAAACCATCACCTTGTGCATCTCGCCTCATCCGCCAGCCCAACATCCAAGTGCCAGAGATTCTTGTTACAGTGGAGCCTGATGCTGACATGCCATCCATGTCACCACCAGTGACTGCGTCGTCATCTAAGGTATGATGATTTATCACAACTAAAACGTTGTATATCTTGTGCAATTTGAACCCTATGCCTCAACTGTTCATCTTTCCTAGGTTGCAGACAGAGTGGAGGAGTTTCAGTGGCCACAGCGTAGCCAGACTCTAGCCCAGCTCCCTGCAGAGAAATTGCCTCCAAAGAAGAAAAGACTCCGCTTAGCTGAGGCAGCGCAATCCTCCGGGGAGTCTAGCTTTGAGTCTGTGTCACTGCCTCGCAGCCCCAGTCAGGAGAGCAGCATGTCCCACACTTCAAGTCTTTCTGCTTCTTTCGAAGATGCAACACGGTCCGAGACTACAGTCTGGGGCACCAGTAGCCAAAGCACCCAAATGTTGACTGTGCCATGTACTTCTCAACAACACAACCAAAGCCACAAGGAGATGAGGCGTTCAGCGTCAGAGCAGTCCCCTCAGAAATCAGAGCAGGTCTCAGATACCAGAAGCAAATCTTTTGACTTGGGATCCTTGACCTCTCAGCAGTCAGCATCCTCCTGGAAAGAACGACGGAAGTGTCTTCTTGTGAAGCACGCAACCTTAGGGGAACCTGAGCAAGAGGAGGGGGCCAGCACGAGTCAGTTATCCAGAGCAGACAGTCCAAAGCCTGGGCCTTCCCACTCAAGCCATCCTCTTTTCTATTCAAGCTCCCACTTCAGCCAGGAGGACACAGGGAATGTCTTGCAGTTGTTACAGCCACAGATCCTCCCTCGAGATATTCTTCCTCCGCATGAATGCATCCAACAGACATTACATGTAGGACCTCTATCCCAGATACTCCCAGTCACCACGGCGTCCCAGTTCATGAACAGAACCTTTTTACATTCACAAAATGTTCAACCTCTACAGGTACACCCAATGCAGATCCACATGGCCGAACAAATGGGTATACCACTCCACCAACTTCCTGCTTTAGTTCCTGTCCAGTTTCCTTTCAGTGTGAGTCAGTCTGTGTACTTGCCTCCCACACCATTACATTCCACACAGGTTATATCTCCTCCTTCCACAGAGGGAAGCACCTCTTACCCCTACCCACGGCCCCACATTGCAACGTGTGTGGCACAGCTTACCCCAACGGTGTCTCTTGTGGTACCAGTCCGCCTCCAAACCCACATACCTACATATACACGTGCCATGTACACCACCCTGTCCCAGATTCTGACCTCTGCTTGTCCACAGGACCCCATTTTTTGCACGACCATGACAATCCTGGGCAAAGTGGAAAGGCGCAAGTTACAGAGGTCTTATTTGAAGGTCCCAACACCAGACATTAAGATTAACCTTCCTGGGGAGCTGCAGTCACCTTCTGTCGAGGAATATGGTCCACTTGGAGCCGGAGGGAGTAAACGGATGCTCTCACCTGCAGCCAGTCTTGATCTCAGTACTGAGGCACAACGTCACCAGAAAAGAGTTAAGGAGGAAGCAGAAGGTGAGCAACACAAGCCTGAAGTAGAGGTGGAAGATGCAGACAACAAGGTACAAACGGAGGAAGAAAGTAAAACCGGTGGGGAACAACAGGAAAAGGTTGAAAAGAAAACGGAGACGCTTGCGGTAACCGCCGTAAAAGCAGAGGGGGAGGTGAATCCAAGGCAAAGGGAAATTGACAAGGAGGAAAAACAGGTGGAAGAGTCAATTGTGAGAAGACAAAAGGAAGAGGAGCCTCAAGTTAAGGAGATGGGGATTGAGAGAGCAAACACCCGTTCATACCCGAGCCTCCACACAACAACCTCTGTCAACTGGTGCTACCTGAACTATGTCAAACCCAACCCAACTACACAGAGGGACCCTCGCACCTCAGTTTACTCTTCCTGGAGTGTTAGCGGACATAACCCAAACTTGCCAGGTGTCAGCACTAAGGTGGCCTTGTCTCTGCTGTGCTCCAAACAGAAGTATAGCTCAGAGACGTACACCATTGCCACGGCTCCGAACCCAGACAAAATTAAAAATCCCCCCACAAGTAGCAGCGCTCCACGAATGTCAGAGGTAAAAAACATTTACAAAAACCCAAAACCTAATAAAAAGCATGCTATGGAATATTATGATCTATATCTAGTTACTGTATGATGGCAACAAATGAGAATGGGGTTTGAACGAGTTCTGGCAGCCATTTGAAACAATGACAAAAATGTTGGCAAGGTACGCAAATGAGCAGCACAGGTTCATTTTTTTTCCCGACCCAGCCACCTCGTGGATGAACTTAAAGATTTAGGTTTATCGTTGGTCATTTTACTACTTTTTTTTGTTTAGTTTTTCAGTTTTCATTTCCTAATTCCAACAACATATACCATTGCTACTCTATTACATCTTATTTATAATTTACTGTTTTATTTCAAGATATCAAATTCATATTTAACACAATTGAGTTGCGTGGCATGTTCAAAAAATGAATTTCCCCCTTCTGACTTATATGGGACCCTGTGATCAGCTTGCATACTTAGCACAGTTCTCTCAGGCAGCTGTCCGCTGTCCACTCTTTTTTTGCACCACAGGCTGTCTTTTGACAAACCATCTCGCTGTGGTGGCCCTCCTGCACACACTCAGCAATCGTCTCATGGCGAATGCAGCTGTTGGCGAGGATCCAGCCTTGTCAAGTCAGCCGCCGCAATGGCTGTTAATAGGCTACTAAGCAATGTGTTGCGAGGATCAACTTCTACATAAAAGTGAAACAAGTACTAGTATGCATTGATAGCAATGCCTCACAAAGCTTTTATTTTGAAGTTGGCTCTTGGAAGCTATCACTACGGTGGCTCTCTTGAGACCGGCCTGACCTATAAGTGTTCAAAAGCTCGATGACAGACTTGAACTGGAGCGCAAAATTCTGTTTCCAATGCTCATGCGCACTGGTGTACCACTTTTGTGCGGACCCGACTATTAGTCCAAAAGATGTGTAAAAAGATGTTGCCATTGCCTATTTAGCTTCAGTTTAGTTTTCGAGAGCACAGAGAATCTAATGGACCTGGGAGGTAACCTTCAGATACTGCGGATATAATGCCACAAAAATATTTATCAATGTACTTTGTCTCTTTTTCCACCGTGTCTTGAATGTAGGTACATCCGATCCCAGCCTGTTCCTCCACGGATGTAACAGACCACCAGCATGAAAAGGAGGAGAATAAAGAGACGAGGGAAGAGGAGGCACCTTCCACCTCAAAACACTGCGAAACATCTCGTGTTCGCATCTTTGAAGGCGGGTAAGAGTCATTGCTTCTCATTCAATCGTTGCGGTCATGCATTCTCTGTCACAAGCAAATCTAAAAGTCTGTTAACAAAAGTAGTGCACAGGGAAGGATAGGGACTGGGAATAGATGCAATTGTAGCTGCTGCCAAATTTTCCCCGCTCTCTGCTGGCACAAGTCTGAGCTTCAGAGGGGTTCATTTGGAAAGATAACAGCATGTTTGTGCATGCGCATGCTGCCTTCTCTTCGACAAACTCATGAATGCCTGAATTCACCAGTTATATAATACACACAATTGTCATGTTGGGGTTGAGAGTGTGTGTGTGTGTGTGTGTGTGTGTGTGTGTGTGTGTGTGTGTGTGTGTGTGTGTGTGTGTGTGTGTGTGTGTGTGTGTGTGTGTGTGTGTGTGCGCGTGTGTGTGTGCGCGTGTGCGTGTGTGTGTGCTTTTCTTCAAACCTGCAAATGTTTACACAGCTCACTGTACTGTGTTCACAAACTGTGTGTGTAGTTTCCATAAATGCAGCAGTGATCCTTTTCCAGTTGAGCCTGTCTTTTGCAAGGTTTGCTCTGGTTTGAACTCAAAGGTTTACCCAGGAGGTGGACGGTAGCTCTCTTTACACCAAAGCAACTCCAGAAATAGACACGATTCAAAAGGAAGAGGAAGAACAGATGGAAAGGGTCAACTCATGAGAAAACTAGAACAGTACAAGTTGATTGGTGATTAATCTTGTCATAAAGAAATAGAAACAAAATGGAATGCACTACTTAACTGCTACCAGCAGTCTGCTACTAGTTAGCTGTCTAAACAAGATAACATGACATCAGCTCGTATGGAGGTGAAGCTGTAGCTGCGCATTTCAATTTGTCGTCATCATCACAATAATGATCATCGTCATATTATATTTAACAGTAATACATTTAGTAATATTTATTTATTAAAAGTTAGGTAGGGGCGGCCCACTGGTCCAGTGGTTAGCGCGTCGACCTCACAGTTCAATTCCAGCTCCAGCCTTCCTGTGTGGAGTTAGCAAGTTCTCCCTGTGCCTGTGTGGGTTTTCTCCGGGTACTCCGGTTTCCTCCCACATTCCAAAAACATGCATGGCAGGCTGATTGAACACTCCAAATTCTCCCTAAGTGTGAGTGTGAGCGCGGATGGCTGTTTGTCTCTGTGTGCCCTGCGATTGGCTGGCAACCGGTTCAGGGGGTCTTCCGCGTACTGCCCAAAGACAGTTGGAATAGGCTCCAGCACCCCCTCCCCCCATGACCCTTGAGGATAAGCGGATCAGAAAATGGATGGATGGATTCATAAAGGTTAGGTTCAGCAATAGGTGCATTTTTTTTTTCCTGAAACATCGTAGCTACCTACCGTATAGATCAAAACACATGTGATTGTGCAATCTTTTTAGGTCAAATCCAAAACCAAAAAAATATAAATTTCTCAAAAACCATAAGAAAGGAAAGACAATTTTCAAATAAGCTTCAAAAATATGTTCCGGGACACAAAAAGCCATCTGTGATTAAAATATACTGTTGACTGGTGTCATCTACACAAAGGATATTTGAAACAGGCGCTCACGAGCCTCTATTACCCTCTAAATATGTCAAAAATACAATTTATGGATTAAATGAGTATTAATTCTCCATATAGTTCATCCACAAATGTATCCAGTTGACCATTACTATCCGTTTGCTGTCATTGAAATGTAAAAATGATTTCTACTTTGCTAGTAGTGAAACATGAGATGAATACTCTTCCCCAGTTACGTTCTGTTCCTCTTGCTTATTTATTTATTTATTTGTATATTTTATAAGCATTTTACATCAATGACTTTCAAATTAAGGATCCACTCAGTTTGGTGATGTTTTATGATGACAATTGCATGGCCAAGTTTAGTGTTGAAGAGCAAAAATGTGTTTGCGTTTATCAGTATTGTGATTCGTGCCAAGATTTAGATTTGGGAAGTGTTGAGGATCAGACCTAACTTTGTTTTGTTGGATTGTGGAATATAGATACCGGTAATCTTTCCAATAGTTTTGTTTAGTTGATAATGACAAAAATGTAAAACAGACAAATCACTCGTATTTATCGTACCTGTTTTCACTCTGCACATTTCTTCCACTCTTTCCTTTTGAGAATATTTTAAATTGTGAATGTCTCCCTCACTAAACTCAAGGTTGGTTCCGAGGTCTGTCTTTGAGAACAGAAATGCACGATTTCCATTTTGATTGTGTGGTAACGTGCAAATTGATTCCCATGGTCAAAGTTGTAATCACTGCCAAATTGTATCCACATCGACAGTCTCTTCTTTTTGTGTCGATGCGATGTGCTGATGGGATTTATCATTTAAACTGCTCTTTGGAGCAAACGATGATTACAATATAAAGGAGCAGAGTGATTCCAACGTATTTGCCGTTTGGGCGTGATGCTCTCCGCACAAAACTAGCCTGGTGGTCGTGCAGCTTCTGCCTTGTTTTTCTGGAAATATAATGGGATATTTTTAGCCGTGGTTAGAAAATACATGTCAGTAAACAGTAACCTGCCCCTGAATCACTAAAGCACTGTTGAGATTATCCTGGTGCTTTTTTTTTTAAATAGAATTTGCTGTTGCTGCCGCTGGTATACAATAGAAAGCATTGACAGCCCGACATCTTGCAAATCTGGTTCATGTCCTTTCATTAAACGCAGTCAGCACACATTGGGTATTTACAATATCAGATTGGATTTTGTCTGTGTGTGTGTGTGTGTGTGTGTGTGTGTGTGTGTGTGTGTGTGTGTGTGTGTGTGTGTGTGTGTGTGTGTGTGTGTGTGTGTGTGTGTGTGTGTGTGAGCATTTTTACAAGACGAAAATTCATTCAGATGACCACAAAATACCTTTTAGTAAACATCTGGATTGTGTATACATACCTTTTATATAGAGTTGACCCAAATGTGTTGCTTGATTGGTCCATAGTGTCTATTTTAGGTTGAGGGCCGTAAGTAGGCTTCCCTTCCCTCCCTTTAGCGGTCAGCAGGGCCACCCGAGCAGACAAATAGCTAATAATGTATCTGTGTGTGTGTGTCTGTGTGTGTGTGTGTGTGTGTGTGTGTGTGTGTGTGTGTGTGTGTGTGTGTGTGCGCTAAGGGTGTAGCGGAGGGAGCAGCATGAGACTAAGTGCTGCGAGGGATTTGGTGGGTATCACCAATCCACCTCTATAAAGATGGACTTGTTTCTCCAAGAACTCTTTTGTGTGTGTGTGTGTGTGTGTGTGTGTGTGTGTGTGTGTGTGTGTGTGTGTGTGTGTGTGTGTGTACATGTGCATTTGGCTGAATGTTTGTGCAGTGTTCCACATCCGCTTTCATCCTCCCATCGTAGCCACGAGCACGTTTTTGTTGTCCCTCATTAGCATAAAGTTTTATGGGGGCAACAAACAGCACTGTGATCAGCTCCAGCAGCTGTTCCTGCAGATGTCCCGTAAACCAGTCTTATTTACTCTTTTAACCCTCAACCCGAGGTCTTGTTAATTGCTTTTTAAATGTGTGTGTTTTTACTTTGGTGTATTTGGGGGGGGGGTTTTTTTTTCCTTTACAGTATTTCGTGGAATAGACCCCCGCCAGCCACAGCATTAAGTACACCTGCACCATTCAATGACATTCCAAAGATTACAGTAGTTTGCTGGGTCTAGTATGTTGTCCTACGTGACCGCTTGTGATTCTGGTTGCCCTGGGCAGACTTTATTCACATGGCAACACAGAAGCTGAAATTTGATTGGACGGAAAAAAACAAAAAACACCAACTTCTGGAAGCTGAGCAACCATGACACCAGCTATGAAATGAAGACAAAAGACTGATGGAAATAAATAAGTTGTAAATGTAGGTCAGTGTTTTTGATTGCGTTTAGATCAGCAGAGCAGGACCTGACTGCACCCAACTGATTTGATGATTCGTTTTATTTGTCTGATATTTATTGTCATCTCAAATCAATTGTGCAGGTGAACCTAATGTGGTCTGGCGAGGGCGACACCTTATGTTGATATTTTTTGTCTTGATTTGTGATTATTGATTTCCTGCACTGATGAAGACTCGATGCTCTCTGTCTGCTTGGTTTCGAATTGGTGAAGTTTGGCGTCAAATTTGACGACTATTAATGATTGTCAAAGTCGAGCCCGTTCGATTGCCACGATGACTGTTTTGAAAGTCTGAATATATTTTTCATCCGTCGAGGATCCAGGCAGCGAGATGAGCGATTTGTATACATATTCAAGCAACATTACTTTTGTGAATTTCTGACTTTATGTTGTTTCTTTTTTCTGTATCAATAACGCATGCCCATCCCGTCTGTCTGTCAGGTTTAAGTCTAACGAAGAATATATTTACGTTCGAGGGCGTGGCAGAGGAAAGTACATATGCGGGGAGTGCGGCATCCGCTGTAAGAAGCCCAGCATGCTGAAGAAGCACATCCGAACACACACTGATGTCCGTCCGTACATTTGCAAACACTGCAACTTTGCCTTCAAAACCAAAGGTTAGGGGACGGTGAAAGAGATATTTCAGTTCTGTCATGTTTGTCCACTATTCTGTCTGTTAAATGAAATCCATCAACTGCTTGCATTTTATCCCTGTTGTCGAAAAATGTCCTAGTTTTCCTTGCCCGGTGGAAATTGGCGGCGGTTTTAATGTGATTTTCATGTTCCCTTTGCAGGGAACCTTACCAAACACATGAAATCAAAAGCTCATGGGAAAAAGTGCCAGGCAATGGGAGTGTCTGAACCATCCGCGGATGAACCAGAGAGCCAGGAAACAGGTATGGGGGGGCGATGGGTGAAGAAGTGTCGCTGTTCTGCACTGACAGCTTACGCAACCGCTATGTACTATTCCCCAACCTTTCGCCCTTGCATAAGGAAAAAGCCCAAGATAAATAAATGAAGAATGAAGAGCCTTCCGTGGTGCTCTTGTTTTTGCACAATAGCGTCGACTTTACCAGCAACGCCTCATTATCTCCCTCTGATCGCCCTCCCGCCGTCACGTCTTCTTTGCTGTCATTCTGCGCTCATCACATATAAGGATGCTCCGTTTCTACTGCGATTTCATTCATTCCCTCCTGACATAGTTTGTGAATAGGAGTGTGATGCTTTTCAACCAGAGTCTATTTATAACACGGCTGTGATGGGTTATGGATTGCCAGCCAGATAAAGCCTGTTACTTTTGTGTTCCTACAGCTAGTTCTTGCACATAATTTGTATGTTGCTTCGCGTGCGTTTTCGAGTGAGCACGGGCTTCTGCCAAAGGTAAAAGTCTTTTATTGGAATTCCCAAGGTTAAGCTGTTAAACCACATTTTCTTGCCCGCCTCCAGCAAAGGGTTCATGAAGTAAAATAGAATAAAAAACTAAATATGATTTTCTTAGCGTTCCACCATGTTTAAACTGTTAAAAATAAATCAGGTTAAACTGACGGAAAATTGAAATAAGCGTTTTACATTCTTAGCGGTGCCAAGGATAATTCAGTCATTCAGTTTTTTTCTTACCGCAAATGATTTTTTTACATGTGACATGTTTCATAAAAACTAAAAAAAAAAAAATCATAAGAGGGTTTTTTTTCCCTTCTCAGTCTTGCCAAGATGGAAATGTAACACAATTGTACCATCTACCAACAAATGACTATGAAATGTCCTAAACAGTCCTCATCTGCAAGACCCAGACCACGGTTGGGAGTTGCTCTCTGTATTGTGTACTGTTTGTGTCCCTTGCATTATCGTCCCATCACTGAAGAAACAGCATTTTCAAATGTTTACTCAATTAAAAGTTAGGGGAGACAAAATAAAAATAAATGATTGGCCCTATTTATTGTATTTTTTTTTACTTCATGGAGAGTAATGTAAGACACATGTAAGAGTACCGTATTTTCTGAATTGCTGATGGTGAATGAACGCCAAATGAGTTCCTGTGGAGTGTACACATTTGTATTCGTATTTTCACGAATATTTTAATATGTTATTACGCTGCTCAAATGAACAAACTGGGTTGAAAAGTTGACATTCTTGCTGTTACGAGTAGCACTCGTGAGGTTAATAAATAAATAAATATATTAAAAAAATAAGAGTGCACATTTTGCTGTTTACTAGTAATACCATCCATCCATTTTCTAATCCTCTTATCCTCAGTTGGGTCGCAGGCATGCTGGAGCCTATCCCAGCTGTCTTTGCGCAGTAGGCGGGGGGGACACCCTGAACCGGTTGCCAGCCAATCGCAGGGCACATGTAGACGAACAACCGCGCTCATTTTATTTCGTGGTAAAACCTTTCGGCATTCCGATCCTTGTTCATGGACATAGTGTACAATCGGAGGCGAGATTTAAACCACCAACCCGTTGGTCATTGGCTAAGCAATTCTACCAATTGAGCGAAAGTGTACAAGTACATTGTTCTGAAGAACTGCTCAAATCGCTTCCCATTCCTCTCACCATCCTTGCTGGGTGGAGGTAGTAAATAAGCCCACGGCAGAAATTATCTCACCAAGTTTATGCTTGGCATACGAGGTAATAAAATGGAATGGACGTGAATTGAAGTGATGTAACTAAGAGTGAGTTTCTATTTTTCAACAGGGAGCGGTGAACGTGCATGTTACTCCGAGGAACGGGAAGAGCACCAGTTTTCCAACGTGGAGGAGTCGGAGGATGACGATGACGAAGACGACGACGATGATAATGATGATGACGATGACGGCGACGACGATGATGCGGAAGAGTCTCACGATGACCCTCCTTCTTCCTGTTCGTCGGACACCCTGGCGTCGACAGCGGGTCGGTCCAAATGCAGCGGTCGTTCTCGGCAGTGTACACCAGAGCCCGAGCCCGCCGGTCTCAGTTCCAGTCCGGGCCTGGAGGCTTCCCAAAGAGGGGCTTGGCACAGTAGACGAGCCGCCTCGCCGGGCAGCAGGAGAGCTCTGTTCTCCAGATGGAACTGGAAGGCATCACCGAAAGCCTTCTCCCCGAGCAGCGAGAGCTGTTCCCCCACTCACAGCCTCTCCCCCCGCCTGGAGCTGTCCTCACCCATGCACAGTCTGTCATCGAGAACTGAGCTACCTTCACCCATCCGGCAAGTGTCACCCTCCCCTGATAGAGGACCGTCTCCCATCACGCCCGTCTCGCCGCTTCGTCCCAGCTTGCCAGGCTCTTACAAGTTATCACAAGCTGGGACTCCGCCCTTGCCGGTTGGAGTGCAGCAGAGGACCCATGGAACCCTTCCTTGGGAACACCACTGCGCAAAGGGTAGTCATAAGAAAGTAGTAAGTCCTTTGAATTTATTGTCCTCGGTCATGTGCCTACACTGCTCACAATTTGTACTATACAGACACTGCTCACGTTTTTTTCCTGCTATGCTCTGATACACATATGGGTGTCTGGAACTACCAAGGTGGAGTAAACAGTTTTGCCTGGGATACCGTGTGGCATTATGTGAACAAATACAGTTTTTAACATTTGGCCTGCATTTCACTAATACGTTCGAACAACTATCAAGACATAGGAACCACTTTGAAGTTTTTTCCAAGAGAGAGAGAGAGAGAGATTTTTTTCCTCAATACATATGTAACAGGCATTATGTCTACACAGATTTTAGCTATTCGTGGGCCGGCCCAGTCCTCTTCCCCCCGCAAATAGTGGGGATCTACGATTTTATTCTGTTATTTAAACGACATTGCCTGCGTGGGTTTTCTCCGGGCACTCCGGTTTCCTCCCACATTCCAAAAACATGCATGGCAGGCTGATTGAACACTCTAAATTGTCCCTAGGTGTGAGTGTGAGCGTGGTTGGTTGTTCGTCTCTGTGTGCCCTGCGATTGGCTGGCAACCGATTCAGGGTGTCCCCCGCCTACTGCCCGGAGACAGCTGGGATAGGCTCCAGCACCCCCCGCGACCCTAGTGAGGATCAAGCGGTTCGGAAAATGGATGGATGGATGACAAAATGCTTGTTTCTGTGTTTCCCCCCTTCAGGACAAAGATGGCACTGCAACGGATTGTCACTCAATGGCAGACACCTTCTTGTTCCCGCCTGCTTTTCGTCTTTCCACATACGAGAGTTATCCCGGCCACCGAGCAGCAGACAATATCTTCAGCCATCTTCCCATGCACTCCCAACATGCCAAGGTTCCTTATCTGATGATTCCCATCGGAGGGATTCAAATGGTACAAGCCAGACCAAGGTCGAATCCTTCCACACCCATGTCCCCGATGTCTCCTTCCACGGAGGGGCCATCGCCGGCCAGGCTTGACTCATTCTGGGGCAGGACCCCAGGACCTCAAGGGAGTAGGACTCCCGGGAGTGACTGGTCAGCGGACTATCAGGCAGCAGGAGGCAGCCAGTCAAGACAGTGCAGTGTGGGTGCACAAGTCATGTGTTCCAAACTGGAGTTGGAGACCACGGACTCAAAGCAATATGGCAGCTCACAAAGCTCCGCCCACACGTGCAGGCGTGCTACGGAGTCGAGTGAACGCCACACTGAAGACGGACGCTCGGAGGCATCTTTCAGTCAAGCAGCCCCTGTATCTTTGTGCCTGATTGGACAGCAGCTAGAGGCTGAGGGCACAGCGTCAGAGGACGCGGCGAGAGAAGACCAGAGCACCTAATTTGATGCATCTCCAACTTGCTTTTTCAGCCGCTACATTCGTCTTGTTTTCCAATGGCTTTCTTTATTTTTTTCTTTTATACAGTTTTCAATACTATTGTTAACTTAAATGTTTGTTCTTTGGCAATATTCAGGTTTGTCATAAAAATGCACTTTTTTTTCTTTGTGAAAATAATGTTTCTGTAAATGTATATACAAGAATTATATATGATTATACCCTTCCTGTATCGCTATTGATACTGGTCATGCTACTGTCTGGTTGAATATGTGTCAGAGTAATATGAACATGTGTAAATGACCAAAATTAATTACCTGTTTCAACCCCCCCACCCCCACCCCCCAGTATTACTACAATTATAGTTACTTGTGCCTTTTCTGTCCAGGTTTGTGTTTTGAGGCGTATTGTACAGATAGAAAATGAGAAGGCTGTGAAATTTTATATTGGACTTTTGTGTCATTTAAGGAAGATTTATATTCGGTGTTCTGTTTTGTTCTTAATACTCTTGCTTTAATTCCAGGGTAACCAAGAGTCATATCGATTGATATGTTGAAGGAGCAGCAGAAACTCGTCAAAGGAAATGCACTGAAGTTCTATTTTTTATTGTAAGAGACTTTGGATGAGAAATGTCTTTACAGGGAAGAGCGCTCCTTATTTATTGCTATTTGATGACAGCGATTGTTGTTGTTTTATTTTTTACTCTTTGTTAAATGGGGAAAAACTATGTTTCTTTATATTACTTTTTTTTTTCATAATGTTCATGCAATTTGAATTAGGGACAAAGATGAGGGATGTAGCTTGACAGGTTCTGGCGGATCAAGTGCCCTGCAAATTTAACACGCAACAAAATTTGCAGTCGTTGGAAAAAAATAAAAAATAGTGCACCAAATACCCTTTTGGTTTTGCCTTTTTATACACTTAGAATCGAGTGGAAGTGTATCCCCCTCCCCCCCAAATAAATACTGTGTCTCTAAAAAGTCAGTGCCACCCAGTAAAATGCGAGGTTATCAAGCAAAAAAAACAAAGGATTTTCATTACATTAATTCATACCTTCATATTGTTACAATTTTCAGTCAGTTCTTTTTCTTTTTTTTTTTTTAGTAGCAGTTTATCCGCATGGCACATCCTGACTCTTTCAAAAGAAAGTCATCACTTTTGAAGCCATTCTTTTGTTAACTTGGTCAACTTAATACGTAAAAGTGATGTTTTTTTGTTTTTACTTTCTAGGATACACATGAAGATGCCAAATTTACCCCTATTTCATATCAAGAAAAAATACTCCATAAAGCATGATGCTTTTAAAACAAGTCGCCACTATGGGTCTCTTTTACTTTTGGTGATGTGCAACCAACATACATTATATGACCAAGACGTGATTTGTATCAAACTGAAACAAATTTCCCCATGTTTTTGGGGTGACCTTATTCATGTTTTGCAGCTATTCATTGGCTGTATACTGCTTTAGTGTAGTTCACCCTGCTGACGACACTTGTGTATACGAAATGCAGACTATACTGTACATTTTTTGCTAATTGCAACCTGTGACTTTTCTAACAAAACACAACACAGTCTAACAGGGGAAAAAATCCAGTACAATATCAGGAATCCAAATCAGAATGTGCATTGATGATGATATAACATGAGTTTGATTGTAATTGGATGAGTGGTTTGCACGTTTGCTCCACTATCAACAGGCGTCGGTTTGAAAAGCAGTCATTGTTTGGCACTGAAAATGGTAGCAGCGCATTTGCAGTCTTAATATGGTTGATTAATTCTGAAACAGCCAAATGAAAATTATAAGAGGGCATGCTCATTTTTGCAACTACATATTAGTTGTTTATTCTCACTTACCCGGATGAAATATTTTTTTAGAACATTTTAAATTGAGTGGTACAGCTTAGGTCACGTAAAAGGTGGAAACGGTAAGAAGGATTTTTCTTTGTCTCTTATTTTTTTACATCACAAAAACCTGGCATTTCAAAAGCGGTGTGTCAACATTTTATATCTTGTACACCGTTTTTAATTACATTTCCCATATGTGTAACAATACTGAATATACAGTACTGTACAAGTCAATAATGTGGGGTGATTGCTTTTTTTTTAGGTGTCCTTCCATCTCGCCACCCCCAAAATTTTGTGTTCTGGTAGTTTTTTAGTTAATGTTGGGAAATTGGGTGACAGGATTATTATTTTTTCTTTAATTGAGTGATAAAGGGACCGTTGTGGTTCTCTTTTTGTTCATCTTGAGCATGAATGCGAAGAATGGAACATTGTTCAACGTTTCCTATTGAAAATATTTACAAAGTAAATTTCAAATTGATTTTTTTAAACTGTTGGCGCATTTGTCAAATAGCCTTGACTTGGACTGTATTCGTGTTTTCTAATACGCTGAACAACCCCGACCCCCAGCCCTCCTTCTTTTCTACTAGGATTCATGTTGAATACAGCAGTGACTTGAAAAGCAGACACCGCAAACATCAAACGCCATTCACGGAAAGACGCCAGTGCATTTTGACAAGGTAATGTGAACCTTCACTTTCTATTTTTCTCATTCCGCATTTGACGTGATAAGACAAATTTGACCACCAGAGGTCCTTGTTCAGTCGTGAGCATTCATCCCATGCATCTTGAAAGTAGAAAGTGGCTGTCAGTGAACATCAAGAACATGTTTCCTAATGGGCTCTTTCCAGATAGATTATTTTGGAGACTGTATTTCCAAATTGTGCATTTCTATTTCATTATTTAGGCCATTCCAGAATTTGACAACATTTTAGGACATTTCTAGTAATCCTTGCGCAAAATACAGAAACATGCATGTGTTGTGCAAATATAACTTTGGCTTAAACGTGATTCCTCGATATTTAAAATCCTGCACCCCTCAAATGGTTTTTTTACCCCTGTCTCTTGACGACCACAATACACCTTTCTAATTGTCAAAACAGGCTTCCGGTTCCGTCTCCCCCAGTTGGTCATAATTTTGTTTATGTTCCTCATGACGGGTTGTAACTGGGAAAGTAAATTCCTTGTGTTTTTTTTTTACATACTTGGCCTAATTTGATTCTGATCTAAGTGCTAGTTGTAATCTTGCTCTGAAGTCATGCCTTTCTCAACATAGTTGCAAATCTGTGGCAAAAACCTTTTTATCTATCTTCTAGATCAGTGGTTCTTAACCTTGTTAGAGGTACCGAACCCAACCAGTTCATATGCACATCCACCAAAACCTTCATTAGTGAAAAATACAAATTATTTTTTTTTACAAATTCAAGACATAAAAAAATGGGTTTATTAAAAACAGAAAAAACAACACAATTAATAAAACCTTATGCTTTATGCTTATAAGATAAGATAAGATATCCTTTATTTGTGTGGGACAAATAAAGGATATCTTATCCTATAAGCATTAAGCATAACTTTTTTTTAACTGCAGAAAATGAACCAGCCAGTGATGGCTAAGCGGGCATGTCATAACGAATTGACATGTTGAGTCGGGTGTGTCTTAACCTCCATGGCAGAGGCTCCATCGAACCTCTGAGACTGATTCACTGAATCCCGAGGGTTCGATCGAACTCAGGTTAGTAACCACTGATCTAGAGTAAGAAAAAAGTGACCCAGAGGAAATGGCATTATCAAGCCACTGAAAATGCTTTGCCCAAGAACAAAAAGCGCTTGTAAAAGGCAAGATAAAATGGAAATGCGAAAATACACAAAATGAAATGCCATAAGTCCAAATGTGCAAAACTTGAATCAGAAGCTATTAACAAACAAACCAAAATACTTACAAAACAAGAATCTATCAGAAATATGAACATGAAAGGAACATCTAAAAAAACGAGAATCTATCAGAATTCAGAACATAAAAGGAACATCTAAAAACGTCTCTTGAGCATGAAGAGCAAGCAAGATCAATAATCTGACAGTGACTAGGCAGCTTGGCAGTCCTTAAATACATGGCAGGCTTGATTGGTACCAAGGCACAGGTGCACCTGCTGAAGAGCCACGCCCTCCACTCCAGCTGATGCTGAAAACAAACACAGAACGAGCCAAAATATGAGAGTATGTCCACACAAAACGTTCCTATAATGTTTCGGGTTCCAGGGTTACGTAAAACTAACTCTTGCTGTGACAAGACATTCCATTCCGTGGAGGCATTATAGAAAATACACTCCAGCAAGAACGGTGACACTGAGCACCTGCTTCTTTTCCCTCTTTTTTTGGTATCCAAACTGTTGCATGCTATCCGGCGTGTGTCCTTAAAGTGATGGGATGTCCGTGGAGAGCAGCACATCTGCGCTCCCGAGGGAACTGAACTTGTAACCTCCCGAGCAAGAATGTCTTGTCAAACATGTGCAAACATGTCCGGTAATGATGCTGTGTAGCCATGTCACACATTCCACACATTGTGATGTGAATAGCAAAGTGTTCACCAATTATGGAGGGAATTCTATGTACTTACAGGAAAAATGTACAGTAGAGTGGCCTTTAACACCCCTATTAACCCCCCCCCCCTGCCCCGACATATACATATACACACACACAATTATTCAAAAAACGCCATGTGACCTGTATAACAATAGTTTGTTAAAAGCAAGGCGATGCAACTTTAATTATATAATGCATTTCATGCGCAAATGAACTCAATGTGCTTTACATACAGTAGTGACAAAAAAAATGTCCTGATCAACACGTTATAGTGAGGGAAACGCCGTCAAATTCATAAAGCAAGGAGATGACTCAATTTCAAGGCATTCAGAGTCTAGACCATTAAAAGTTGATTCACCGTGTTACAGAGAGTTCAACGTCAATCATTTAATTCTGAATGTGCACGGTGTCTGACTGCTGACATTAGTAATCAATTGTGCAAATGTTCATACGAATGGCTTACGCTTGGGATGCATCATACTTTGTGTAAGAGCAGCATAGACATCACTCATGAATCATACACACGCACACTCCATTTCTTCATGACACTGCACAAAACAGTCAGAATTCAATTACAAGATCATCTCAAATAAAGCTGTTGAGCATCTTTTGAATGGAACTCTATGAGGAGGTCATATTATATTGGAAAAAAAATTACACTACCGTACAAGTGCAAAAGTTTAAAACTATGAAAATATTTGCAATGGACTGTGGAATGAATCAGGGAGGGGGTGGGGGTCACCCGTTGTGGTTCCATGGCACCTCCATGCAACTGTGGGCGGAGCTGTTGGTCTGACATCATTAAAGAGAGTGAGGAGTGGTTTAAGAGTGTTCCACCAACGCAACAGCTGCACAGTGACAACACAGTAATGACCACACAGTTGAGTGCATTACCGACCAATGTGTCCTCTCACATCACCATTTTACTTCTCATCACACTTTGGGTGTCTCTGCAGCATGGTGAGTGCACTTTTATCGTCTTTGTCGACGTTTTCATGAATATCCTACAATATATCGTTCTTGCTATGGAATGGTACATATGACACAAGGTGCATGCACTGCATCAACTTTGCCAGCGTCTCTCAAGTGATGATGGGCAAAGTTCAGAAGCAAACTTTACTTGTGGACTACATTGCACACACACATTGTACTCCCGCTTTCTGCATGTTTTGGCAGGCCAAAGAAGCACTAAAATTATTCATCATATATATATATATATATATATATATATATATATATATATATATATATATATATATATATATATATATATATATATATAGTGTGTGTAGTTTCTAAACGTATGCTCACTCAACCATCATTGAAATTGGAAATTCAACATTTCAACTAACTGCGATTATATTTAAATAACATACCAATATGCTGTACTGACATTGTTGCACTGCCCTGTAGTAATGTGGTTTCCGCTTTAAGGTACCAAAATATGTTTCCTTACCAAATTAATCCATCTATGGAAGGGAAAAAACATGATCCAGGGCACATTACAACACCTCCTATTAACATTAATGCTAAAAAAACAATGCATGTCGGTTTTGTTTAGTTTTTTTTCTTCGTGGCTTCAACAACATTTTTTGCTTGACTGGATTCAAACTGCAGTTGTGATGAATAGGCATCTTTTTTGTTGTTGTCACGAACAGGCTGTGGGCGCCCACTGATGAAGGGCCATGACGCGGATGCCCATCACGATGTCAGAGCAGTGAAGTTAAGGAGCAAACGTTGCGCATGTAGCAGTGTGCACGACTCTGAGTGCTTCTACTTCTGCCACCTGGATATTATTTGGGTCAATACGCCCAGGTGAGTATAAAGAAGAAGTGAATGAGTGACTGTAGTGCTTTGAAACTAAATCTAGTTCTCGATCTATGATTAAAAAGGTTGGGCGTGCAAAGTCAGAGCAAAGTCTTTGCTTACAGCATACTATCGTTGTGACTTTGTGCAGTAAGACAACACTTTATGGCCTCGGTGGCGCGAAGGCACGACAACCGAGGTCTGCAGGCAGGTGCACTTGCGCTAACCTCGACGACCTAATCTGCACTCGTTTCTGCTCTCGACGGTGAGTACATCAGGTATTAATTAAAGGCCTCTGTTAAATTTTTCCGCAGCATTGTACCGTAGTGTTTTTTTAATTATGTAAATATTTTCCCATGGCGATGACCCCGAGTGGTGCAGTGTAATATCATCCTTTGCTTGTCTCTTCATCGCCATTGTTTTTACATCGCTCGATGTACACACGCTTCGGGTTATGCTCATCAAAATAAAGGCCGCACAGTAAAGAAACGTTGACTCAGCAACTTTGTGAGATTGGAAACAAATAAGTCCGCCTTATTTCGCGTACTGCGCAAAGGAACTCTGCTGAGTAGTGGGCTTTTCGGGGTTAATTTTAAACATTTTAGTGAGCTCGTAAAGATAAGGTGTCCAATGTTAATGTCAAACAAGTACACTAAGAAAAAATATACAGGTATTGTGTGCTGTTAATACATCTAGATTTTTTTTCCAGGGCGCTGAATGATTTGTTCGAATTTAGCGTGCTTTTTCTTCATAGCAAATAATAGAAATTGTCATGATTCGGTTTGGGACCAACAGGTGCCACTGCAGGGCTCTCCCTGAGCTGCACACCTGTTGGTCATTTGGCAATTAGTGCTTTAAAAGGACTCCCACCCCGAGCATTCAGTGTCGGGTCATTGTAGCTTTTTGCCACTGTCATGTTTGTTTGTTTGTTTGCTGCTGTCAGGTTTGTTTCAATCATGTTTCTGTTAGAGTTTTTATCTTCAGTCATGTGTTTTTTGTTTGATACTTTGGACTTTGTTTTGGACTTAGTTTTCTGTGTTTTATTAAATACAATTCGTCAAGTACACCCTGCTCCTCTCCTGCCTGCTCTTTGGGGTCCACCACCACCACGCAACGTGACAGAAATGGAATTATTTTGTCCCAAAGTGCAATGTTTTCATCATACATCATTTATTAATTGTACAAGAAATGCTCGAAGTCACCTTTTAACCAAGAAGGTAACCTCTGAAATTACTAAATTAAAATAATAGTACAGTCCACACCATTGAAGGACATGTTATTTCCATACGCTATAAAAAAAAAAGCTACAAATTCCAAAGCAACAAACTTTGATGACTTCTTTTCACAGAATTATTTTGTGTCCCCTCAGAGGTGTGACTAGCAGGTCCAAGAAAGTCTACAGTGGATCAGACTGAGGGAAACAAAAGTCTCTGAGGCTAAACATCCGCCAGGCCAGGCGGCACCTGAACGAATGATGCTGCTGAGACGGACGGCGATGCAGGAAACGAGCTGACAGGTGATTCCGACGAGGAGAAGTGGAAACACCCCGAGGATGTCCGTCCAAGGAATATGTGGAAGGTGACAGACGTCTTGCAAACACACAGCTGAAAACTGATGCGGAAGATAAGAACTGTCAGGTCCAGGGCACTTTGCCTCCAGATGTCAAGGTCTTGCCTCAACCATCTGAGAGACGAGCAGCACACATGAAGAACATGGAAGCCAGGAAAGTTTTACAGTTCACGCAATTTTAGTCATTATATTGTAAAATGAGTTATATATCTTGAATTTACCGGTACATGATTTTTTTCAACGAGAATAAACAGATCCCCTGATAAAGCACACGTTTTGCTCGCTGGTATTTCCAATTTGGAGCTTTCTCGTTTGCTTTAGGAAAATGTACTGCGTCAATGAGAAAAATGATTCAAAGGGTTCAATGTGTGACGAGCACCCCATCGGTCTGCATACGGGGCCTAGCAAACACATCTGTGACTTCAAAAGGAGGCCCGGGATGGATGAATAATCCCGGAATTCTCCAGATTCAGTGCAAGCGCTGTTTGCATAAGGATCCAAGCAAAGAATGCAGTCACTTTGCTCAAGGGGATGAATGGCTGGTACATAGAGCAAAATGGCCCTTTTGCCGTGTGATCGCTTGTAATGCGCATACCGTGCGCGCTAACCTGCTTTTTCTGTTTGACTGAATAAGTGATTTTCATTGTTCCTATGACAGTGAGAATGAAGTTCTATTCTGGTCTAGTTTACCATTTGTCTGCAGACTATTAGGCTCCAGCTTCCTATGACCCTGAACAGGATAAACCATACAGAAAATGGATGGATGGGCACCAGAGGTGTCAAGTGCACGTCCGGAAGGTAAAAACTAAAGTCCAAAGACAGCCTGAATAGGCTCCATCACCCACCCTCATGAGGAAAAGCAGTTCAGATTTTTAGATGGATGGATCATTTTAATTTACTATACTCATTGTAATCCTCAAAGGGAAATTTAAAGTCACTGTGCTCATGTCATATGTCATTTTAAAAATCATTAAACTGGTGACTCTGGAAAATAGCTTGAACGCCCCACTGGTGTGGTCCATTTCAGTATATCGATGTGCCTTTGATGACTCCAGCCATTTTAGATGCAACACTCTACTTGATGGCCAATAAAGATTCATTGAATACATTCACCTATCATATACTTTATCACTCAGAGATAAACTACAAAACTTGTTGCACACACTAAATGTGCTGACAATGATAACACAACAATCCCATAAATGTTGATTAAAATGGATTTACAGTATTTGTCCAAAATAAAGGTTAGTGAGTTTGTGTCTATGGTTAAGAATTACATTACATGCTCTTGCAGGCTGGATAGGGCCTCGGGACAAAAGGTTTCTCACCTTTGCAGTGCAGTCATGTCAGTTGGAGCAGTCAATATAATACCATAACAACCCAAAGATAACATTTGAGTTTTATACTGTAAATTATTTTATCAGCATTTTGTGCCTCTCCCGTTAGAATCCCTGATGTATCCTGCTGTTTGCCTGTCTCAGCCAGCCATTTGAACATCATGTTCCTGTTAAAGCAGGATGATAACACTTGAATTTAAAAGACATGTCTCTGACATATCCACAAGGCTGAAAGAGTCATGGCCTCCTGCAGAATATCAGCTTTGTGCTCAATCATACAGCCACAGATTTCACATGGAATCAGTCACACTATGAGTAAATTGAGATGGGATCGTTATTATAGATCATTCTTATTTCAGTATACTTTAGTGCCTTTTTTTTCGGTGGTGTGCGGTGATATTTTTCTAAGGTGAAATGGGTGTTTTGGCCCAACAAAGGATGGGAAACGGCAAATAGATGTTTGCTATGACGCCATCTGTCCAGTAGGTGGCAACGTCGAGCCAGAAGAGCTCCGATCCGATGTTGACATAAATAGCTTCGTTTTCACTCCTCGATTAATCCATAGAAAAGGATCCTAATGGCAATGCACGTATAATCTACATTTACCAGATCTATGAGAACTTGTAATATGGTCAAGAGCTAAATGGCTGTAGTCACGAGAAAACAATATTGCCTTTATTCCTAATTGTAGGTCTGGAACGGCTCATATCTGAGTTAAATCTTCTCTGTGTATTTGTGAAATTGGAGCCACGGAATTCCTCTCATTGTGAAAAGTGTAGTCGAAGAAATCACTTCGACGGTCGTCCGACTACCCAAGATAGGAAGTTGGCTAACAATTATCCACCCTCTTCCCAACTCTGATTGCTGGCTGGTCGCAATGCACATTGGGTAATGTAGTGTTTACGACACCGATACTAAGCGTTTCACAGCGGTTACGCAGTAGCCACAGGCTCAGTCAAGGACTACCGCTACCACCATGCCCAGCTCGGGATGGCTTCCGGTAAGTGCAAAGTGTTTGGACTTTGGGGTTTTGGGAGTATTTGAAGTGGGTGAAAGTGTTCGTCGGTAGAATTCCCTGATTGATCTTTTTACTTTGCCGATAATTTGGGGAAAAGAAAAGAAGGTGAGTCACCAGCGAGGAATGTGAGTGCTTTGTGTATACGGTTGGTTTGGAGGCAAGATAACCAAAATTGGCTGATCGGCTACGAGACAAACCCGTCTCACGATTAAACATTCGTGTTTTTTCTCCTGGGAACCGCTGTAAAGTAACAGTTGTTATTTTTATGGAGTAATTGGTGGTACTCGCATTTAATTAGGCTGCATTTTGCACCTATTGCCTGCTCAGGGCGTCCACGCACAACAAAGGGTGCATGGAGATCTGTGATATGTGTATAAGGGGCGATATATTTGTTTCATCTGTAGCTGCAACGAGCTTCGTGAAAATTTAGAGGTTAATTCGAATGATTGATATTGCATATTGAGAACATGCATCTCGCCGCAAGGCCTCGGGTCACGACTACCTGTTTTTCGCCGCCGGTATGCTCCAACGTCAGGCGTGATCGATTAATTATTTAACACTGAATTTAGTGCGAATAGCATGAGTTGGGTGTCAAATGACAGATTATGAATCATGAATAAGAACACGATCGTAAATAGTAATACAGTACACTATCCCGGTGAATACGCTGGGAAAGTCAAACCTGTCGACAATCGGTGGAAATACTGACACAGACATGTTGAGTCAGGTCAATGCTGTTCAAAACGCGTTCCATGAATAATGAGCTGCTGGGTTTTACTCTGAAAAATCACAACGGGATGTGTACGTTTTTTCTCTTCCGCCGACTTGACTGGTCCTTGTCATTCGCGTTAGCAGCATCTCGAGCCCACTTGGCGCGAGGAGCTCTACGGCTGAAAGACGCAGGTCGATACTGGAAGCCTTTCTCCTCTGCACACCTCCGCTTGACAGCCGGCGTTTAGGGACTGCTTCAATCTCAGCTCGCTTTAAATATCGTCATCTAACCAGGTAATTTTTGTTCCTTGTCGCGGAAATAAAGCACTTAAACTGTTTAGACAGCCAGCCACGTCGTTATGTGCGGAAAGTAGCACGCCATGAAGTGCTAATCAGGTGTTAGGGGCCTGTCTTTGAAAGTGTCCAGTCTGTCATACATTGATGTGTTCGTCTCTATCGGCTCGAGTGTTAATTTTTTTTAGACATTGAATGTCATATGGTGATTGTCATTTGGTTGAAGTAGTATTAACGTGCCATACGTTCTAAGTTTGTAGTCTATGTGTTTGTTGTTGTAGTGTCTCTTGTTGGCTACGCCTGTTCTTAAACCTGTATATCGCCCACTGTTATACCTATATTTCCGATGGTTTCATGTCCTTCTGGCTTAATAGCTCTTGAAGTCAATTTGCCCCTGAGAGAAAATGCCGTTTGGAACAGAAGCTCTTTCCATCCACTTTAAATTGGACGTTCCTCTGTAATGGGCCGTTTAGAAGCAGCTTTGATGGGTTCGCTGTCAGCCGGGCTTGATTGATTCGCACAGAGAAGATTTAGCCAAGGGCTCTAATTAAAAAAGCTATAGGTCGTTTCTCGATCTTCTCTCGGCTCCAAACAACTGGTCGAATGTAGCTGACGATAGCTGATGTAAAGCTACAGATTTTACCTTACATTTTGTGATCAGGCTGTTCCCCCCCAAAATCAAACAAGAAACAAGTTATATGAAAACAGAAACAATATTTCCCATAGGAAATCATGTAAATCCAGTCAATCCATTCCAAGCATGAAACAAGAATACGTTTTATAAAGAATAACTATATTTCAACAACTAGAAACCAAGGTGAAATTAATATCAATGATAAAGGAAAACTGAACATCAAATGTTCTTTTATTGAAGACTTAATGACATTAGCAGTGGCGCCGTGTCGGGCCTCTACCTGCGGCAGACACTACCCTGAGGGGGTCACTAAAGCTATCTATGCATCAGAAGACTTTGAGAAGATTTGGAAATGACCCCTGAGAAACTATCATCTCCTACCTGCTCACATTTAGAAACAAATTGTAGAGTTTTTAGTCACAGACTTGTCTCAGACTGAGATTTTACGAAGACTGTGACTTTTGCAGGGTCACTGTGTATAAGACTACAACTATATTCTTTAGGTGTTTTTTCCTCACAATGCGACATCTTCCATCATGCTCAGGAACAATTTTTGCTGTTTTTTCCCCATCATCCCTGCCGCGCTCATGATTGTTTGCGAAGTTTCTAGTTTTTTTTTTTTTTTTTTTAAGATCATCTATTGGTTGTTGGTTATGTCATATCACCACGAAGATGAAAGACTTGATATGATAATATGAAACACGTTTGATATTGTTGAAAGGTCAAGACTAACAGCGGGGATTACTGACTTACAACTTCCTTCTGATTTTCAGTTTTTAGTCTTAGACTGTGAAAAACGTTAGGTGTAAGGTCAGCATTAGTCACCAATGTTTTCGGCCGCCCATTTGGACTGAAAGAACCTTGACAACTTAGCACAGTTTGTAACAGGATGTTGTGATGACCCAAGTGACAAATAAAATTGGTGCGCACTGGAGAGGACAAACGGGTAGCATGGGTCAAACCAGTGGTCGTGGGTCCAAGGAATGGCGGTGAAGTACAAGGACAGCGATACAATGTCAAACTTCATCACCAGATTATTAGGTCCAAATAATAATGCGCTGACAATATCAAAATATGTGCTAATGAGAATTTAAGTCAACATAGACAGCACTGTGTCGTTATTGTCGTAACACTAACTTTCAAAATGATTCTGATGCTGGACTCTGCTGTCACGTTTCCACTGGTAGCACTGATGCGACCCACTTTTCAATGGGTCGCACGAACACGGATTTGGTCACACCCTTTTTTGGGACGGTACAGTATGACCCTATTTGCTGATGTGTAGTTGGTATCCTGTAGTTTCAGATGATGTAAATATTGTCAGTGACTGAAGATATATTTGCGAAATATTTTACTGCAACAACAACTTTGCAACAAGCAGCAGCTGACAAAACAGGTCATTTATTTTAAATAACTTTAAAAGGCAAAGGAAACATCAGTAAAAAGCAGTAAAATAATAGCTGACAGCTAAACAATTCCAAATTGTTTTTATTTATGTTAACATTATCAACAAAACACATAGAAATATATTAATTTGAATGCTTTTGAAAACAAAAAATACATTTTAAACAATTTAAAACTAGAGCTGTCAAACGATTAAAATATTTAATCTAATTAAAAACTCAACTGTCATAATTAACTCAAATTAACTAAAAATTAATCATGATTACTCACGCATTTTTTATCGTTTCTGAATTTCCTTTTGTATTTTTTTTGCTATTTTCCCCCATTTTAATGCTCTCATCAACATGGAATCATGAATCAGTTTTCTATGTGCAAAATGCAAATATTTACTGAAATAATTTCGATTTTCAATTTTACATGAACATTTTTCACTTGGAGCAGTTATTCACACATTATCTCTCACACAATATTACTGTCCATCAACAACAGTGAAAAAAATATTTTGTCACACAACAGCTGCTTGAACAGCTCTTTTTATGGAATCAAAACAGCGCAATATAAAGTACACATCTAAGGTAAACTAGTACTCAGCCTATAATTTTTCACGGCCCCCTGAATAGGGATTGTCGGTCAGCATGGAAGGATCTCTCGTTCTGTACTTTTTTGATCATTTATTGGAGCACTTTGCAGCAGAAGTAGTAGTAGTAGTAGTTGTAACAGAAGTATCAGAAGCAGGTAATAACCTAAACTACACATAAATGCAGTAAAAAATTAATATATCTATCTTTCTGCATCACAATGTAAATATTATATAATTGACATTAATTAATACCTTCATTTAACAATAAGTTTAATAAATAATGTAATCAACCCTGATTTCACTATGTATCATTATCGTCATCATTATTCATTGTTTTAAACGTAAGAAACCATACAACACAAACATAAAGTCGAATCGAACAAAAGAACTACAAGTCCCAATAGTCAATCCCGGAAGTGGAGCGCCGACATGATTTACCCCAGCTACAACGCAATTTACTTCGTTTAAACGTCAGATTGCAGACGGACAAACATAACAACTATGCAAAAATGAGCTAAATAAAGACACCCCTGTTCTAGCAACATTTTAGCCCACGCTGTTTGCTTTGAAATGATCCATAGCTGTCGGTCTGAGACGAGGGGGCGGAGTACCACGTCAGCTGTGTGCTTGGCCATTAAGTGGTATTTCAGACTCGACGTGCTATGATGATAGCTCAGTTTACGACTGCAAAACATACAGGTAACTTTGGTCTTGTCATTGGAACAATCTGGCAACTTTTTAAAAGTAAACTTTCCATTCCTAAACTATTTAAGTATCCGTTTTCGGTGTCTCGCGCTGCCGTGGCTGGCAAAACAAACGTGCGTGGACCTGTGCAGAGCGATTGATGTTTTGTTTCTGGTTTATTTATAGAGCAACGTAACATCCGCTGTGACGTCTGCCGCGTTAATCTCGCGAGAAAATTTTTGATCCCGATAAAATTCATTTAAATTAATGCCAATAAAAACGCGCTAAACTGACAGCTCTATTTAAAACACTTTAGAACAATGGAGCACACACACACACACACACACACACACACACACACACACACAAGCTCTTGATCTTTATTATTCATTCCAGGACTTAAGAATGTCTTAAGGGCACCAAAATATTTGTTGTTTATTATTTAAGCCTTCAGGCAATGTAAAATCATTCTTCTTGATATATGTCAGCTTTTATAGATCGATAGTTAGCCCACGCTATTTAGAGATTTATAGCTATCAAGGTTTATTGCATCAATGGTCTTTTTGCCACTTGAGTTTGAAATGTCCAACTGTACGTGAATGGGCCAGATTGTAAATGCAGGTGGAGAAGCACTAATGAAGAAAAATTGAACAAAGCATAGAGGACTATTTTTTATTTTTTATTTTTTGCTGATGTAAGTGGGCCGCTGTTCCCTACGGTGCACATTTCTTTTCTGGGACGGACTGGGCGATGTCGCTCACCTGACCCTGATAGGAAACAACATCCGCATCCATATTTTTTTTTTTTTTTTTTTTTGTGAGGGCGGCTGACTTGAGACTATGGGGGACAGATACTGCAATATGGCTAACATCATCCCATCTATTCTACTTTCTCTGGCCCAGAAAATTTCTGGAAGTGTGTTATTTGTTCAGCGGTTAAATGTAATTCAGTGGATGCATGTGCACTTAATGAGTTTCTTTCACTGAGTTGCTGGCCTTTGTGCCCAAATCCTGTGACTGGGAGTGTGAAGCAAACTGCTATTTAAGGATGGCATACATAGCCTAGCCAGCTGCTGCCCTTTCTTCTCTCATCGTAATTGAATTAACGCAAGTTAAGTGTAGTGGTGACGTTGTGTGTTCTCCACAGATGGCTGGTTATACAGTCACCGCTTTATGGATTGGTATGTCTGTATGCTTTTGCATGCCCGATTGGCTTTTATCTGCCCAATGACTGTGTTTGTGGAGCAGGAGCAGGAGCTGAAGAGAAGAGAAATTGCCGTCTGTTGTCATCTACAAGTACAATGTGTATGTGGGAAGTCTTTGATGTGGTTTATTGTATTGAGAAAGGCCCCGTCTAGACTTTGACATAGACAATCTGGGGCCGAGTTGTCAAGCAACAGCCAAATATATGGTACATTTATTGCACAACAGCAATAGTGATTTGAGGAAAATGGAAATCATCTTCATGGACTGACAGTGAAGTGATGTTACTCATCCTGAGTCGTGATGATCACATTTGAATATCTATGTTAACAAAACCAGTTGTATCGTCACTCATAGTTTGTGTGTAACATGCCAGAATGTCCTGCTAAGTCACTTACAAGTTGACATGTACATTGTGTTGCCACATGATAAGATTGCCAGTATAGATACTGTTCTGCAGGGCGCTCATGTGCTTGAATATGTGAATGTCAATTGCTATACGGTTTAGCCCGTTCAGTGTAGCGTTCAATTGATTCTCAGTGAAAGTTTTTTTAGACCCTGATGCCAGTCAGTCACATGCACTTGTAGATAAACAACCATTCACACTCTCATTCACACCCATTGACAATTAGTCGTTATTGAAATTAACATTTGTGGTTTGTTTTTGTTTGTGGAAAAGGTTGGCAGGTACTGGGAGAACCTGCCAACTCAAAATATCAGGTACTCTTGTGCTAGTGTGAATTTAAATGAAAGAGGAGGATTTTCATAGCATCATATTAGAAAATTATATTGACAAGGGAAGTAGGCCACCAACATCCTATTTTCATGGACGGTCTTAACCGGCTGCGTGTGTGACAAACGACAAGTGAGGCAGTGTTGTGTTTGCACATGTAACATATTTACACAACCTACATGGTCTACACTGGCGTTGACATGTCATGCAAGCATAACATTTGCGTCCCAAGTGGCGGAAAATATTGGTGGAGTGTGTTTTATGAACACCCTGTCTACCTCATATCTGCTCTTACCTTTTTATACATCGAGATTAATTTAATGCTCCTTGAAGTATTTTGCATTGAGTCATAGTAACAGAGTTTGGGAGGAGGTGGGGGAGTTCAACTTTGACCTTGTCAGTCGATATTTTTTTATCTTTACAAACTGCCAAAGAGGGCATTTACAGTCTACAACTAAATCAGACCATTTAGAGCTCGTAGCCGCGTATGTTGAGCAGAATCCCCAAAAGACTGTCGTACGTCTAAAAATGAACCAAAGAACGTCAGCTTTCCTTGTTTGTGAGATGCGCCATAAAGCCAGCCAACGCCGAAAGTATTCTTGTCTCAGACACACGTATTTATTAACCGCTCTTTTCTCACTTTACTGTACATGGATTTTGGGTAATGCAAGGGAGTTCAGTGAGAACGTGTTTGGAATGGTCCACTCTTAATTGTGTTTGCATATTCAAAGTTATGAAGAGTAAGTGTTAAGAATAGTTCACTAGAATTTAATATAATGTAATATAAAGCATATGTGGGTGTGTACAGTAGTCCTAAATCACAGAGCCAGTTCACTTGTGACACGAGTCTATGACGTGACCTCATCTTCAGTAGTACCCTCCATGAAATGACGTCAGCGAAAGATGGTTCTATCATTTCTGCAAACATTTGTCCCGCTTCCTGCCTCGCCCCTCTAGTAACCCGCACATTTCCTTGATTGGAATTCTAGTGCTAGGTTGTTGACAGAACAGAGAGGAATGCGGATATAGGAATTTACGATTGGAGAAATGAGATGAGCCCGTACACGTAGGACCATATTTACTCCTGTAAACACTTTTCCATGTCAGCTTGTATTTCGTGCGCATGCGTGTCAATTCATGGATGCATTCTGTTCGCATTAGAAGGCACATTTGTTTTTGTTAGGGGATGTCACTTTTTCATTTCTGAGTAACACCAATACAAATATTGTAGCCTCGGGGATCGGCCAATACCGATCCAGTTCTTTAGGTCACACTAAAAATTGTTAATAATATGTGGGTTTTAATTTGCTAGATACTGGCATCTAAAACCACCACATTCACTGTACAGAAACTATTCTGGTCCCCTATTGAAAGAAGTTTCCTTCTTTTATCACGGAGGAATCATGTGTCCTGTATTTTATGGTCCATTACGTACACAGTAGGTGCAATATAACTCACCTGCTTGGTGATTGTCATTTGGTTGTCCTGTCTGCCATTTGCAAGCATCAAACATTCCGCTCCACTCATAGGGTCTTGCGTGATTCCTCTCACACACTACATTCAGGGTACAAGTGGCTCCCATCAGGTCGCAGGCTGCGACGTCCACATTGTAGAACACAGTGGAGGAGGGCCACTTTTGTACTGAGAGCAATCAAGCTCTGGAACAATGACCCCTCCCTGTCCTAACTGTGATGCATTGCACTTTAGCATCCAGCAAAGAGCACATTACTGGACAGTAGCGGGAATATTTTAACTGCAGCACTGAATGAATGTTATTGTATTTGTTGGTGTTATAATTTTTTTTTTTTAATGCTGCTCCAATATGCCTTTTGAATTGGCCCTTGGGGACAAACGGTGTTTGGAAGTGAATTGAATACCAATCAACGGCTCTATTTTCAAACATTTTCACCGCGCAGCTTTGTGAAGCATCTATGTTAAATACCGTAGTGTCATTCTATCATATGTTTATTTGTTAGATTTGGCGCTATTGTGCTAGATTCAGACTAGACGGCAATTGTCTAGGTTTGCTTTTTGTTTGCCGTGCAACTACACGGGGATTGTTTCGAGGGCAGAAGACGAGGGAATCCTCTGACAGGCTAAAAAAAAAGTTTGAACAGTGCTCGTCAAACCTGGTCACGGCAGCTATTACTTGCCGTTGGTCCAACATTGAAACATCGGTATGCTCAGCTTGCGTTGGTCTGCCTGCAATAATAGGCTAGTCGGGCTACGTTTCCCATGATTCTTAGACATGGAATCAGGAAGTGGTTGTATCTTGCCCTCCCAGTGTGAACGTAGTGCAAGCGCTCACTGATTCCTTCCAAGCAATGCGCACGCTTTCATGGCTGCTGGAGAGACAGTCTTCGGTGGCCGCTGTCCAAGCAGACGTCTCCTCTTGGGCCAATGGCCTGCTGCCGTGGCCGAGGAATTTTCGCTCTGGGCTCTTTTCCCCGTGTCAAGGCACCACCTTTTGTTTACTTCAGCAGGCTGTCAACGCAAACCAGCGTCATCCCAACATCCTGTTTCAGCCGAATGACTTTCGGACCGAAGCCGAAAATGCACTTTTGGACAGTTTTCATTCACTGAATTGTCAGTGCATCCCTAGGAAAATATACATTTATACACTTGTGAATGAATATGTGTAATGATGTTAACTTTACTCCTCTTAAATGAATTGAAACAAGTTCTGTACAGACACCAAAAATGATAGGACTTTATCCGCAGAAACATTTGAAAAGCTTGACATGTTCTCTTGGCTTCAGCGCTATAAATAAATCATCAAGATGTGTTTTTCCCTCCCCTGACTCTTTTGTTCTAATGCAATTTCCAGCTCATTTTGTAGATAAATGATTCATTTTATTGTTATTTACTTCTGTTTCCTGACAATTAAGATTGCCCTCTCTTCCGTATGTACGTCATAGACAGTAAATATGAAGAAATAACAACCCTGTTTCTGTTTCCACCTTTTTTACGATTGGTTATTAACCTGAAGATTGCACAATTGTTTGTAATATGTTGATACTCTCTGAAGCAGATTCCCCTTAATTTTGTGTGGCATCCTTTTCTTGTCTTCTGCTTCTCTTTGTCAAGGGTGGATGAAATGGGTGGAGCAGCACTTGTCTCTCTGCTGGCAACCTAACGGGGACAAAATTCAATATTGCTGCTGAGGAAATCTGCCACCCCCACTCATGACTTTCTGCTGTGTATGTTTACCTTTTTTTATGACATTTCTACAATCAATCTTTCATTCTTATTTGTTGTGGAGCAACATAAATCCTTCCTCCATCTGGACTTGTTTAACTGAAGCTTTGTGTATGTTGTTTTTCAGGAACATTTGATTGGTACGCCTCAATATCTGTGATGGAAAATCGTGGTGAGTACCAAGATGGACATTGAGGTTGTTTTTTTTTTTTTTTAAGTGCTGTGTTAATGCTGCAGAAAAAGCTTTCGAGACACACTTTTTACTGTATATCCACATTGTTTATGAGGTCTGTCTAGCTTGTGGACACTTTATGAGCCACTCAGGAACGCAGCCACACATCTCCAGGGCCTCAGTCTGTGGGTCCATTTGTTCTTTTGCTCTACATTAGTCTCGTGTCAAGTGTTTATGCTGCATAGCTGGAGGGCTGTGTCATTTGAAGTTCATTAGTATGTTAGTTTGTTGTATTTGGATAGAACCTCACACTGCCGGATGAAAAGGTGCAGTCTCGATTCATCTTATGAATTTATTTAAGTATGAATTTTTGCTTATTTCTAAATGGGTTGGTACTTTAGCAAAGGGATCACCTATATCACTCAAGCATCTCTTGTACCATACCATGCAAAAAGAGGCTTTTATTACCTTACATCTTCAACGTCGCTTTAGAACAGCAGTGATTTATGTTTTGTGTACAATATTTAAATGATGTTGTTTCACATTAGTAATTGCTTTAAAATTGGATAACTAAACAAGCCTTCCTCAGTGACGGTGATTAATAACTTCCCGCTGCCACCTATAAAATCGATACAATCCTTCTAGTGCAAGTACATATGAAACAAATGACTCATTGCTTCAAAGAATATTTGCCTTTGTGCGTGTGTGTGTGTGTGTGTGTGTGTGTGTGTGTGTGTGTGTGTGTGTGTGTGTGTGTGTGTGTGTGTGTGTGTGTGTATACACATACTGTATGTGCTTAACAACATAAACCTACTCCAGTATGCTGCCTGTTTGGCTGAGGTCTGGCCCAGTCTGTTATCCAGGTCAGGCCAACAGGTTCTCGGCTCATGCGGATTGGCTCAGCTCTTTCTGGAAGCTGGCCCGGTGTGGAGGCTGTATGTGGGGCACCCAAAGAGAAAAGGAACACTGTTGAATGCACACACTAGCTCACCATCTTTTAGAAACAGCTGAGATGCAGCCAAACAGTAAGAAAAAGCCATCCGTGATGCAGCTCGGTGTTGAGGACTCCTGTGAGGCTAACTTGGACAAGGTTTTTTTGAAGGCACTCAAACCTCAGAGGGAATCAAAGCACATTCTTTGGGTCCACTGCACCCTGCCGTGTGACTGTCTTGTCTTTGTGCAGTTGCTTTGGTAAACATTTCAAGTAAGTTAAGCTAATTCTGTTAAGAATAGTCATGAGACAGTTGGAGACGTATGATAAACTGTGCTTGGCTGCAATGAGAGGGCTTAGCACGTTGGTAAACACCATTTCCTAGTTCTAAACAACAGAATGCTACATACAAGGTAAACAGCATTCTAAGTGACCAACAAATGTATCTTTTATCTTATTTGATCCAATTTCTCCGACACTTTGTAATGGGTGTGATTGTTTATGAATCCATGCCCGCTGACAGTGTTCAGTTGCAGTATCTATCCAAATGAGATTACAAATTCACAGGTTGGTAAATGAGTACTTTAGTTTTCAGCAGCATCTTATTTCGTTCCGCGTCAGTATTTTTTGTGGTTTCATGTTTGTCGCGCCCGTTGCCGTACATACTCACTCGCCTTGTTTAAAACATAACTCAGCTTTCCCAAGAATGGTTGGCATCTTTCACTGACTACTGACCTGCGCTATGAGCCAATGAGGGAGGGTCAGATGTGGGGAGGGAGTCCAGCTCTTGCAGGGAGGGGAGGACTTAAGGAGATCGAAAGAAGGAGGGGGCAAGGGGAGTACTGAAAGGAATTGAGGAAGGGTAGACAACAGGAACTCTGAGAGGAAGAAAGAACTTGAGCTTGGGGAGACTTGAGGACATTCATTTAAGGACAAGGAAGGCAGGTGCGGCCCCATGTTTATCCAGGTTGCATGCATTTGAACTGAAGACAGGTACAAACCCCGCAGGGGGATAGACCATGGGACAGAGTCTCCGTGTGGAGACCCCAGCTCAGGAACCACTACAACATAACAATGGCGGTGAGTGTCTGCACTCATTTCTAGCCTCTCAGTCTATATTCTCCATTTCAGGACACAAATACATGACTTACCTTTTAAGTGTTTTGGGGTGGTTTTTTTTCGTGTCGTTGCTGCGAAGAGAGAGAAATCACGGTTAGTTATTCGTTTTTCAACAAGTAATTCAGTCTCTCTCTTTCCCTCGTTCTCTCTCGCCATCTTTCCTTGTCGGTTTCCCCTTCACTTTACCACCACCAGGAATGTTAAATCACTGGGATCACGTGGAGGAATGTCAGCTGTGTTTTCATGTAGTTGTGAGCATGTGTTGCACACTTATTTTCATCTGTTAAAATGTTAAACATGACATTTATACAGTGAAATGAAGTAATGGGGAAAAAAAACATCTTTTCATGGAGCTGTCTTCATTTTTCACAGTTAAAATACAGCATTGCAGTTTTTCCACAAATGAAAGCACTATAAATATTGGTATGGTTCATTCATTAATACATACACCATTTGTCTGCTTTGAGATCACATTTGTTTTTAAACTTCGACACGGAAGAATGGCGTTAATTTAAGTGTCATAATCTTCTCTGCCAAAGGTTTGGTGATTAATGCAGGTTGCTTATTATGTAATGATCCGGAAGGATTGGCAGTTTGGCTAAAAGCGGAGGCCTTTTTTTTTCCTTTTTTCTTTTTTGTTTCAACCGGCATTAATGTGATAACATGCTCACCTGACCAAGGCTGTCATGACTCATGGAACCATGAGGTCAGGGGGAAATCGAACTTCTCTGACGCATGTTTATGGGACCAGTAGGTGTGGCCTCCTAGAGTCACACGCCCCCGTGTTTCCTGACTCTGGCACGTTATCTCTGCAGCTTCTGATTACACAGTACGGCAGCCAGAACTCCTGCAGAGTTTTGCGCAGACTTGTTATACACGGGCAGGACATTGATAATGTGTTAACATGCAGTGGTAATGATCTTCACTGAGTGTCACTGGATTGGCCCTTGCAGAGCTGTGTGACTGAGCTGTACAGTGGCCTGAATTATGGTTTTCGAGGGGAAGAGGTTGTCTTTGTTCTGTCACAGAATCAGGGTGGAGTGTCGTTTCCTCCCTGTGTTTCCAGGCTGCCCCCTTCACTCTTCTACTTTTTATGCCTTTTTCCCCTTTACGCCCATTTCCAGTTTCACGCTTGCTCAGGCTCGGCCACAAAAACGTACATTTTGAAATCCATCGGTGAAGAATAACTGAGCTGTTCTGCCGCACTTGTGAATGGGAAATCAAATTTGGAGGTTTTGTACTTTTTTTTTTTGTGCGTGGTTTAGTGGGATAATTTCATCAGGCTAAAGTGCTTGTCTTCAAAGGATTTTGTCAGTCATCTTTCTCGAATGGATGCCTACTCTGCGAGCTGAGCAATTGTCACCTCTGCAGTGCCGTGGTGTGTGCGAGCCCGGCACAGCCTGCTTTTATCCTGCTTGACTGGCTTCAGCTGAGGCACTGCGACTCAGTCGGCTGTGCGACAAACATTTGGACAGCAAGTGCAGCGATTTATTGGGATATTATAGCAGCTGCACTTTACAATGCAATTATAAGCCGGAGTTTCTCGGTGCGGACACATCCCTTGAACCTCGACCGCATCTAAATCGACTCAACGCTTTCCTTCGTCGAGCCTCCCTGGCGTTTTCCTCTGTAGTGATTCAACTGTTTGGATACATCCACTTATTTGAATTTGGGGGTTTATTCTTTCCCATGGCATGCTGTTTTAAAACCCGCCACCATGGAAGCTGGACACTTAACAGACACTTTCCAGGTAGTATCTCTTAGCATTTCATAATAACAATGTCTGAGCTCTGAATGCCGCAAATATCATAAGATATTTGTCATATCTGTAAGTGACTGTGGCCGTCGTATGCTGAGAAGCAAAAGTAGGAAACCCCCCATCCTCCTCTGTTGTCATTTATGCGTGTCTCGTTCCAACTCATACCTTCAGCGTTGTGTGGTTTTCATAATATCTAGTGATACTGTTTAGAATTGGAAAAGTAAAGCGAGGCCAGTTAGCAGAACTGAGAATTTCCGTTTGGATACCAAGTACTGTAATCCACATCAGCATTTCAAGATTTACATTGTTGGAATCGGACCGAAAGGTATTAGTGCTGCCAAGTCGTCCTGTATGTGCGCATGGGACTGCATGTTTTGAAATGCAGAGCAGAGGCACACACTATGCCTACTGAATTCAGCAGCTGCTCCATTGAGAGCGCCAACATTTAACCTCGCAGTATCCTGTCGTTTTCAGGATGCTTGTCAATCACCTATTCAGAGTATGTCATCATGATTGTTGACCAAGTTTCATTTTCAACTGCTCCTTCTTGAATCATGCAGGACGCAAACATGACTCAGTCATTTGTGCTGACATAATCCACGCGTGTACTTTATTTCTCTATTGGGGCCACGAGGGCTGGAAAACTGATAAGGTGTTTGTCTCCGCCACACCAAGGAATGTTTGTGAACTCTCGCTGAACGTCAGACTCAGACCCCTCTCGTTAACTGGATATGAGGAGTGTCCATGAGCTCTCGGCATCACCCTGCCAAAGCACACTCAGTCCTCGAGACCACTGAGCTAAAGATAATAAGTGTCTTTAGTAAGAATACTGTTTGTCTTCTTTGGAGGCCGTAGATAACCTTAGTTGAAATTGCCAGATTATTGCCAACTTTTGGGGAGCTTTATTGTCTTCAGAGTTGCACATTTTGTGTATTCAAGCCTTGCAAACATTTCTGTATTACCCTTGCTAGGTATGAAACGGTTTAATTGCCTTCAACCCGGGACAAGTCTCAATTGAACACCAATTACTGACTGTGCACAGCGCAAATACAGTTGCATGTCTTCAAATCTCAGTAGCTTTTTTCCAAACTTTAGTTCACTAGGTTCACTTTCTCTCACAGCTCTGGTTCTTTCTTTATTTCTACCATATCTTGTTTACTTAAACTGTCAAGAACCCTTGGAAGAAAATGTCCTTTTCTTTTCCTATTCTTCTTAATTATAAGACATTTGTTCTACAAAATTACAGCGGCCTTTAATTTTGCAAAATGTAATAAAAACAAGGCTCTCCTGATGGTCATATTTGTGGATTTGTTAAAGCTGTCGCTACACAAGCGTAATCTTTGCCTGTAGCCTGCATTCTGATCATGACGAGAAAGAAAATACAGCACAACCTCTGGGGTTGTGCCACAATATACCCCAGGTTGATGGTTAACTGTTGACAGTTAGTGGTTATTTTTTTAAAAGAATTTCCCCACTGAACGAATGGAAATAGTTATGCTACCAGTCCACTCCCCACCCCCCAAAAAAGTTTGATAACTGTAATTCTTTAACCAATCTTTTTTGTTAACATTCTTAACTGTTACATAACACTAAATATAAACTAACTACTATAATATAGATTAAAAACAAGTTTACAAAGAAGAAAAGATAAAATAATAAAAATAACATGCAAAAACATTTTACTTGAACTTTTAGAACGCAAGGTAAGTTTATCTGTATAGCACATTTCATGTACAAGACAATTCAAAGTGCTTTACACAAAATATTAAAATTGTTACATAAAGAGAAACCAAATATAAAGACTTTGCAAAAATAATTAGATTATGATCAAAACCAGGCATCATTCAAGATGAATTAAAAGACCGCTTGCAAATGGTGATTAAAATGGAAATAAAGGGGAGATTCATGAGAATATGGCAGTAAACAACGTTTTCAAATACTGTACAGCACTGAGATCTAGCAATACCAAGACAGTGATTTTGAAGGCTTCATTATTCAGATGTATGGTATTCAAGTCCAGAATGAAATGGATAAAACAGATGATTTTGCATCAACAACCCTTTCAGTGATTTTCCCCCCAAAACGCAACACCACATGACAATGTGGTTGTGCTAACTTTTGTAGTTTAACCTCTTCTGACATACTCACAACGCCCTTTGTTGAGGCTGGTTCTTTGGAATTAGTGTAGCAAAAATCTCCCCTCAAAAGCAAAACATGTCCTTTGGTGACCGATCAGAAGGAATCAATTGTTTGCCGAGTTGATGCAGAGATTTGTTGAGGCCTGGCCCTTGTCAAATATTGTAGTCTAACGGGGTCTCATAAATGCTGAAGACGACCCAGAAGTAACATTTGATCACATTGTACCGCAGTTTTGTCCTCTGACTGCTCACTTGTATCACATTAACGCTTTCATTTCAGACGATGAAAGTGAGCAGCACCACGGCACGATGGCGGGAGAGACGAGCAGCATGGGAGACAGCACCCCTCCCCCAAAACGCAAGGGCAAGTTCGCCAGCCTTGGCAAGATCTTCAAGCCATGGAAGTGGCGAAAGAAGAAAAGCAGCGAGAAATTCAAGGAAGCGTCAGAAGGTTTGTGGTTTTGATTGTATTTGGAGTGATGTCAACTTCCCCACCTCTCCCACTCACTTATTCGCGGACCGTGATTGCAGCCCAGGTTGAACGACGACAATAAGTGCTAGTGTGATACCATTTGATGTTATTCCAAACTTGCTTTTTTTTAACATGCAACTGATAAATGAGTACCATAACAATGTTTGTAATGTGCTGCCATATATCTTTGTCGAAATGGCAGAGCTGGAGAGAAGGATGTCGACGAGGCGTACCCGGCAAGAACTTATAGATCAGGGAGTGCTGAAAGAAGCTCAAGACAACGGTACAGGTTCTCTGATTCATCTGATCTTTGCACAGCAGTGTCCGTATCCACTGTAATCTAGTGCAGCACTGCTGAGGCTGTCACACCCACACAGTCGGCAAAGTGAAGTCATGAGTACATAATTTGCAGGAACACTGGTACTGTCATTCAGCAGGAGTCTGAGACGTACTTAGAAAATGTCAGATGTCCTTTGACCTTGCTTTTTGCCTTGTTTTCAAAAGTAGTGTAATATCTGTTTTAATATGGCTCTCGAGAGCTGAGAAAGTGGAACAAATGGTGCGCTGCAGCAAAGTGGCTTCGAAAGGGGCAATCATAATGCAGGCCCCACTGCTCTCCAGAAGCCCCTTAAACTTAAATCTGCTCCTTCATCACTTCAACCCACGCTCACACATATTCATGTCTAATGTACTTGGCTGGCTAGGCTTTTATGACGAAATGATTGGAACCATTGATTCCTTTCACTCCGGATTATACATACAACTAAATACCAGGATATTTAACCCTTGACGCCTGTCAGTTCGAGACAGGTTTGCAACAATAAGCGTCAAGGGGGTCACCTGGTTTCTGAAGCTGAGCCATGATTGGTTGTTACCTGAGCCCTGAGAAACTGTGACGTCAGGAGCAATATTGTGAAGTTTGATGAAAAGCTGGTGTTCCCACTTTTTGTTTCTAGTCTTGTATTTGTCAAAATAATCCCTAAAATTTCATTTTAATGCATGGTGTGATATTGGGAACGACATCCCGGGATCCCCCCTGGCCGGTTAAAAGGCTATGAAGGTGGCACCCAGATTCCAATATTTCTGTTTGCTTATTTAAACAGAGAGGATGTAACCTGACTCTCATCATAGAGAGGCTCCCGCCTGCCGTTTATTTATCATGGGTTACAGCACCTGCTCGACGCCTGACACAGAACAAAACGGGGGTCGTCAATCACAGATTCTCCGTCAGTATTGATGGAAAATTGCTAGAATGCCTCTAATTTCTCAGAATCTGACCAAGAAAGTGCGAGGTTGAATTGGGGAAACGGCCGGGCCAAGATGATTGTCAACGTCGTCACGGCATGGCTCTGCCTCTTGCAGGCAAATATGGCTGCGCGCATTCGCTGTCATGGCATCTGGACAAATAGGTTCTTAGGCTATTATAAGCTTATACAACCAGTGTAACAAAAAACACTTTTGGATGCAGTTTTTCTTGATAAACCACATATACACTGTAAGCATCTATCAGGTCCACACCATCGACACATTACTGATTGAAATTACTTTATGCGTTCTCTGAAAGTCAAACGAAGGGAAGACTGACATTTTCTCCTCCTTTAGATGCGGATGGAGCAGCACAAAGCCTGAAGCAGCCCTATGTGAAGAATGGCCACACTCTGCCCGTGAATGTAGGAGTGGGGGTTAGTGCTGGAAGGAGTAACCAGGGCCGAGTGCCCTCTGATTCAGAATTTAGGATAACCCCTACTTGGCTGGCCCATTCAGACGACCATAGGGGCCGATCACCCCCAGATGCAGAACGCCGTAGAGTTTCAAGCTCCAGGGTTTCCGGTCCCCCGGAAGAAGTGCAAAGAGGAAGCGGGGTGATTGGGCCCTGTGTACATGGGGAGGCAGAGCGGAAGCCTAACACATCGTGGCATGGACAGATTCACAATCAGATGGATGAAGGCAGAAGTGGAGGCCAGTTTTACCCTGAAGATGGACAGAGAAGGCCTGGGCTGCAGAAAGCACCCTCAGAGGATGGCAGGAGGAGTCGACCGGCTGATGTAGATTGGAAGCCTACACTCCCCCGACATGCATCTGCAGAAGAGGGAAGGGCCCGTAGAGGTGAGTCATTTTTGCACCCCCATGCCACCTCCCTCCCCCATTTAGACATTGTTCCTGGAAAGGAATGTAGAAGTTTTAAACGATGACATCATGCATGTTTTAGCGTGCTTGGCTGATGCTGTCCTCTCAGATAAGAGAGAGGTTCTTGGCAGCTCCCTGGAGTCCTGCTCCATCTTCTTATTCAGGAACATTGGGGAATAGGTCGTCCTCTCATCTCCTCTCCTAATTAATGTGGCACAATCACGATACTCTTCATTGCCCTTTAACGCAATGCTGTAGAGAAATTTCAGACTGGGATAAGTGGTGAAAAGACAGTGAATTGATTTTAAGCAACATTACACTGAGTGAAACTGATGTTAAATGCTCTTTTAGAGACAGGTTGTGCCTCATCTGACAAAGGGGCCACTTTAGATTTGTATTCTGTTGTTTTGCATTTGAATGCCTGAGTTACAGTCGAGAAGATCCCCATGTGAATTTGGAGTAATACGATGAAAATTTCTAGTAAAATGGTCCAACACTTCTTCCAAATACTGAAAGACTCACGAATGGGCAATCAGCGCCAATTGACACTCACTTCTAATCTTCACTTAAGATGCTTAAAAACATAACTGCCTAGGCTGGGGTATAAATACTGTAAATACAGTTATCAGAAAATTGTGTTACAGCTTTGAGGTATGGTGTGGGATTTGCAAAAGAATGTGGGTTGACTCAGATATGTTTGGGCCTGGCTGAGGGTTGTGTTAGTGTGTGGCAATCACAGTCACCTGCGCTGTTTATTGTCGCTGCTGATCCCGAGGTAATGGGATTCTACATCAAGTGCTATGACTGTTCATGGTTGGAATCCTAAAACGGCAGCAAATGGCTCACTGCTGTGTCACTCAACAGTTTTTCTCACGTTAAGATTTTAAAATGATCTCAAAATGAGATTCAATAACAGGGTGTTTTGTTTTCCTTCCTTCAATGTAAAAATATAGATTAAATCCTAACTATGATATACATGCACAGGCTATTGGCTTTTTTTAATCAAGACACAAATGCACATGCCAGACAATGTGCAACTCAAATAAGAACATTCTAAATGTGGCAAATTACTCTTCATTTTGATTTGAAGGGTAATGTTGAAAAATGAATACCGTACTTAAGTTATATATCTAAGATGGTGTCATGTTTTCATAGAATCAGACAGCCATTTTGTCCCTGACCCTGAAGCACTGAAGGACACCCTTCGTGAACCTCTGCCACCTAAACAGTCCGTCATGCCTCCAAAATGGTTGATAAGCTCTACGCCTGAACCAGGCAGCGAGGGGCCACCTCGCCCTCCATCGAACCACAGCTCGGCCCAGTACCCATCACTCTCTGCATCCCTGAGTACTGCACCCAAGCCTACAAGGAACACCTCAGCTGTTGGTACGACGACACAGCTGTCTTCATCTGCAGTCTCGTCGTCCGCCTCTCAGGGCACCAAGCAGCCACCTCTGCCTCCGCCCAAGCCGGTGAACAGGGGCAACCCTGGCATGCTGGGTAAGGTTTCCTCAGTTGTGCTTTCACAATGATGACGACTTGATCGGGTGGTGCATCGATGCATGGTTCGATTTGGTATGTTAGTGTCACGGTTTTATATTTTTTCTGTATAATACATCTTTTTAACTGCAACATTTTCATGTGTTTTACTTATTTATTTTGTCTTTGATACCTCAATTGGCAGACACAACATTTTGGTGTTAGCCTTAAGTTGCCCCGAGCCCCACTCTGCCCCACTGTCGTATGGTGTTCCACATGGTTCAATTTTGGGTCCTCGGCTGTTTTTATTATATTTGCTGCCGCTGGGCTCCATCCTAAGAAAACATGCTATTTCCTTCCACTGTTAGGCGAATGGCAGTCAGATCTATGTCCTGCTGAGCAAAATGAACGCTTTCTCATTAAGGCCACATTTGTCCTCTCTAGAGGAAATCTAGGCCTGGGTGGCACTGAATTTCTTGATTTTTAATGAAAAGCCAACAGAAGTTATCGTTTTTGGTCCCAATGGCCCCTCACACTTTGCTGACATAGACCCCCTGGCACCTTATCTAAAGCTAACAGTCTCGAACTTTTAAATGGGGCAGTGATTTTTAAGTTGGACCAGCAAACTGCTGCTGTTGTTAAATCCAGCTTTTTTCATCTTAAGGCGTGTTCCCACGTTGCAATTTGTTTTATGGAACGTGTTGCATAAGACAAATTGCAAATATGATGATGCAAACTGAATGTGTTCCCACGTTGCAACAGTTGCAAACAATTTCAAATCTCGCGGGAATAGTTTTCCGAATGCGCGTTTAATGTTATTTCGTTCTGCGACTATGGCGGCTAATTGTCAATACGACAGCGACGATGATCTCCTCGAACTGGCAGCTATCGGTCTACTAGCCGAGCTAGAGGAGCCAAAACCCAAACGGTTGTTTTGGGTACGACCGTGGATCGGGAGACGGCAAGAACTCGGCGCTTACAACGCTCTGATGCAGGAGTTGGCGGCCGAGGACCCCGATAATATACATTTACTTGTTTCTGTTATTGTTATTATTGTTAATTTTTACCAAGAAGGACTGAAGTAATACCCGTGTGCCCATCCATGGGGAGGCCCATTGATTGTAGGGTGTCAACTTTTCTCGAATGACAAAAAGATGAATGTGATTATTATTTTGGCAAAATAGTCGCCGAATAAATTAAATTCGGTAATCTTTCTCACTCCAACCACCCTACAATATTCGACAATAAGTAATTATGATATTATTGTCGACATAATAATCGAAGACGCTGCCTCGATCGCCATCCATACCTGTCATGCAGTCGCCCATCAACTCAGATATGCTAGTGTAGGCAGCTTGTCGGTGTTCCCTCCTTGAGTAGAACTGGCTCCCGACGTTCCACAAGCAATCATGCAAATGGTAATAATTAATAAACCTTTCGGTGTCGCCCCGGGAGAGCTCGATTTTTTTAAATTTCTGTTTCTACGCCATTATACTTCCCGCGTTCCGTGTTTACGACGCGATGTTTTTGTCACGTGATAGCCCAACACGTTCTGATTGGTCGGGTTCATGCAACACGTTGCAAGAAAATAAAGCAAGTCCTATTTCATGCAACACGCATCCAACACGTTGCATGCCACAAAAGTCTGTCCAACTTCGGGGTTCACACGTTGCAATGTGTTGCATGCCACAAAACCTATGCCACAAATTGCAACGTGGGATCGCGCCTTTAGGCAGCCAGTTAAGGGTAAAGCCTCTCCTTTCTCAACAGCACTTAAAAACAGAAATCCATGCCTCTGTTGCATCTTGTCTTTATTTTGGAGTCAGACAATCCTCCATGAAGTATCTCCAGTTGGTCCAAAATGCTGCCGCTCACCTCTTGACTGCCACTCGTAAGAGGAAGCACATAACGCCTACTCTGGTGTAGAGCTAAGATCGGTCCTAAAAAATCGAGCCCGACCCGACCGGGCCCGAAGGTATTTAAACCCAACCCGGCCCGAGCCCGATCACTTAACTTGATATGCAGGCCCGAGCCCGAAGCAAACCCGACATTTCATATTTTATTTGTGAGGAGGAGGGAGGAGGAGGGGTGATTTCTGATAACAAAGCCTGTCTTTTGTAATGAAATCTAAGTTAAACAAGACTGTATAAAAATTTACATCTCTTATATTTCTGTTTCTGAAGAGGTTACATTAACCGACAATTCCCCATCATTGACGGATTTTTTTAAGAGTGGACGGGGAATATTTAAGGCCGTCCGTCATTTTGACGGGTTGAAAATTGGGCCGTAAACCACAGTAGCTGTACGTCCTTAAGAATCTATCACGGCACTTTAAGAGAGAGAAGCAGAGAGACAAAGACGAACACTGACGGGACAGAGACAGGAAGGAGTTCTTTGAATTGTCATTGCAAGAGTTTAGTACAGGTAGTGTTGTGATGAGGCGACTTCTGTTTTTTTTTTTTTTGCGAACCACGGTCTCTCGTGGCCAAAACAATTCACGGCCTCGAAAAAGAGAAAAAAAAAGTCAGCGAGAGAGAAACCCGACCCGACCCCGAAGCAATGATTGATCATTTTAGGCCCGACCCGAAATTCGGGTTCGGGCGGCCCGATCTTACCTCTACTGTGGTGTCACTTCACTGGCTCATTTTAAGAGTTATTTTAAAGATTATTTTATTTGTTTTCAAATCTTTAAATGGTATTACCCAACCATACCTCTCTGAGCAGTCTTTTCTCAAGCGTCTTCTATTGGTCCAAAATGCAGTTGCTCTCCTCCTAACTGGTCTTCGTAGAAGGGAGCACAAAACTGCAATTGTGTCCTCCCTTCACTGGCTCCATGTACATTGTAGAGATCATTTTAAGATTCAAAGCGAAAATTTATGTGTCAGACAATTTTGTGGTCAACCATGCCAAGTTTGTTGGCTTTTTTTCCCTCCCCTTCTTCCCCAGTTCCAATTACCGGTACAATACTTATAGTACGGTAACTACATATTTTTGGGGCTGATTAAGTGAAATTGGATAATCTCTGCAGATGCGTACTGGTTGGGAATCATTGCCTGAATGAATCTAAACATTTGTGCATTTTTTTTTTAAATCAACAAATGACTTAATGCACCAAGGCTATTGTAGCCACAACTGTTTTCAGCATCTGACTCTCTGAACAAAACAGGGAGTCTTGTGTGAACCATAGCTCACAAGGCTGCATTTCAGTGGCCGTTTTTTCTTAGGCGTAGAAAAATAAGTAGTGTGTTTTTCTACAATTTTGGTCTACATCATAAAATGTGTCCGTTTATTTATACGCAAATTCTACTCTAGCTCCGTTCCTTTTCAAGAAAATGATCTGTGACCCTGTCATACCAACAAGGCGTCTTTTCCCGGTACTTAATTAGTGTCCTACAACTATAGGAACTACAATAAAACCCACCAGAAATAAAAGATTAATTTGTCGCTAGTTGTTTGTTTACAACAAAGAGTGTCGCTAAAATGATTAGGAGAAGTCTCCAGCTCACCTCGGAACAGAATGCGAGTTGAAAAATTGCTCGCGACGGATGTCTACACTAAAAGCTCGGTGACTGGCTCATTTCAATGTCAATCGAACTGGCACGCAGGCTCAGACGGATCATCCAATCGGATGCAGAAAAGCCTGGCGTCCGGTACCCTCCCACTGCCATCTAGTCCCAGAGACGACGAGCGTACGGGGGCGGGACAAAAACCAGCTTGTATCCAATGACTCGTCTCCGTTCAACGCATTGGGACAACCTACCCTGAACTCAATACCATTTAAAGCACAGCGAATGAGAAGGGAGTCGCGTCGTAACCAGTAAGAAGAAGCTGATTCGGAACAAAAGTTGAGCACGTTGTAGCGCATATTTAGTCAATGACATGTACACACAATGAAATTTACATTCATATATTTGATCACTTATTCTTTGACATTTTATGGGAAGCCGAGCTTCCCTTGCAGTCCGAGAGCAATCGCCACTGATTGAAACCCCCGCTCGGCGGCGAGAGAGTTGAGTACCCGGCGGCTGGGTGTTACAGCCATCTCGTTACCTCTGCGTCCCGCGTCCTAGACGGCCCGTGGTGTTCGTCAAATAGTTTGTTGAATCTTTTCGATACAGCAGTGGATGCTATTTTCTTAATATTATGGTGCGAGCATGCGACTGCAACACACAAAACGCGGTTTAAACTGTTGTCGGAGATCGTGGCCGCCGCCATGATTCAATGTTGTTGACAGACGACAGGGCAAACGACGCAACGTGAATATCGCGAGAGTTTGCACCAATGTAAACGCTCTAAATTCATCTTTCCTTTTATTATTTACAATTTTGGCTGTGGTTTTATTGTTCTTGTTTTGATTGTAAAGCATCCTTGAGTGTTTTGAAAGGCGCGTATAAATGAAATGTACTATTATTATTACTATTATTACACAAAAATGTAGAAGGTTTGAAAAAAATGCCGACCGTAAAGTTTTTTTTCGAGGTAGAAATTCTCGGTCGGTCGGTCGGGTTACCGGAAACACACTACTTTTTTTTCTACGCCTTATGGGATTGTTTGCTAATTCCAAATGAGGTGAGGCTGTCTACTTTGATTGTTGTTAATCTTTAGGATGATTCAACTTTACGCGTTTCGTTGTTGTGTGTGTGTGGGGGGGGCAAAGTTTCTGGCTTGTGCGGCTGCTGTGAGACATTTTTTAGAACATCAAGGCATGTATAGTACTGATTTGGTGGCTTGGAAAGAAAAAATAATCTTACTCACTTTATGACTATTCTGTGAGAATCTTAAAAGTAAAACAAACGTTTCGAACATGTATTGCAGGAGCTGTCAGTATCACTGAGAATTTTCTGCGTCAGTATCACTGAGAATTTTCTGCCAATTTATATTAAGTTGACAGTGTCTTAACATCCCTTGGCACTCTATACATAAACCCAGTAGCCATGTATCCGGTCTTTAAAACACTAGAGCTGAAGGCCCCCATCTCCTCCTTCTTAGTCTCCGCCCTACAGGGTGGAGAGCACGCACAGCTTCCGCTCTACTGGTCCTGCTGGAAGCGAGAGTGCGAGTACGATGTCTATCTTTCCCTTCCTGTGTACCTGTGCCGGCGGGCTGGAGGCCTGCGCTCAGGTAAAAGGATGCACTCTGGTATCTGTAAGCAGGGTGTTCAATGTATGAACTCCCCCCTTTCCCTTCAGAGTCCGCATTCTTCATCATATGGCGTCTTTTCTAGCTGTCCGCATATTTGATTCCTAATGTCTTTTTTTCCTGATGGACCTTGTTTGCGTCCCCTTCAATGTGAGATCCACAAGTTGCATGCCCATACTGAGCAGACAATGTGTGCGCTGTTTGCTTCATGTATATAAAAGGCAAATGCTGTTGTCGAACGTATTTAGTTTGGTACTCTCGTTTGGCATGTGAATCGGAGTGAGCCATTAGCAGGCCTGCGGCCTGCCTTGCAATGAATGCATCAATGGAATTTTAAGGATGTAATCCGCTCAACTATGTTGCTCGAATGGGATGGATATGAATGAATGGACAATAAAGACCGTAGCATAATGGTTGACTCAAGATCTTATCTGGCACTCGCATGCTTATGGTTTCTCAGCACTCACCACGGCTCTGACTGAACATAAACCTGACTTCGAGGCCTTTATATACATATTATTAGTAATAAATAATATGGTAAAATTGTGCATGTCACTTGAGTGCATCTGAGCTGCCTATCCACAAGGTTTTTGTCACGGACAAGACACCAAGTTTGGCTGCGTTGAGCATGCGGGCTGTTTTTTTGTCTTCTATGTCTCTGTGACATGGGGCACATGTTGAACACTAGCGTGTTAGATCAATGTGTGCATCCATGTTGACATAGTTATGTGATGTCATTCTCTGGAAGCATTCATGCTCAGTCAGACATGTAATTCCAGTTGTTAATTTGTATTATGTCAAACTGGATGTATCCAATGTTTACAGCTGAAGAAGCATGTGCTTTCATTCCACATTAGCAGAAGCATAAAACAAAGGCTGGGACAATCACTTCATGGCCGAAGAGCTTTTACATTTTGCTTCAGGATTCAATGTAACTGTGCTTCTGTCCTCAGGTGACCTCACCCAAGCTGCCGGGGGTGCCAGTGTTGTCCCAGCGAAGCCCTCCCCTCCAATGCCTCCAAAGAGAACCACCCCTGTCACCAAACGCAACACCGATGACTCCGCCGCTTCAAGCCATCCCCTCACGCCCTCGCCACTTTCTCTTGAGGACAACAGCTCTGTGAGCTTTCAGCTGCCTCCCGCTCCTCCATCCCCTCCGCTTCCGTCGCACATACCTCCTTCTCCACCCCGACAACAAATACACCCCCACCACCATCATCTTCAGCACTCTTATCCGCACCCACTGCCTCAACCTATACCAATCTTGTTTGATCCCCCAAGTCCTGTCAGTGAGTCACCCCAACGCCCAGCCCCTGTCCCACTGCACATCATGATCCAGCGAGCTCTTTCCAGTCCCGGCCCTGTTCACCCCAACCCAGATGGGTCACAACGTGCTCACTCATTGCTCTTTGAAACGCCTCCAGACTACCAAACTGATCGAAGTCGCCCCCTTCCTGTCAGCATCCAGCCCCTAAAGCTGTGAGTTCTACTATGCAGTAACAGAAGCCCAGAAAAGGATCTAGAGAGGATCTTACTTCATCTCTAAATTTACATGGCTTATAAAATCTGTTTGGATGAAAAGTTGTTCAAACAACACAACATTTTAAATGTGATTAATAGGAATTCAATTCCGGTTAAATGTGTGTGGAAAATTCATTCTAAACTATGTTCTTTGACACTTTTCTGCTAGATCTGAAGACGACTACTCTGAAGAGGAGGAAGAAGAGGAGGACGATGACGAGGAAGAGGAGGAGTACGACGGGGAGATACCCCAGCCTAAACTAGAGCCACGGAGTCGCCGCGGATTGGTTGTCGATACTGAAGTTTGTGTCATCCCCGGTGGAGAAAACAGTGAGGAAGAGGAGGAGAATGATGAAGAGGATGAAGAGCATGACATTCACCGAGAAGATAGTGACTCAGATGGTCCTGTGCCTTTTAAAGAGGAAGAATCAGATGAGGAGGAAGAGCCACTGAGTAAGCATCGTCATATCATGACTTAAACAAGTATCCATGTATGTTTGTTCCTGGCATAACTACAAATCTAGGTCATCTGAATAGCACAGTGCAAGATTTTGTATTTTCTTTAGGGAACTCTTAGAACAGTGCTTCCTAAACTCTGAGCCAATACTCATTTTACAGATTAAAAAAGCTTGTGGCAGAACACCAAAAATAACGTCACAAAGGGTCAATATAATGACGTAATGATGATTTTTGTCTCAATATATTCAGATTTAACTTGTGTGAAATATGGCCGTTTATTTATTCACAAAACTATTACCTTGTTATCTGAATATATTTTTATAAGCAAACATTAAATAATGTGCTCGTGTTCACAGGGTGAACAGTAATAGGTTAGGACACAGGTGTCAAACTTTGGTCTTTGAGGCTCACTATCCTGCATGTTTTAGATGTTTCCCTCCACCAACACACCTCATTCAGATGATCAGCATCGTTGTTAGGCTCCTGCAGAGCTTGCTGATAAACTTGATGAGTTGTTTTCTGATTTTTGGCAAATGTTACAAGATCAAAATGGCTGTTCAACAGAAACATTTGTGTTTGGGGTTTGCCACTTATTAGACCTCAGAGTTTCAGTATTTAACTACTCTTTCATGATCACTGAAGGATTCTATGTGGACTCACCTTCTGCCCTCTAGTGGAAGAGGATTGAATTAGCCTGCCTGTCACTATGGGTTCTTTCATAGATAAAAACGGAGATTTTTAGTGGATGAAAAATATTTTTAGGTGTAATTAAGTGACACTGGATCATATCCCACCTTGTGATCTCTCATGGATGGCTAATGTGCAGTTATTAGAATCACTGTAAAATGGTATACGTAACCGGATCATGATGTGCATTACTGCTACCTTCATGGCTGGAGTGAAAAATGTATAGACTCAATTTTTCAGCTCTTAGATCAGCAGAATAGGTTTTTCCAAACAAGTTAACCGTCTTAAAAAAAAACGATTGTCATACTTTTCTCGTCTGTTCTCCAGGTGCCCTGGCCAGCAAAGTGAAGAGGAAAGACACTCTGGCTCTAAAACTGAGCAGCCGTCCCTCTGCACCTGACCGGGACAGATTTGCACAGGAGAGAAGCGCCAGAGATGACCATCTACCAGGACAGGCTGGCCTCACCTGGCAGAGTAGAGAGCAATGGGAGGCCATTCGCACGCAGATTGGCACTGCGCTTACCAGGTAAAAAGCACTGCTTTTATATAATTCTAAATGCCAAGTGTGTTTGCAAATTGAAATGAAATGCGTGGACAGGTTCTAAAATCTTCTGTTGTATTCATGGCTTGAGTTACAAAGCAGTGAAATTGTTTAATAATAGACCTGCCCGCTTTTCTTCCTGTCAGACGTCTAAGCCAGAGACCCACTGCTGAGGAGCTTGAGCAAAGAAACATCCTTCAACGTTAGTGTCAACTTCTATTTTCCTGTTCGATCTTTTGTATGACTAATTTAGGAGTACCATGCTACAACTCAACGCTATAGAGTTCAGATAAAATATTTTTGAATTTTAATTAAATTCTGTCACTCCCATGTATGTACTGTATATTAAAACATTTGCATACTCCTAAAGCATGACTTAACAATCACATGTATTGTATCATTGAGAGAGAAGGTAGAGGGGAAAAAAAACCCCTCAATAACTGAACGCAATCTAATTTTGTGAGGTGCTTTTCGTCTCCTTTGTCTGACTTGACTACGGTGTCTAAATAAAGCCCCTTTGTTGTTTTATTCCCTGTCTTGTTATAGCCAAAAATCAAGCTGACAGGCAAGCAGAGGTTAGAGAGATTAAGCGAAGACTGACCAGAAAGGTGAGCGCCTGATGTATTTTACTGACATGTGTCCATTTGTAGATTTGCTCAAGATTGAACTGGAACTTTCCTAAATCCTCTTATTTGTAGCTGAGTCAAAGACCCACCGTTGCAGAATTACAGGCAAGAACAATTTTGCGATTCCACGAGTATGTGGAAGTCACAGATGCCCAAGACTACGACCGCAGGGCGGACAAGCCGTGGACCAAACTCACCCCTGCTGATAAGGTATTCACTCGGCATATCAGCTATAGAAAACTCCAACTTGTCTCTTATTAATGTTCAGTCTGATCAAATATATATTTTCCATATTATTTCTTCTAGGCAGCCATTCGGAAAGAGCTTAATGATTATAAAAGTACTGAAATGGAGGTTCACGAAGAGAGCAAAATCTACACAAGGTATACCTTCATCTGTGAAAATGTCTTCAAAATTTGACACGTGATAGAAAACATGAATGATTTAAGCAATCATAGAATGTGAGGCTTCAACTTGTGAAAAATCTGGATTTTGTCTATGCTCTCAAACGCTGTGGGTGTGTCCATGAGATACATGAAACTATGCCCTGCTGAAAAATAGATGCTACTTTCTTATGCCAAAACGACTCCAATTGGTGGTTGGGATATACTGTACAAGGTCGTCACAGGGCAGCCGCGATGAGACACTCTACAGTAGGGCTGGACGATTTATCTTAATTTAATCATGATTTTGATATTGGATTCTCTCGATCTTTAAAATGTTATAATCAAAGAAAAACAATTAATGTGCTGAACGGTACAGTGCCTTTACAAGTTCCCCATGTTGTGGAAGTACCCTGAATGCACTATGATGGTTGCATAGCAAGCGTGTAGCATATGTGATTCTTCTGTACCTGATTCTTCTGGACTTAAACTGTTGAATCATAACTAGTTGGAGTTTACTGCAAAACACAACAAAAATTACACACATTATATATCTAAATTAGAGCTGTCAAACGATTAAAATATTTAATCTAATTAAAAACTCAACTGTCATAATTAACTCAAATTAACTAAAAATTAATCATGATTACTCACGCATTTTTTATCATTTCTGAATTTCCTTTTATATTTTTTGTCCTATTTTCCCCCATTTTAATGCTCTCATCAACATGGAATCATGAATCGGTTTTCTATGTGCAAAATGGAATTTCAATTTTACATGAACATTTTTCACTTGGAGCAGTTATTCACACATCATCTCTCACACAATATTACTGTCCATCAACAACAGTGAAAAAAATATTTTGTCACACAACAGCTGCTTGAACAGCTCTTTTTATGGAATCAAAACAGCGCAATATAAAGTGCACATCTAAGGTAAACTAGTACTCAGCCTATAATTTTTCACGGCCCCCTGAATAGGGATTGTCGGTCAGCATGGAAGGATCTCTCGTTCTGTACTTTTTTGATCATTTATTGGAGCACTTTGCAGCAGAAGTAGTAGTAGTAGTAGTTGTAACAGAAGTATCAGAAGCAGGTAATAACCTAAACTACACATAAATGCAGTAAAAAAATAATATATCTATCTTTCTGCATCTCAATGTAAATATGTATATAATTGACATGAATTAATACCTTTATTTAACAATACGTTTAATAAATAATTTAATCAACCCTGATTTCACTATGTATCATTATCGTCATCATTATTCATTGTTTTAAACGTAAGAAACCATACAACACAAACATAAAGTCGAATCGAACAAAAGAACTACAAGTCCCAATACTCAATCCCGGAAGTGGAGCGCCGGCATGAAACCCAAGCTGAAACGCAATTTACTTCGTTTAAACGTCAGATTGCAGACGGACAAACATGACAACTATGCAAAAATGAGCTAAATAAAGACACCCCTGTTCTAGCAACATTTTAGCCCACGCTGTTTGCTTTGAAATGATCCATAGCTGTCGGTCTGAGACGAGGGGGCGGAGTTACGCACGTCAGCTGTGTGCTTGGCCATTAAGTGGTATTTCAGACTCGACGTGCTATGATGATAGCTCAGTTTACGACGGCAAAACATACAGGTAACTTTGGTCTTGTCATTGGAACAATCTGGCAACTTTTTAAAAGTAAACTTTCCATTCATAAACTATTTAAGTATCCGTTTTCGGTGTCTCGCGCTGCCGTGGCTGGCAAAACAAACGTGCGTGGACCTGTGCAGAGCGATCAATGTTTTGTTTCTGGTTTATTTATAGAGTCACGTAACATCCGCTGTGACGTCTGCGGCGTTAATCTCGCGAGAAAATTTTTGATCCCGATAAAATTCATTTAAATTAATGCCAATAAAAACGCGCTAAACAGCTCTAATCTAAATACGAAACGTACTTCTTTTTAAAACATGACTCGCGCTAATACTAAAGTCAGTGGTGGATCCCATTCAAATGCTAACGGAAAGTTAGCATTGACTTTGGGAATGATTTTTCCTCAAATAACATTCATACAAACGTTGTAGAAACACATACAAATGGAATACTGTACAATCCCCAAGGTTCAAGGACAACCACTGATGCGAACTGAGGTCCTCAAGTTCTTATAAAGTGGGAGAGGGGCCACTCACACTGGCTTGGCCCTGTTTTAGGCACTCACAAAAAAAACAAAAAAAACAATCTGGAAAACTGAACTGGTGAAAAACAGTTCAGCGCAAGAGCAAAACAATTCATTACGATATACAAAGTTACATCGTAAAGTAAAGTTAGATCTCAGACTTTGCACATTTTCAGCAATTATCTTCAAATATATATCATGTATTCCGAAATAAATTTCAGAATTTGACAGAGTCTTTAACAGAAGAAATGGCATGCAAATACAGTCTTTGTGCCTGTTTACAGCTGATGTCTGTTTCCTTTTAGGTATCACCGGCCTTAGCATCCACCCTCTTCAGATGGTGAAAGAAGCACTTAAAAGTCTCTGTGGCAAGCAGCTGTTGACTATGCAGACAGATCGGCCCTTTCTCGTTTCCTGAATGTATCGTACAATTTATCAGGGACAGCCTGGAACTGACTAGAGACAAGAATGCTTCTCGCTTCACCTCCATCACAATTGTTTTCAGTGAACAGGTGGTGGAAGAAGATGCAGTATTTATCCCAGACAACAGGGGGAACCACGTGCCAACCAAAATACAGACATTTGCAAAGGACCGACAGTGCGGGCTTCTACCCCCCCCCCCCCCCCCTCCCTCTGCTGTAATGTGGTGTCCTCAGGGACCTGGGTCTAGTTAATACCTTTAATGCGGCCTCATTCTCTGTTGCCTTTTTTCTTTACCGTGTATGGAAACGCTAATTCATTCATCTTGTTTATGTGAGAACATAAAGTAATACTGTAATAGCTAACAAAAATGGTAATTTCTAGTACTAACAATTGAGATACATGGCTGTAGTGTGTGTGGACCGGAGAATGCAGACTGGGATTTTCTGTTTTAGGATTGGACATCTCTGGGATATTGTTTTTATATGAACTGTACAGATTTCTATTATAATATCTTAGATTGAATCTCATCTAATTCCAATATGTGTAATGCACAAGATATTCTATACAGTATCATGATTTTGATCACGAGTAGTGACCTTTTTTTTTTAGATTACTTTGGCTTGCCTGTATTTAAAGTTGTGTTCTGAGGTGGCCGTTTAAGCGTGACTCTTTAGAAAAAGCACAGAAGGTGCAGGCCAGGATGCTGTAGGTGAATTTGTGTGCCAATGTACCCAATGCCTAAGGAAACGATAGGATATTGGTATTCATAACAGTCATTTCTGAAATCTGCATGAGCCAACATGAATCTCAGTGTCATTGGATCTGGAAACACTCTCTTCATTTCTACTTTTGTATGAGTTTTGTACTACCCTTTATTCACACAATGCATATCTGTAGCCATTTTGTATCAGGTCATGCTGGTGTTGTTGACCAAGAATACAATGCAAGTTGCTGTGATAGATCAGGGGTTTATCAAAAACAAAAACAAAAAAATCTGAAACTATATCAACGGTCAACAGGGGATCGTTTTGGCTGGAACTTTTTATCTGCAACTGTTTTATTTTGTAGTTTCATCTGGCCAGTAGCTGACAGGGTTCTCTAATCTGTGTACAGGTGGATTGTAAGTTTCACTGATGCTTGTGTATATCTTGTCTTCCTTTCATTTGAAAATAAATTTTAAATAAAGTATTATAGGTTGCTATTTTTAAGCACGGAATCTTAGTTTATGATTAAATGCTACAAGAATGGGAATGAATATGTACCCTCTCTGTAAAGCTGAGTTCATTTTTAATTGAATGTGAAGATGTTCGGACTGATAGTTTTTGTTTTAATTGTACATAGTGACTTCTGGATCTAATTAAATATCTTACAGCTTGAAGCTTTTGTGCCATGATTCAACACTTGCTCGGCAATTAAATCACTCTTTCTGTTGTTCAAAGAGCAATTCTGTCTAATTCCTCTGTCAAGCGAGAACTAGGGATTGATCCAGTGACAACTGGTGTATTTGTTAAAGGGGAAGTCGAGTGAAAACTTTTCTTTATAGTATGTTCTCTGTTCCCCCATTAGATTACACACAGCAGTCTGATTAAAAATGTGTTTGCGTAATATGAATTAAGTAGAAAAATCCACCCGTTTTTATCCATGTCATGGGGTGGCCATTTTGCCGTTCGCTGAAAATGACATCAGGGTGCCGAAGGGCTCTTCTTGTGAACATTATATGACCAAACGCAGAAAACAGGTGAGCCGTGACAGCCATTTTTTGACCCTTTAGATACTTCAATGTGGCCCAGCATGTCTCCAAAGATTAACTGCGGCATTCACGTCGGTGTGCGGGAAGAGGCTACCGGTAGCAGGACAACGCATGGCTGCTTCACCATTACAACGCACCTGCTCATTGTGCCATAATCATCCCTACTCACCTGACCTGTCTGTGTGTGATTTCCACCCCCGTTTACCCTAGGTCATGGACTGATCAAGGAGGTCTGTTTGGGGAACGTGGATGACATCAAGATGCTGCAAAGGACCCTGGGCAAATCCTTATTGAAGGTTGGGAAATGTACATTGAGACACCAAGGCTCAAATTTTATGTGTTAAGACACGAAGGGAAAACTTTGTATTTCAAATATACCTTTTGTGTCACCAGTCACTTGGTATGTTAAGTTACGATTTTTGAAGCAAATATGGTTATTTGTGAGATTTCTCTACATTAGTGGAAAAAAGGAAATACTGTACAAGGTTTTAGTATTATGTCAACCACCAATTCAGCTAATTACAATGGACAAGAAGTACTTTTCGAGATTCTAAATGAAAATCTAAGGCAGGGGTGGGCAAAGTATGGCCATTTTCACCCCGTTCCAAACTATGTTTCTCTCAAGATTTCCAAAATAGTCAATGCAAATGACAATCAGCAGTGTTTTGAAGTCATCAACCATAAGAGTAAAATTGTAATTGCAATAAAATATGAGCAAACTCTCCCCAATGATCCAATAAGCTCTGGGGGGCTGCAAAGAAATTCATACAGCAACGATCCAAACCCCCAAGTCACAAAATTAACGGATGCAAGAATTGTGAAGCTACTATCAATTTAGGGGTCCCATTTAAAAATTTTACTTGACCCGTTTGTAGGATATGGCCGTTTAGCATACTGCTACACGATGTTACGGCAGTGTCGCAAAGCATTGGTTGAGTGACGACTCACACCTGTTGCGTCAGTTGAATAAAGACCGTTGAAAAAGTATATCGTGTCCTCACGTTTTTTCGAACAGGATCTAATGTTTCAAATTCAACGAACGACTATTTGCAGTTCTTTTCAACGTGTATCATGTCTAAAAACTCTGTTCCACGTAATCACGTGGAATAGTGCGTTTAATTTTATTTTTTTCCCGAAACAACTGTTATCATTAATGGGTTATAGCATTCAAATTATACTCCGATGGTTGATGACTTGAAATGTATGCTGAGTTTCATTTGCATCGATTATTTAGGAAAAAGGCGCACACTGTTAGACTGGTTAGCACGTTCGCCACACAGTGCAGAGGTCAGAGGTTCGAATCCTGTCGCTTTAAGGAGGCGGAGCGTCTAAATCACGGCCAGAATGACCGCGAGAATAGTCATCCAGCTACTGAGACTTGGAGCAGGCAGCGTGTCGCCGATGCTAGCCATTTAGAGCACATTTGCACTAGTCCCAGGTTGGTACATTTAACACATACATCTGTCACGTTGTGCGACTCACCTAAAACGGTTTAGCGTAGATCTTAGCAACAGCACAAAGCTGCACGTGTCTGTGGTTAAGTCTCAAGCTTTTCTGAATGCCACGCTGAAGCTGCTAACTAATGCTAGCAGTGGTTGGATCATACCATGTCGTGTACAGTATATCTGTGCTGTGAAGTCATTTTGGCGGCAACATTTCATTTTTTTGTGGTGCAATTGTGTACCATTTAATTCAAAAACCAGGAAGTTGTCGCCTTATTTTGGAAACGCTTTTTTGATGTGATTAGTTACTGCACGATAACTCTATGCTGTATGAACCTCGGTTGGCATACGGAAGTTGCCAACGCACCACACAATGCTCCTAACGTCCGCCGCTTAAAAATGTTGAAGAAAGCGTGTTAGCGGTTGAAAGCCTCCCCTCGCATCCTTATTACAAACTACATGCATTAACGGGGAAATATGTTCTGGTTGTGGTAAAAGCGCGTTTGAATTCGAACAGAACTTGGCATTCACATGCCCAAGAGTAGGAACGGAGCAAGTGCGGATTTGAGTCGGGTGGGGCGAAAGCCTGAGGTTGTGCCAACCAACTGTTTTTTCCCTACACTAATACAATGCCTCTCTTATTCTTACGCATAGACATTAAGGATACTGGTTCTTTATTTTAAGTAATATACGGTATTTATAAGAAAACGCGTTTTGCATTTAGGAGATAGAAATGTCCTTGCGTTTTTTAAATTGAGGCCCCCCCTATGTCTTCCCTATAGGATTCAATTGTTCCTGTCTTGGCCACTAAAAATGTCCCCAAAGAGGAAGTCGGATGCGATTGAAGAGGTGAAAGACAGGAAGAAAGTCAAAGGTAATGGCCCTTTCAAGTCATACTAACTCTATTTGCATTGAATAACTAGTCATGTCGTGCAGTGATTCTCAGCTGGTATGTCTTTCTGTAAGCAAAAGTGGGTGACTAGCCAATATTTGGAATACACTTCAGCACGCCGCAACCCTAGTGAAGATAAGCCGTTCAGATAGATGGATTATTTGGCAGGTCCAAGTCAAGAAGTAACTACGAGGGCCCAACTGATAGGGATTTTTTTCCCTCGGGGTTATGACACTTATGAACAATGGCATTAGTCAACTCTATTTAAATAGCACTCTTGTAACAATTCACAGCGTACGGAATAATAAAAACAAACAAAAGAAAACAATTGACTATAGTCGAATCAAGAACATTTTAGTTCCGAAGTAGTTTGTATGGTGACTTGAAATTAATGCTGTCAACTCATTGATCGATGGATTTATACCAGTTTACCACAGGAGTCATTGTAAGGAGGCGGGTCACGTTCTTGTTCTGGGCCAGGGTGATGTTGGACAGCTGGGTTTAGGAGAGGACATCATGCAGAGGAAGAAGCCTGCTCTGTTGTCCCTACCTGAGAAAATCGTGCAGGTGGTCGCTGGGGGTATGCACACAGTGTGCCTCAGCGACACTGGCGTGGTAAGTAATACGAATGACTTTCACTCGCAATATGCAATGCCATTCAAGGCACCCAAAATGACACTTCAGGGACACAAGGATGCAATTGATCTGTTGAAAAAGAGACCCAATCTCAAAGACTTTTAATATGAGCACATATCTTTTCCTTAGGTTTACACTTTTGGCTGCAATGATGAAAGGGCCCTTGGTCGAGACACGAAAGAAGTGGGCTCTGAGATGACTCCAGGGAAGGTGGCGCTTGAAGAGAAAGTGGTCCAGGTGTCAGCAGGAGACAGTCACACAGCTGCACTCACGGAGGAAGGAAACGTATATGTATGGGGCACCTTCAGGGTCAGTTATCTTACTTTTTCCTCCCAGGCCTTCAAGATTGGTTAAAAGTGTAAACATATTGCGGGAAGAGATACATGTTCATGTTTTTTTGCTTGTGTGACACATCAGACTACAGACACTCCCCGAGTTACGAACATCCGAGTTACGAACAAACGGTATATACGAACATTTTCACGGGTCTGTCGGAAAAAAAAAGTTAGATTTTGTATTGCGCGCCTTTTTCCGAGTGCCGAACGGGGCGGAGGAAGACGGCGGAGGCGACGGCGGCGGCGACGTTCGAAGGCGGCCGCGGGGAGAGGCGTGGGGGCCGGGCGTGTGACGGTGGAACGGGCGGGGAGGCGTCCGGCGCGCCGGTCGACGGCCGATCGTCTACTCTCCCCCGCTGAAGCCGCTGCTAGTTTATCGGGCAGCTAACCCTCGAGCCCTGAAGAAGGTGACGAAAAGCTCTCTCCCCGTTATATGGATGTCAATATAAGCCTTAAACATACATTCCAGACAAAATATAGCACTGAAGCAACTTACGAACGAATTCACCTTATGAACAATCGTCCGGAACGTAACTCGTTCGTAACCTGGGGAGCGTCTGTATTAAACAACAAAAGCAAGACTGAGAAAGGGCTGTTAATGGCCAAAAAATAAGGTATATTCATTTAGATGCAACTATGAAACATGACTGAGCGACAGTGACTGCATGAGTTGAGTTTAACACCAGTGGCTTTTCTACTTCCAATAAATGTTGAGGGGGCGGGGGCACAATTGTCGCATTCCTGCATGTTATCTGCAGGAAAATATTCATTTGACCCAACCCTTCCACAAGTTTTGTGTTGTTCAGTCTCCATTGTCAGTTTGTCTTTCATCTTTTGCAGCCACTTAGTCAAACCTCGGTTTTCGAAAGTCTCGGTTCTTAACCAATTCAGTTTTCGACCCAAAATTTCAAGTTTTTTATGCCTCAGATGATGAACAAATTTCGGTTCTCGAACGAACTGAGCTTACGTGAATGCACCATTTGACTCCTCTCGCCTTCCTTACACGAGGAAGTGACGCTTCCTCTGGTAGACGAGGAAGTGATGCTTCCCCGTGTTGCTTTCCATTGTGAGCAGACGTGTTCAGTAAACATTTTTATTTTAAAAACTATTTCGGTTTTTTGAACAGCCTTCTGGAACGGATTATGGACGAAAACCTAGGTTTGACTGTAGTTGATTCCAAATAGTTTTCCCCATCATCTGAGGATCAGCTCAGACATCGCACACACATACGTGCGCGCACACCTCAATAATGCGATGCAATCGCTTATCCTCTCTGGGCATATTTAACACACGTCGCTATTAAAACATTTGAAGACTAGGAGACAGAAATTCATCAAGTTAACGTACCGTTCTAACCCCAGTTGAATATCACTGGGGATTTTTTCATCCCTCTGGGCCTAACGTTTGTCGCTGATATTTATATATTCTGTTGTTTTTTAGTCATTGCATTTTCATTAATACAGTACTCAGTGGCACACTGGTAATTACATCTCTATTATCTCTGCCCACCTCCTGTATTCCCACTCCATTTATTAAATAAGACTGGAGCAGATTTCCCTGAAGAAGCCTCACGTACAGCTTGAAGTACACAGCACAGGAACTGTTTGATCAGCATTCGTATGTCCAATCAGATTGGTTGATACAAATGTATACATATATGTAGTCAGCAAGGATTTCATCAATGTTCTCAGGGTTTTCTGGGTCAAGGCTTGATTTGTCGTTCTTGTGTCACGATGCACCATGAAAGCTACTGCCAAGCTGGCTATGCACGGTTTCTGGGCGGTTTCATCTCATTAATGTTGCTCCCCTCTCCACAGGATAGTAACGGCGTTATAGGTCTCCTGGATGCTTTGGAAACAACCGATGTTCCAACTCAAGTCCCCTTGACAGAAACTGTCGTGAAAGTTGCATCAGGTGGCAATGGATCATGTGACCATCGCATCCTTTTTACCTATGAGTGGTAGCAAAAGGCTTATAAAATTTTCAATCTATTCTTTTAACAGGCAATGACCATCTTGTAATGGTGACCATGGAGGGAAATCTGTACACGTCAGGCACTGCTGAACAGGGGCAGCTAGGAAGGGTGCCCGAGCAATTCTCAAATAGGGGAGGAAGGAAAGGCCTCGGTGAGAAGCAGATCTCCACCGCTGTAGAGATACTGTATTTGTACATGCATGTCCCATGTATTATAAGTGTTAGGTTCTTGTTCCTGCGTTTGCAGATCGTCTGTTGATTCCTCAGATGGTCAAAGTCAAAGGGAAAATTCACTTCATAGATGCCTTCTGTGGGGCCTACTTCACATTTGCTTTGTCCAAAGACGGTCACGTATATGGTTTCGGCCTGTCCAACTATCACCAGTTGGGTAAGTGTGCCACTATTTTCATAGCCTGCACTTGTATGTGGCATTTCTTCCCCAACAGATACACATTTTCACATTGTGATCCAAAATAATCGACATAATACAATTATGTATGTCCATACAAGGGATGTGGAATACTTTTTAATGAAAGTCAACCTATCACTTATCACTGATGGTCCCAAAATACTCCTGTTGCAAAAGATAAGATAAATTTTATTAGTCCCACACTGGGGAAATTTGCAGTCTACAGCTGCAGGGGGGGCTAAAGTGTTTCATTGCACAAAAACAAACAAAACATAACAATTTGATATTGGTTTTCTTTAGCAGTCTGCTCTGGCAACCCTTCCAGTGTTAGCAAAATCCTGCATCCACGCCATTGGTTTAAGACAAGAACAAGAAAAACTTGGTGTTTTGACTAATTGACAAGCTTATGTTTTATTCACGCATCCATCTAGGCACAAAAAGCACGAAGATGCATTTTGTCCCTGTGAAACTGAGCTCCTTCAAAAATTCGACCTCAACTTGGGTTGATTTTTCTGGAGGACAGCACCACACTGTCTGCCTGGATTCTGAAGGTAAACTGAAGGATTATTTCAAGCCGCTATTTTGTTTGTGCAAAACTCAGTTTAACACCCCCAACAGGACAGGTGTACAGCCTGGGCAGAGCAGAGTATGGGCGCCTTGGCCTTGGTGAAGAGGCTGCAGAGAAAAGCGAGCCCACAATCGTCAGTGGAATTGAACCAGCCAGCGGAGTGACATGTGGGGCGTCTGTCAGTTTTGCTGTCACCAAAGAAGGTGAGAAACACTTCCAGATAAGTGTCAAGTGCCAACCTACTCTTCAAATGCAGTTTTGACCGCATATATGCTTTGAAATGCCTAACGTTGGCTGTGCCTACTCCAGGGTGTGCATACGCTTGGGGAATGGGCACCAACCTACAACTTGGCACTGGGCAGGAAGAAGACGTGTGGACCCCTGTGAAAATGACTGGCAAGCAGCTGGAAAACTGCACAGTACTGATGGTGTCCAGTGGGGGGCAGCACACAGTCCTTTTGGTCAAAGACAAACAGGAAAGCTGATGAGCCTCCCAGGCATGTAATGATGCTTCAGCCGTGTTCACTGTGCTTAAAATCGGGGTGGTGGTGGAGGATGATCATTGATGTCTCATTATGGCGCCATCGTGGGAGAGTAGGAGAGGTGCGGTCAGCTAAATGACCCGTTTGATGATGTGACTACACGGTGGTAGAAATTTTCAATATGTCATGATGAATACAAAGCTATTTTTTAAAAACCTTATTCTTTAGATTCCCTTTGTTGGGTTTTCAGTAAAAAGGCAGTATGGCTGTGAGCTCATGTGAGATTTGACTAAGTGTACATAAGAGCCTTTTTAATTAGTTAATGCCCAGGCTAGACATTTTAAGAAAATGTTCCCCCCTACTTTTTTTTTCATCGCAATAATTGCATGGTGTTTGGTCCAGACAGGACATTTATGCCAATTTCGCCTGCCAGGCTGCTGTCCAGAGAAGATACTCAAATGTTTTCATTATAATTGGGTCACTGTGCTGTAATTTGCTACTGTTCTAGTTTGAGAATAAATTTAACAATTTTACATATTGTTTTTGCGAATCCTTTTACTGCTACGTTGCATTTATTTTCTGTGTAACCGGAGCATCTTGGGTGTGATCATTATTATTATTTTAACCATGCTCTGGAAACAATGCTAATGTGACACCTATCAAAGCTCTTTACCTCCTCTGTGGTTACTTGTCTGCCTTTTCACTGGTTCCCACCGCTCTAATATGACTACCATGGGTTATTTGTCTTCCAGTAGGTGAACATTTTCAACATTTCAAATTATTAGATTTAAAGTGCAATAGAAATGTGACTTTGAAAATGTGTTTCTTGATTACTGTCTGTCGGGCAGACCTCCTGTGTGCCAGATGGTCTGTTGACTTGTCCTCACCAGTTTATTGATAATTACTACTGATCTCATGTCGTAACCTCAAAAGTCGGCCACTGATGTATGTGCCAACGGGCTGTGGTGCCAAGAGTTATGTGCCACCCTCTGCTCTGACACACTGTCTTCATCGTAACCAGCTTGTGACATCACATGAAACCCCAGGCCAAGTTTATGGAATCACCATTCATGGAAGATGATGATTTAAATGTTTAAGTTTGAAGAAATAAGCAAATGAGGACTGTTTCATAAGTTTTTCATTGAAACATTTATAGAGAACGTTTGAATGTTCATTCATGCCCAAATATTTTAATATAAAAAAAGACCAACAAAAGAGTGTGAGTGTGTATATATGTATTATATATATATATATATATATATATATATATATATACACACACACACACACACATATGGCAGCAACTGAACTTCGTAACCTTGCAACTCATACATTGGCTGTGTCCCTGTGAATCTGGGATCATTGCAACACTTGGCCCCACTGCAAGCAAACTCTCAATGGGAAATCAAATCTCCATCTTCACTTTAATCACAAACTGCTGCATCAAATTGTTAAGCGGCCGTGTTACATATATACTGCCCTTTAAGTTTGTGAAAATCTGTTCTGTCGTTTGTGCAAAATGCTGTTAATCACCCTCACATTTCTTGGTTGAGTGGATTATTGTTGCCATGTTGCATCTTCTGCAAAGGAAAAGCAAAATGTCTCGCTCTTTATCTCTTTGAGAACAGAACATTGATTAGTTAGCCGCCTAAATGTGCACTATGGATTGATGATCTCTCTGCGTGTACATCCTATTGTCGTATTTTAGCGTGTGTTGACTGAACAATTATTTGACATTTGTCCATGCAAACTACTCTGCACATGTTTATCAATACGGATGCAAATGATGGTTTGAGAGCAAACATCTGAGCTGCAATTTTTTGGGTCCCTTCTTTTTTTGGGGAATTCTGAAGTTACAGGGCTTGAGAACATCTAATCATGTAGTAGGCTATATTAAAGTGATAAAAGGTACTTACTGTAATTGATAAGTGTGAGCTTTGTATTTTGTGCATTTGTATGCTACCTGTGAGATTTTGTGATTTTATCTATTCATTAGCTTATTTATGGAATACATTGGATTCATCATTCAAATTTTGTAGTATGTATACACACACAAAAAGAGAAAAAAAAGAAAAAAGTAAGAGTAAAAAGAAACCGAAAAAAGTGGAAAAGAACAAAAAGAAAAGAGAAAAAAACGAGAATAAAAAGGACAAAAGAGAATAAAAGAGAAAAAGCGATTGAGGAAAAAAGAGAAAAAAGCAATAGAATAAGAAAACAGCGAGAATAAAAAGAAAAAAGCGATATAGTAAAAAGGGAGGAAAAAAAGCGATAGAATAAAAGGAAGGGAAAAAGCGATAGAAAACCGAAAGAGAAAAAAGCAATAGAATAAAAAGAGAAAAGAGAGAGAAAAGCAATAGAATAAAATTAGAAAAAAAGAGGGAAAAAGCAATAGAATAAAAAGTGAGAAAAAAAGTGACAGAAAAAAAGAGAAAAAAGCGATAGAAAACCAAAAGAGAAAAAAAGCAATAGAATAAAAAGAGAAAAAAAGAGAGAGAAAAGCGATAGAATAAAATGAGAAAAAAAGAGGGAAAAAGCAATAGAATAAAAAGCGAGAAAAAAAGTGATAGAAAAAAGAGAAAAAGTGATGGAAAAAAAGCAATAGAATAAAAGCGAAATAAAGAGAAAAAAGGCGATATAATAAAAAGAGGAAAACGAGGAGAAAAGAAAAAAAAGGAGAGGGAAAAAAGCGATAGAATAACAAGAGGAAAAAGAGCGATTTAATAAAAAAAAAAGACCATGTATAGTAAGGCGTTTTGAGCCGAAAATAACGACTGTGTATAGGAAGGCGTTTTGAGCCGAAAAAACCCACCATGTATAAGGAGTTTTTAGCCCCAAAAAAAGACCATGAATACTAAGGCGTTTTTAGCCAAAAACGACCATGTATAGTAAGGCATTTTTAGCCGTAAAAAATAACCATGTATAGTCAGGCATTTTTATCGGAAAAAAACGAGCAAGTATAGTAAGGCGTTTTTAACCGGAATAACGACCATGTATAGTAAGGCGTTTTAGCCGAAAAAACGACTATGTATGGTAAGGCGTTTTTAGCCAAAAAAAAACAACCATGTATAGTAAGGCGTTTTTAACCGAAAAAACGACCATGTATAATAAGGCGTTTTTAGCCAAAAAAAACGACCATGTATAGTAAGGCGTTTTTTGCCAAAAAAACGACCATGTATAGTAAGGCGTTTTTAACCGAAAAAACGACCATGTATAATAAGGCGTTTTTAGCCAAAAAAAAACAACCATGTATAGTAAGGCGTTTTTTACCAAAAAAACGACCATGTATAGTAAGGCGTTTTTTGCCAAAAAAACGACCATGTATAGTAAGGCGTTTTTAACCGGAAAAAAACGCCCATATCGTAAGAGGTTTTTAACCGAAAAAAACGACCATGTATAGTTGATAGGTTGATGATTTTTATTTATCATACATTTGCTTATTATTAGTTATTATTAATGTTATGCCTGCAATGATAAATTGATTATGCTTGCAAAGAAGAACGCTTATGCCTGCAATCATTAATTGAAGAACGCTTATGCTTTTAATAAGGATATACTGCTTCTTAGTCATTATATTTATTAATAATAATGTACTTACATTTATAATCCTTTTTCTCCATTATGTACTCACATTTATACTCAAGAATGCTTAGTGCACTGTGTGGAAGTTTAGGGACGCAACCACCTTTTCGAGGACGTAGTTGGGATGAGAGTATTAAGACTAAACAGGAGCAAGGTTCGACAGTGGATGGAGCCATCAACACCAGCTGCAATGTGACGTTTTTGTTTTGTAACGATTGCACAAATGTACGTAATTTACACTCGCATACACACACATAGTCAAACAAGTTCAGTGTGTCTCCAACAGCCCCCACCCTTTAGGTTGGACACACTTATGTAGTAGATTTCCCAATAAATGAGGGGGTGAAGGAGGAGATCGTTAGGGGTGACGTGCGGAGAACTGAAACCTAACGCTTGTCCTCGTTCCCTCCTGGTACCAGAATTGAGTCTCCTGTCTCTTCTTTGTCTTTTATTCCTGAGTGTCAAATTGGATAAAAACTGGGAAAAAAACGACCATGTATAGTAAGGCGTTTTTAGCCGAAAAAAACGACCATGTATAGTAAGGCGTTTTTAACCGAAAAAAGACCATGTATAGTAAGGCGTTTTTAACCAAAAACGACCATGTATGGTAAGGCGTAGAAAAAAAAGTAGTGTGTTTCCGGTAACATGAAATTTCAGCATAGGGTCGGTAGGTCGGACAAAGTTTTTTTAATCTTTTTCTCCTCCCTCCCCATCAAAAACGTAAACAAAATAACCATAAAACATAAAACAAGGAGACATTGAAACCAGTGCCGGATGCTCGTCTGTCAAAGAGGGGAAGCTCAATTTTGATCGACATCATAAAATGTGTCCGTTTATTTATACGCAAATTCTACTCTAGCTCCGTTGCTTTTCAAGAAAATGATCAGAGACCCTGTCATACCAACAAGGCGTCTTTTCCCTGTACTTAATTAGTGTCCTACAACTATAGGAACTACAATAAAACCCACCAGAAATAAAAGATTAATTTGTCTCTAGTTGTTTACAACAAAGAGTGTCGCTAAAATGATTAGGAGAAGTCTCCAGCTCAACTCGGAACAGAATGCGAGTTGAAAAATTGCTCGCGACGGACGTCTACACTAAAAGCTCGGTGACTGGCTCATTTCAATGTCAATCAAACTGGCACACATGCTCAGACAGATCATCCAATCAGATGCAGAAAAGCCTGGCGTCCGGTACCCTCCCACCGCCATCCAGTCCCAGAGACGCCGAACTCCGTGGGCGGGACAAAAACGAGTTTGTATCCAATGACTCGTCTCCGTTCAACGTATTGGGACAACCTACCCTGAACTCACTACCGTTTAAAGCACAGCGAAGCTGCGGCGTGAAGGAGAAGGGTCTCGCGTCGTACGTCGTAACCAGTAATAAGAAGAAGCTGATTCGAGGCAAAAGTTGAGCACGTTGTAGCGCATATTTAGTCAATGACATGTACACACAAGGACATTTACATTCATATATTTCATCACTTATTCTTTGACATTTTAGGGGAAGCCAAGCTTCCCTTGCAGTCCGAGAGCAATCGCCACTGATTGAAACCCCCGCTCGGCGGCGAGCGAGTTGGGTACCCAGCAGCTGGGTGTTAGAGCCTCTGCGTCCCGCGACCTAGACGGCCCCTGGTGGTCGTGGCCCGGCCTGGACTAGGGTGCCGTAAGACTAAGGCGGACGGGGGGTCGACGTCAACGAGCACGCGGATGCGCGGTCGGCGGGGTGGGCGGGCGGGGAACGCCGACGGGCGCCTGACCGGGGTAGTGACGGGGAAGGGCGGACGCGGAGGTGGCGCGGCGCACCGACCGACCCTGCGCTCGACACCGTGCCCCTCCCCCCACGACGCCTCCCGCCGCCGTCGTCCCGCCGCTCCGCGGCGGCGGCGGCGCCGCCTATTTGGGTTTCGCTCTCGCTCTGGGCTCGGGAGGCCAAGGGTGCGCCGCCGCCGCCGGCCTCGCGGGGTCGGGCGGGGCGGGCGCTGGGTGTTCGTGGCGGGGTAGAGTAGACGACCGCCAACGACCTGCGCGACGTACCACAACCCCGCCCGTCCCACCGTCACGCCGCCCCGCCTCTCCCGCGGCCGACCGAGCGTCGCCGCCGCCCTCGCCTCGTTGAATCTTTTCGATACAGCAGTGGATGCTATTTTCTTAATAGTATGGTGCGAGCATCGACTGCAACACACAAAAGCGCGGTTTAAACTGTTATCGGAGATCGTGGCCGCCGCCACGATTCAATGTTGTTGACAGACGACAGGGCAAACGACGCAATGTGAATATTGCGAGAGTTTGCACCAATGTAAACGCTCTAAATTCATCTTTCCTTTTGTTATTTATAATTTTGTCTGTGGTTTTATTGTTCTTGTTTTGGTTATAAAGCGTCCTTAAGTGTTTTGAAAGGCTATTATTACACAAAAATGTAGAAGGCTTGAAAAAAAATGCCGACCGTAAAGTTTTTCTTTGAGGTAGAAATTCTCGGTCGTCGGGTTACCGGAAACACACTACTTTTTTTTCTACGCCTAAGGCATTTTTAGCCGGAAAAAACAACCATGTATAGTCAGGCGTTTTCACGAAAAAACCGACCATGTATAGTAAGGTGTTTTTAATTAAAAAAAACGACCATGTATAGTAAGGCGTTTTAGCCGAAAAAACGACTATGTATAGTAAGGCGTTTTTAACCGAAAAAAACGACCATGTATAGTAAGGCGTTTTTAACCGAAAAAAACGACCATGTTTGTAAGGCGTTTTTGACCAAAAACACAACCACGTATATTAAGGTGTTTTTAATCAAAAAACGACCATATATAGTAAGGCGTTTTTTGCCGGAAAAAACGACCATGTATAGTAAGGCGTTTTTAACCGAAAAAAAGACCATGTATAGTAAGGCGTTTTTAGCCGAAAAAAACGACCAGGTATAGTAAGGCGTTTTTAGCGAAAAAAACGACCATGTATAGTAAGGCGTTTTTAACCGAAAAAACCGACCGTTTGTAAGGCGTTTTTAACCAAAAAAAACGACCATGTATATTAAGGCGTTTTTAACCGAAAAAAACGACCATGTTTGTAAGGCGTTTTGACCAAAAACACAACCACGTATATTAAGGCGTTTTTAATCAAAAAACGACCATGTATAGTAAGGCGTTTTTTGCCGGAAAAAACGACCATGTATAGTAAGGCGTTTTTAACCGAAAAAAAGACCATGTATAGTAAGGCGTTTTAGCGAAAAAAAAACCATGTATAGTAAGGCGTTTTAACGAAAAAAAGACCATGTATAGTAAGGCGTTTTAACCGAAAAAAGACCATGTATAGTAAGGCGTTTTAACCGAAAAACGACCATGTATAGTAAGGCGTTTTTAACGAAAAAAGACCATGTATAGTAAGGCGTTTTAACGAAAAAAAGACCATGTATAGTAAGGCGTTTTAACGAAAAAAGACCATGTATATATAGTAAGGCGTTTTTAACCGAAAAAAAGACCATGTATAGTAAGGCGTTTTTAACGAAAAAAGACCATGTATAGTAAGGCGTTTTTAGCCGAAAAACGACCATGTATAGTAAGGCGTTTTAACGAAAAAAGACCATGTATAGTAAGAGGTTTTAGCGAAAAAACACCATGTATAGTAAGGCGTTTTTAACGAAAAAAGACCATGTATAGTAAGGCGTTTTTAGCGAAAAAACGACCATGTATAGTAAGGCGTTTTTAACCGAAAAAAGACCATGTATAGTAAGAGGTTTTAGCGAAAAAAACACCATGTATAGTAAGGCGTTTTTAACCGAAAAAAGACCATGTATAGTAAGGCGTTTTTAACGAAAAAAAGACCATGTATAGTAAGGCGTTTTAACGAAAAAAAGACCATGTATAGTAAGGCGTTTTAGCGAAAAAACGACCATGTATAGTAAGGCGTTTTTAACCGAAAAAAGACCATGTATAGTAAGGCGTTTTTAACGAAAAAAGACCATGTATAGTAAGGCGTTTTTAACGAAAAAAGACCATGTATATATAGTAAGGCGTTTTAACCGAAAAAAGACCATGTATAGTAAGGCGTTTTAACCTAAAAAAAGACCATGTATAGTAAGGCGTTTTTAACCGAAAAAACGACCATGTATAGTAAGGCGTTTTTAGCTGAAAAAAAGACCATGTATAGTAAGGCGTTTTTAACCGAAAAAAGACCATGTATAGTAAGGCGTTTTTAACCGAAAAAACGACCATGTATAGTAAGGCGTTTTTAACCCAAAAACGACCATGTATAGTAAGGCGTTTTTAACCGAAAAAACGACCATGTATAGTAAGGCGTTTTTAGCCGGAAAAAAACAACAATGTATAGTAAGGCGTTCTTAGCCGAAAAAAACAACCATGTTAAGGCATTTTTAGCATGAAAAAACGACCATGTATATTAAGGCGTTTTTAACCTAAAAAAAACGACCATGTATAGTAAGGCGTTTTTAACCGAAAAAAAGACCATGTATAGTAAGGCGTTTTTAGCGGAAAAAAACGACCATGTATAGTAAGGTGTTTTTAGCCGAAAAAACGACCATGTATAGTAAGGCGTTTTTAACCGAAAAAAAGACCATGTATAGTAAGGCGTTTTTAACCGAAAAAAAGACCATGTATAGTAAGGCGTTTTTAGCCGGAAAAAAACAACCATGTATAGTAAGGCGTTTTTAGCCGAAAAAAACAACCATGTTAAGGCATTTTTAGCATGAAAAAACGACCATGTATATTAAGAAGTTTTCAACCGAAAAAAAGACCATGTATAATAAGGCGTTTTTAACCGAAAAAAAGACCATGTATAGTAAGGCGTTTTTAGCGAAAAAACGACCATGTATAGTAAGGCGTTTTTAACCGAAAAAAAGACCATGTATAGTAAGGCGTTTTTAACCGAAAAAAGACCATGTATAGTAAGGCGTTTTTAGCCGAAAAAAACGACCATGTATAGTAAGGCGTTTTTAACCGAAAAAAAGACCATGTATAGTAAGGCGTTTTGCGAAAAAACGACCATGTATAGTAAGGCGTTTTTAACGAAAAAAGACCATGTATAGTAAGGCGTTTTAACCGAAAAAAGACCATGTATAGTAAGGCGTTTTTAGCCGAAAAAACAACCATGTATAGTAAGGCGTTTTTAGCGAAAAAACAACCATGTATGATAAGGCATTTTTAGCATGAAAAAACGACCATGTATATTAAGAAGTTTTCAACGAAAAAAGACCATGTATAGTAAGGCGTTTTTAACCGAAAAAAGACCATGTATAGTAAGGCGTTTTTAACGAAAAAAGACCATGTATAGTAAGGCGTTTTTAACCGAAAAAACGACCATGTATAGTAAGGCGTTTTTAACGAAAAAAAGACCATGTATAGTAAGGCGTTTTTAACGAAAAAAGACCATGTATAGTAAGGCGTTTTTAGCGAAAAAACGACCATGTATAGTAAGGCGTTTTTAACCGAAAAAAGACCATGTATAGTAAGGCGTTTTAAGCGAAAAAACGACCATGTATAGTAAGGCGTTTTAACGAAAAAAGACCATGTATAGTAAGGCGTTTTTGCGAAAAAACGACCATGTATAGTAAGGCGTTTTTAACGAAAAAAAGACCATGTATAGTAAGGCGTTTTTAACCGAAAAAAAACGACCATGTATAGTAAGGCGTTTTAACCCAAAAACGACCATGTATAGTAAGGCGTTTTAACGAAAAAACGACCATGTATAGTAAGGCGTTTTTAGCGAAAAAACAACAATGTATAGTAAGGCGTTTTAGCGAAAAAACGACCATGTATAAAGGCATTTTAGCATGAAAAAACGACCATGTATAGTAAGGCGTTTTTAACCGAAAAAAACGACCATGTATAGTAAGGCGTTTTTAACCGAAAAAAGACCATGTATAGTAAGGCGTTTTTAGCGAAAAAAACGACCATGTATAGTAAGGCGTTTTTAGACGAAAAAACGACCATGTATAGTAAGGCGTTTTAACCGAAAAAAGACCATGTATAGTAAGGCGTTTTTAACGAAAAAAGACCATGTATAGTAAGGCGTTTTTAGCCGAAAAAACTACCATGTATAGTAAGGCGTTTTTAGCCGAAAAAAACAACCATGTATAGTAAGGCGTTTTTAGCATGAAAAAACGACCATGTATATTAAGAAGTTTTCAACCGAAAAAAGACCATGTATAGTAAGGCGTTTTTAACCGAAAAAAGACCATGTATAGTAAGGCGTTTTTAACCGAAAAAAAGACCATGTATAGTAAGGCGTTTTTAGCGAAAAAACGACCATGTATAGTAAGGCGTTTTTAACCGAAAAAAGACCATGTATAGTAAGGCGTTTTAACGAAAAAAGACCATGTATAGTAAGGCGTTTTTAGCGAAAAAACGACCATGTATAGTAAGGCGTTTTTAACCTAAAAAAACGACCATGTATAGTAAGGCGTTTTTAACCGAAAAAAAGACCATGTATAGTAAGGCGTTTTTAGCGAAAAAACGACCATGTATAGTAAGGCGTTTTTAACCGAAAAAAAGACCATGTATAGTAAGGCGTTTTTAGCCGGAAAAAAACAACCATGTATAGTAAGGCGTTTTTAGCCGAAAAAAACAACCATGTTAAGGCATTTTTAGCATGAAAAAACGACCATGTATATTAAGGCGTTTTTAACCGAAAAAAAGACCATGTATAGTAAGGCGTTTTTAACCGAAAAAAAGACCATGTATAATAAGGCGTTTTTAACCGAAAAAAAGACCATGTATAGTAAGGCGTTTTTAGCGAAAAAACGACCATGTATAGTAAGGCGTTTTAACGAAAAAAGACCATGTATAGTAAGGCGTTTTTAACCGAAAAAAAGACCATGTATAGTAAGGCGTTTTTAGCCGAAAAAACGACCATGTATAGTAAGGCGTTTTTAACCGAAAAAAGACCATGTATAGTAAGGCGTTTTTAGCTGAAAAAACGACCATGTATAGTAAGGCGTTTTTAACCGAAAAAAAGACCATGTATAGTAAGGCGTTTTTAACCGAAAAAACGACCATGTATAGTAAGGCGTTTTTAACCGAAAAAACGACCATGTATAGTAAGGCGTTTTTAACCGAAAAACGACCATGTATAGTAAGGCGTTTTTAGCCGAAAAAACGACCATGTATAGTAAGGCGTTTTAACCGAAAAAACGACCATGTATAGTAAGGCGTTTTTAACCGAAAAAACGACCATGTATAGTAAGGCGTTTTAACCGAAAAAACGACCATGTATAGTAAGGCGTTTTTAACCGAAAAAAAGACCATGTATAGTAAGGCGTTTTTAACGAAAAAAACGACCATGTATAGTAAGGCGTTTTTAACCGAAAAAAGACCATGTATAGTAAGGCGTTTTAACCGAAAAAAGACAATGTATAGTAAGGCGTTTTTAGACGAAAAAAACGACCATGTATAGTAAGGCGTTTTTAACCGAAAAAAGACCATGTATAGTAAGGCGTTTTTAACCGAAAAAACGACCATGTATAGTAAGGCGTTTTAACCGAAAAAACGACCATGTATAGTAAGGCGTTTTTAACCGAAAAAAGACCATGTATAGTAAGGCGTTTTTAGCCGAAAAAACGACCATGTATAGTAAGGCGTTTTAGCCGAAAAAAACGACCATGTATAGTAAGGCGTTTTTAGCCGAAAAAACGACCATGTATAGTAAGGCGTTTTTAGCCGAAAAAACGACCATGTATAGTAAGGCGTTTTAACCGAAAAAAACGACCATGTATAGTAAGGCGTTTTAACGAAAAAACGACCATGTATAGTAAGGCGTTTTAACCGAAAAACGACCATGTATAGTAAGGCGTTTTAACGAAAAAACGACCATGTATAGTAAGGCGTTTTTAGCGAAAAAACGACCATGTATAGTAAGGCGTTTTTAACCGAAAAAAAAGACCATGTATAGTAAGGCGTTTTTAACGAAAAAAACGACCATGTATAGTAAGGCGTTTTTAACCGAAAAAACGACCATGTATAGTAAGGCGTTTTTAACGAAAAAACGACCATGTATAGTAAGGCATTTTTAGCCGAAAAAACGACCATGTATAGTAAGGCGTTTTTAACCGAAAAAACGACCATGTATAGTAAGGCGTTTTTAACCGAAAAAAGACCATGTATAGTAAGGCGTTTTTAACCGAAAAAAACGACCATGTATAGTAAGGCGTTTTAAGACGAAAAAACGACCATGTATAGTAAGGCGTTTTAACCGAAAAAACGACCATGTATAGTAAGGCGTTTTTAACCGAAAAAAACGACCATGTATAGTAAGGCGTTTTTAACCGAAAAAAACGACCATGTATAGTAAGGCGTTTTTAACCGAAAAAACAACCATGTATAGTAAGGCGTTTTTAGCCGAAAAAACGACCATGTATAGTAAGGCGTTTTTAACGAAAAAACGACCATGTATAGTAAGGCGTTTTTAACCGAAAAAAGACCATGTATAGTAAGGCGTTTTTAACCGAAAAAAAGACCATGTATAGTAAGGCGTTTTTAACCGAAAAAACGACCATGTATAGTAAGGCGTTTTTAACCGAAAAAAGACCATGTATAGTAAGGCGTTTTTAACCGAAAAAAGACCATGTATAGTAAGGCGTTTTTAACCGAAAAAAAGACCATGTATAGTAAGGCGTTTTTAACCGAAAAAAAGACCATGTATAGTAAGGCGTTTTTAACGAAAAAAAGACCATGTATAGTAAGGCGTTTTTAACGAAAAAAAGACCATGTATAGTAAGGCGTTTTTAACCGAAAAAAAGACCATGTATAGTAAGGCGTTTTAACGAAAAAAAGACCATGTATAGTAAGGCGTTTTAACCGAAAAAACGACCATGTATAGTAAGGCGTTTTTAACCGAAAAAACGACCATGTATAGTAAGGCGTTTTAACCGAAAAAACCGACCATGTATAGTAAGGCGTTTTTAGCCGAAAAAACAACATTGTATAGTAAGGCGTTTTTAGCGAAAAAACGACCATGTATAGTAAGGCGTTTTTAGCATGAAAAAACGACCATGTATAGTAAGGCGTTTTTAACCTAAAAAAACGACCATGTATAGTAAGGCGTTTTTAACGAAAAAAGACCATGTATAGTAAGGCGTTTTTAGCCGAAAAAACGACCATGTATAGTAAGGCGTTTTTAACCGAAAAAACGACCATGTATAGTAAGGCGTTTTAGCCGAAAAAACGACCATGTATAGTAAGGCGTTTTTAGCCGAAAAAACGACCATGTATAGTAAGGCGTTTTTAGCCGAAAAAACGACCATGTATAGTAAGGCGTTTTTAACCGAAAAAAGACCATGTATAGTAAGGCGTTTTTAACCGAAAAAAGACCATGTATAGTAAGGCGTTTTAACCGAAAAAAGACCATGTATAGTAAGGCGTTTTAGCGAAAAAACGACCATGTATAGTAAGGCGTTTTTAACCGAAAAAAGACCATGTATAGTAAGGCGTTTTTAACCGAAAAAAGACCATGTATAGTAAGGCGTTTTTAGCGAAAAAACGACCATGTATAGTAAGGCGTTTTAACGAAAAAAGACCATGTATAGTAAGGCGTTTTTAGCGAAAAAACGACCATGTATAGTAAGGCGTTTTAACCGAAAAAAGACCATGTATAGTAAGGCGTTTTAAGCGAAAAAAAGCGACCATGTATAGTAAGGCGTTTTAACCGAAAAAAGACCATGTATAGTAAGGCGTTTTTAACCGAAAAACGACCATGTATAGTAAGGCGTTTTAACCGAAAAACGACCATGTATAGTAAGGCGTTTTTAACCGAAAAACGACCATGTATAGTAAGGCGTTTTTAGCCGAAAAACGACCATGTATAGTAAGGCGTTTTAGCGAAAAAACGACCATGTATAGTAAGGCGTTTTTAGCATGAAAAAACGACCATGTATAGTAAGGCGTTTTAACCTAAAAAAACGACCATGTATAGTAAGGCGTTTTAACTGAAAAAAGACCATGTATAGTAAGGCGTTTTTAGCGAAAAACGACCATGTATAGTAAGGCGTTTTAACCGAAAAAAAGACCATGTATAGTAAGGCGTTTTAACCGAAAAAACGACCATGTATAGTAAGGCGTTTTAACCGAAAAAAGACCATGTATAGTAAGGCGTTTTTAGCGAAAAAACGACCATGTATAGTAAGGCGTTTTAACCGAAAAAAGACCATGTATAGTAAGGCGTTTTAGCGAAAAACGACCATGTATAGTAAGGCGTTTTTAACCGAAAAAACGACCATGTATAGTAAGGCGTTTTTAACCGAAAAAACGACCATGTATAGTAAGGCGTTTTAGCGAAAAAACGACCATGTATAGTAAGGCGTTTTTAGCATGAAAAACGACCATGTATAGTAAGGCGTTTTAACCTAAAAACGACCGTGTATAGTAAGGCGTTTTTAACCGAAAAAAAGACCATGTATAGTAAGGCGTTTTTAACCGAAAAAACGACCATGTATAGTAAGGCGTTTTTAACAGAAAAAACGACCATGTATAGTAAGGCGTTTTAACGAAAAAACGACCATGTATAGTAAGGCGTTTTAGCGAAAAAACGACCATGTATAGTAAGGCGTTTTAGCCAAAAAACGACCATGTATAGTAAGGCGTTTTTAGCAAAAAACGACCATGTATAGTAAGGCGTTTTAACCAAAAAACGACCATGTATAGTAAGGCGTTTTTAACCAAAAAACGACCATGTATAGTAAGGCGTTTTTACCGAAAAAAGACCATGTATAGTAAGGCGTTTTTAGCGAAAAACGACCATGTATAGTAAGGCGTTTTAACCGAAAAAAGACCATGTATAGTAAGGCGTTTTTAACCGAAAAACGACCATGTATAGTAAGGCGTTTTAACCAAAAAACGACCATGTATAGTAAGGCGTTTTAACGAAAAAACGACCATGTATAGTAAGGCGTTTTTAACGAAAAAACGACCATGTATAGTAAGGCGTTTTAACCGAAAAAACGACCATGTATAGTAAGGCGTTTTAGCCGAAAAAACGACCATGTATAGTAAGGCGTTTTTAGCGAAAAAACGACCATGTATAAGGCGTTTTTAGCATGAAAAACGACCATGTATAGTAAGGCGTTTTTAACCTAAAAAAACGACCATGTATAGTAAGGCGTTTTTAACCGAAAAAAGACCATGTATAGTAAGGCGTTTTAGACCGAAAAAACGACCATGTATAGTAAGGCGTTTTTAACGAAAAAAACGACCATGTATAGTAAGGCGTTTTTAACGAAAAAAGACCATGTATAGTAAGGCGTTTTAGCGAAAAAACGACCATGTATAGTAAGGCGTTTTTAACGAAAAAAGACCATGTATAGTAAGGCGTTTTTAGCGAAAAAACGACCATGTATAGTAAGGCGTTTTTAACGAAAAAAGACCATGTATAGTAAGGCGTTTTTAGCGAAAAAACGACCATGTATAGTAAGGCGTTTTTACCGAAAAAAGACCATGTATAGTAAGGCGTTTTTAACCGAAAAAACGACCATGTATAGTAAGGCGTTTTTAACGAAAAAAACGACCATGTATAGTAAGGCGTTTTTAAACCAAAAAACGACCATGTATAGTAAGGCGTTTTAACCGAAAAAACGACCATGTATAGTAAGGCGTTTTAGCCGAAAAAACAACCATGTATAGTAAGGCGTTTTAGCGAAAAAACGACCATGTATAGTAAGGCGTTTTTTCAAAAAAAAACGACCATGTATAGTAAGGCGTTTTTAACCTAAAAAACGACCATGTATAGTAAGGCGTTTTTAACCGAAAAAAACGACCATGTATAGTAAGGCGTTTTAACCGAAAAAAGACCATGTATAGTAAGGCGTTTTAACCGAAAAAAGACCATGTATAGTAAGGCGTTTTTAACCGAAAAACGACCATGTATAGTAAGGCGTTTTTAACCGAAAAACGACCATGTATAGTAAGGCGTTTTAACCCGAAAAAACGACCATGTATAGTAAGGCGTTTTTAACGAAAAAAACGACCATGTATAGTAAGGCGTTTTAGCCGAAAAAACGACCATGTATAGTAAGGCGTTTTTAGCGAAAAAACGACCATGTATAGTAAGGCGTTTTTAGCATGAAAAACGACCATGTATAGTAAGGCGTTTTAACCTAAAAAACGACCATGTATAGTAAGGCGTTTTAACCGAAAAAAACGACCATGTATAGTAAGGCGTTTTTAGCGAAAAAACGACCATGTATAGTAAGGCGTTTTTAACCGAAAAAAGACCATGTATAGTAAGGCGTTTTAACCGAAAAAACGACCATGTATAGTAAGGCGTTTTAACCGAAAAAAGACCATGTATAGTAAGGCGTTTTAACCTAAAAACGACCATGTATAGTAAGGCGTTTTGAACCGAAAAAACGACCATGTATAGTAAGGCGTTTTTAACCGAAAAAACGACCATGTATAGTAAGGCGTTTTTAGCCGAAAAAACGACCATGTATAGTAAGGCGTTTTTAGCGAAAAAACGACCATGTATAGTAGGCGTTTTTAGCATGAAAAACGACCATGTATAGTAAGGCGTTTTTAACCTAAAAAACGACCATGTATAGTAAGGCGTTTTTAACCGAAAAAAGACCATGTATAGTAAGGCGTTTTTAACCGAAAAAAGACCATGTATAGTAAGGCGTTTTTAGCTGAAAAAAAGACCATGTATAGTAAGGCGTTTTTAACGAAAAAAAGACCATGTATAGTAAGGCGTTTTTAACCGAAAAAACGACCATGTATAGTAAGGCGTTTTTAACCGAAAAAACAACCATGTATAGTAAGGCGTTTTTAGCATGAAAAACGACCATGTATAGTAAGGCGTTTTAACCTAAAAAACGACCATGTATAGTAAGGCGTTTTAACGAAAAAAGACCATGTATAGTAAGGCGTTTTAACGAAAAAAGACCATGTATAGTAAGGCGTTTTTAACCGAAAAAAGACCATGTATAGTAAGGCGTTTTTAACGAAAAAAACGACCATGTATAGTAAGGCGTTTTAACCGAAAAAACGACCATGTATAGTAAGGCGTTTTTAACGAAAAACGACCATGTATAGTAAGGCGTTTTAACGAAAAAACGACCATGTATAGTAAGGCGTTTTTAGCGAAAAAACGACCATGTATAGTAAGGCGTTTTTAGCGAAAAAACAACCATGTATAGTAAGGCGTTTTTAGCGAAAAAACGACCATGTATAGTAAGGCGTTTTAACCTAAAAAAACGACCATGTATAGTAAGGCGTTTTTAACGAAAAAACGACCATGTATAGTAAGGCGTTTTTAGCGAAAAACGACCATGTATAGTAAGGCGTTTTAACCGAAAAAGACCATGTATAGTAAGGCGTTTTTAACCGAAAAAACGACCATGTATAGTAAGGCGTTTTTAACGAAAAAAAGACCATGTATAGTAAGGCGTTTTAACCTAAAAACGACCATGTATAGTAAGGCGTTTTAACCGAAAAAACGACCATGTATAGTAAGGCGTTTTAACCGAAAAACGACCATGTATAGTAAGGCGTTTTTAGCGAAAAACAACCATGTATAGTAAGGCGTTTTTAGCCGAAAAAAACAACCATGTTAAGGCATTTTTAGCATGAAAAAACGACCATGTATATTAAGGCGTTTTTAACCTAAAAAAACGACCATGTATAGTAAGGCGTTTTTAACGAAAAAAGACCATGTATAGTAAGGCGTTTTTAACCGAAAAAAGACCATGTATAGTAAGGCGTTTTTAGCCGAAAAAACGACCATGTATAGTAAGGCGTTTTTAACCGAAAAAAGACCATGTATAGTAAGGCGTTTTTAACCGAAAAAACAACCATGTATAGTAAGGCGTTTTTAGCCGAAAAAAACAACCATGTTAAGGCATTTTTAGCATGAAAAAACGACCATGTATATTAAGGCGTTTTTAACCTAAAAAAAACCGACCATGTATAGTAAGGCGTTTTTAACCGAAAAAAAGACCATGTATAGTAAGGCGTTTTAACCGAAAAAAAACGACCATGTATAGTAAGGCGTTTTTAACCGAAAAAAACGACCATGTATAGTAAGGCGTTTTTAGCCGGAAAAAAACAACAATGTATAGTAAGGCGTTTTTAGCCGAAAAAAACAACCATGTTAAGGCATTTTTAGCATGAAAAACGACCATGTATAGTAAGGCGTTTTTAACCTAAAAAAACGACCATGTATAGTAAGGCGTTTTTAACCGAAAAAAACGACCATGTATAGTAAGGCGTTTTTAACCGAAAAAAGACCATGTATAGTAAGGCGTTTTTAACGAAAAAAGACCATGTATAGTAAGGCGTTTTTAACCGAAAAAAAGACCATGTATAGTAAGGCGTTTTAACCTAAAAAAAACGACCATGTATAGTAAGGCGTTTTTAACCGAAAAAAAGACCATGTATAGTAAGGCGTTTTAACCGAAAAAAACGACCATTTATAGTAAGGCATTTTTAGCCGGAAAAACCGACCATGTATAGTAAGGCGTTTTTTACCAAAAACACGACCATGTATATTAAGGCGTTTTTAGCCCGAAAAAATGACCATGTAACGTAAGGCGTTTTTCCCCGAAAAAAAACGACCATGTATAGTAAGATGTTTTTTACCGAAAAAACGACCATGTATAGTAAGGCGTTTTTAACCGAAAAAAACGACCATGTTAAGGCATTTTTAGCATGAAAAAACGACCATGTAACGTAAGCCATTTTTAACCGAAAAAAAGACCATGTATAGTAAGGCGTTTTTAACCGAAAAAAACGACCATGTTTGTAAGGCGTTTTTAACCAAAAAAACAACCATGTATATTAAGGCATTTTTAATCAAAAAACGACCATGTATAGTAAGGCATTTTTAACCGAAAAAAACGACCATGTATAGTAAGGCGTTTTTAACCGAAAAAAAGACCATGTATAGTAAGGCATTTTTAACCTAAAAAACGACCATGTATAGTAAGGCGTTTTTAACCAAAAAAACGACCATGTATATTAAGGCGTTTTTAACCTAAAAAAACGACCATGTATAGTAAGGCGTTTTTAACCGAAAAAAAGACCATGTATAGTAAGGCGTTTTTAACTGAAAAAAACGACCGTTTGTAATGCGTTTTTAACCAAAAAAAAACGACCATGTTTGTAAGGCGTTTTTGACCAAAAAAACAACAATGTATATTAAGGCGTTTTTAATCAAAAAACGACCATGTATAGTAAGGCGTTTTTTGCCGGAAAAAACGACCATGTATAGTAAGGCGTTTTTAGCCGAAAAAAAAACAAACATGTATAGTAAGGCGTTTTTAGCCGAAAAAAACAACCATGTTAAGGCATTTTTAGCATGAAAAACGACCATGTATATTAAGGCGTTTTTAACCTAAAAAACGACCATGTATAGTAAGGCGTTTTTAACCGAAAAAAGACCATGTATAGTAAGGCGTTTTTAACCGAAAAAAAACGACCATGTATAGTAAGGCGTTTTAGCGAAAAAACGACCATGTATAGTAAGGCGTTTTTAACCGAAAAAAGACCATGTATAGTAAGGCATTTTTAACCAAAAAAACTACTGTTAGTAAGGCGTTTTTAACCAAAAAAAACGACCATGTATAGTAAGGCGTTTTTAACCGAAAAAACGACCATGTATAGTAAGGCGTTTTAACCGAAAAAACGACCATGTATAGTAAGGCGTTTTAGCCGAAAAAACAACCATGTATAGTAAGGCGTTTTAGCGAAAAAAACAACCATGTTAAGGCATTTTTAGCATGAAAAAACCATGTATAGTAAGGCGTTTTTACCACCGACCATGTATAAAGGCGTTTTAGCCGAAAAAATTGTATAGTAAGGCGTTTTAGCCATGTAAAAGACGACCATGTATAGTAAGGCGTTTTTACCAAAAGTAACGACCATGTATAGTAAGGCGTTTTAGCCGAAAAAATGACCATGTATAGTAAGGCGTTTTCCCAAAAAACGACCATGTATAGTAAGATGTTTTTAGCCAAAAAACGACCATGTATAGTAAGGCGTTTTTAACGAAAAAAGACCATGTATAGTAAGGCGTTTTAGCGAAAAAACGACCATGTATAGTAAGGCGTTTTAACCGAAAAAAAGACCATGTATAGTAAGGCGTTTTAACCGAAAAAGACCATGTATAGTAAGGCGTTTTAACCGAAAAAAGACCATGTATAGTAAGGCGTTTTTAACGAAAAAAAGACCATGTATAGTAAGGCGTTTTTAACCGAAAAAAGACCATGTATAGTAAGGCGTTTTAACGAAAAAAGACCATGTATGGTAAGGCGTTTTTAGCCGAAAAAAAACGACCATGTAAAGTAAGGCGTTTTAACCGAAAAAAGACCATGTATAGTAAGGCGTTTTAACTGAAAAAGACCATGTATAGTAAGGCGTTTTAGCCGAAAAACGACCATGTATAGTAAGGCGTTTTTAACCGAAAAAAAGACCATGTATAGTAAGGCGTTTTTAGCGAAAAAACGACCATGTATAGTAAGGCGTTTTTAACCGAAAAAAGACCATGTATAGTAAGGCGTTTTAGCCGAAAAAACGACCATGTATAGTAAGGCGTTTTTAACCGAAAAAACGACCATGTATAGTAAGGCGTTTTTAACCGAAAAAAAGACCATGTATAGTAAGGCGTTTTTAACCGAAAAAAACGACTGTTTGTAAGGCGTTTTTAACCAAAAAAACGACCATGTATAGTAAGGCGTTTTTAACCGAAAAAAACGACCATGTATAGTAAGGCGTTTTTAGCCGGAAAAAAACAACAATGTATAGTAAGGCGTTCTTAGCCGAAAAACAACCATGTTAAGGCATTTTTAGCATGAAAAAACGACCATGTATATTAAGGCGTTTTAACCTAAAAACGACCATGTATAGTAAGGCGTTTTTCACCGAAAAAAAAGACCATGTATAGTAAGGCGTTTTTTACCAAAAAAACGACCATGTATAGTAAGGTGTTTTTAACCGAAAAAAAGGACCATGTATAGTAAGGCATTTTTAGACGGAAAAAACTACCATGTATATTAAGGCGTTTTTAACCTAAAAAACGACCATGTATAGTAAGGCGTTTTTAACCGAAAAAACGACCATGTATAGTAAGGCGTTTTTAACCGAAAAAAGACCATGTATAGTAAGGCGTTTTTAGCTGAAAAAACGACCATGTAAAGTAAGGCGTTTTTAGACGAAAAAAGACCATGTATAGTAAGGCGTTTTTAACTGAAAAAGACCATGTATAGTAAGGCGTTTTAGCGAAAAAACGACCATGTATAGTAAGGCGTTTTTAACGAAAAAGACCATGTATAGTAAGGCGTTTTAGCGAAAAACGACCATGTATAGTAAGGCGTTTTTAACCGAAAAAAAGACCATGTATAGTAAGGCGTTTTTAGCCGAAAAAAACGACCATGTATAGTAAGGCGTTTTTAACCGAAAAAAAGACCATGTATAGTAAGGCGTTTTTAACCGAAAAAAAGACCATGTATAGTAAGGCGTTTTTAACCGAAAAAAAACGACTGTTTGTAAGGCGTTTTTAACCAAAAAAACGACCATGTATAGTAAGGCGTTTTTAACCGAAAAAAACGACCATGTATAGTAAGGCGTTTTTAGCCGGAAAAAAACAACAATGTATAGTAAGGCGTTCTTAGCCGAAAAAAACAACCATGTTAAGGCATTTTTAGCATGAAAAAACGACCATGTATATTAAGGCGTTTTTAACCTAAAAAAACGACCATGTATAGTAAGGCGTTTTTCACCGAAAAAAAAGACCATGTATAGTAAGGCGTTTTTTACCAAAAAAACGACCATGTATAGTAAGGTGTTTTTAACCGAAAAAAAGGACCATGTATAGTAAGGCATTTTTAGACGGAAAAAACTACCATGTATATTAAGGCGTTTTTAACCTAAAAAAACGACCATGTATAGTAAGGCGTTTTTAACCGAAAAAACGACCATGTATAGTAAGGCGTTTTTAACCAAAAAAAAGACCATGTATAGTAAGGCGTTTTTAACCGAAAAAAACGACCATGTATATTAAGGCGTTTTTAGCCCGAAAAAACGACCATGTAAGGTAAGGCGTTTTTCCCCGAAAAAAAACGACCATGTATAGTAAGACGTTTTTTACCGAAAAAACGACCATGTATAGTAAGGCGTTTTTAACTGAAAAAAACGACCATGTTAAGGCATTTTTAGCATGAAAAAACGACCAGGCGTTATTAACCTAAAAAAAACGACCATGTTTGTAAGGCGTTTTTAACCAAAAAAACAACCATGTATATTAAGGCGTTTTTAATCAAAAAGCGACCATGTATAGTAAGGCGTTTTTAACCGAAAAAAAACAACCATGTATAGTAAGGCGTTTTTTACCAAAAAAAAACGACCATGTATAGTAAGGCGTTTTTCACCGAAAAAAACGACCATGAATAGTAAGGCATTTTTTACCGAAAAAACGACAATGTATACTAAGGCGTTTTTAACCAAAAAAACCGACCATGTATAGTAAGCCGTTTTTAACCGAAAAAAAAAGACCATGTATAGTAAGGTGTTTTTTACCAAAAAAACGACTATGTATACTAAGGCATTTTTAGCCGGAAAAACCGACCATGTATAGTAAGCCGTTTTTAACCGAAAAAAAAAGACCATGTATAGTAAGGTGTTTTTTACCAAAAAAACGACTATGTATAGTAAGGTGTTTTTAACCGAACAAAAGGACCTTGTATAGTAAGGTGTTTTTAACTGAAAAAAACGACCATGTATATATAGTAAGGCATTTTTAGACGGAAAAAACTACCATGTATATTAAGCCGTTTTTAACCGAAAAAAACGACCATGTAAAGTAAGGCGTTTTCAGCCGAAAAAAAAGACCATGTATAGTAAGGCGTTTTTAACCTAACAAAACCCACCATGTATAGCAAGCCGTTTTTAACCGAAGAAAACGACCATGTATAGTAAGGGGTTTTTTTACCCAAAAAACGACCATGTATAGTAAGGCATTTTTTACCGAAAAAAACGACCATGTTTTGTGAGGCGTTTTTAGCCGAAAAAAACACCCATGTATAGTAAGGCGTTTTTAACCGAAAAAACGACAATGTGTAGTAAGGCGTTTTTCACAGAGAAAAACAACCATGGCGTTTTATGTATAGTAAGGTGTTTTTAATCAAAAAAACAACCATGTATATTAAGGCGTTTTTAATCAAAAAACGACCATGTATAGTAAGGCGTTTTTAACCGAAAAAAAACAACCATGTATAGTAAGGCGTTTTTTACCAAAAAAACGACCATGTATAGTAAGGCGTTTTTCACCGAAAAAAACGACCATGAATAGTAAGGCGTTTTTAACCGAAAAAACGACCATGTATAGTAAGGCGTTTTTCACCGAAAAAAAAAACGACCATGTATAGTAAGGCGTTTTTAGCCGGAAAAAACTCCCACCGTGTTTAGTAAGGCGTTTTTAACCGAAAAATCGACCATGTATAGTAAGGTCTTTTTAACCGAAAAAAACAACCATGTATAGTAAGGCGTTTTTTACCAAAAAAACGACCATGTATAGTAAGGTGTTTTTAACCGAAAAAAAGGACCATGTATAGTAAGGCATTTTTAGACGGAAAAAACTACCATGTATATTAAGGCGTTTTTAACCTAAAAAAAACGACCATGTATAGTAAGGCGTTTTTACCAAAAAACGACCATGTATTGTAAGGCGTTCTTCACCGAAAAAAACGACCATGAATAGTAAGGCGTTTTTTACCGAAAATACGACAATGTATACTAAGGCGTTTTTAACCGAAAAAAACGACCATGTATAGTAAGGCATTTTTAGCCGGAAAAACCGACCATGTATAGTAAGGCGTTTTTTAACCGAAAAAACGACAATGTATAGTAAGGCGTTTTTAACCGAAAAAAAACAACCATGTATAGTAAGGCGTTTTACCAAAAACGACCATGTATAGTAAAGCGTTTTCACGAAAAAACGACCATGAATAGTAAGGCGTTTTTACGAAAAACGACAATGTATACTAAGGCGTTTTTAACCGAAAAAACCGACCATGTATAGTAAGGCATTTTTAGCCGGAAAAACCGACCATGTATAGTAAGCTGTTTTTAACCGAAAAAAAAGACCATGTATAGTAATTGTTTTTAACCGAAAAAAAACAACCATGTATAGTAAGGCGTTTTTTACCAAAAAAACGACCATGTATAGTAAGGCGTTTTTCACCGAAAAAAACGACCATGAATAGTAAGGCGTTTTTTACCGAAAAAACGACAATGTATACTAAGGCGTTTTTAACCGAAAAAACCGACCATGTATAGTAAGGCATTTTTAGCCGGAAAAACCGACCATGTATAGTAAGCCGTTTTTAACCGAAAAAAAAGACCATGTATAGTAAGGCGTTTTTTACCAAAAAAAACGACCATGTATAGTAAGGCATTTTTAGATGGAAAAAACTACCATGTATATTAAGGCGTTTTTAACCTAAAAAAACGACCATGTATAGTAAGGCGTTTTTAACCGAAAAAAACGACCATGTATAGTAAGGCGTTTTTTACCAAAAAACGACCATGTATTGTAAGGTGTTTTTAACCGAAAAAAAGGACCATGTATAGTAAGGCATTTTTAGACGGAAAAAACTACCATGTATATTAAGGCGTTTTTAACCTAAAAAAAAAACTACCATGTATAGTAAGCCGTTTTTAACCGAAAAAAAAAGACCATGTATAGTAAGGTGTTTTTTACCAAAAAAACGACTATGTATAGTAAGGTGTTTTTAACCGAACAAAAGGACCATGTATAGTAAGGTGTTTTTAACTGAAAAAAACGACCATGTATATATAGTAAGGCATTTTTAGACGGAAAAAACTACCATGTATATTAAGGCGTTTTTCACCGAAAAAAACGACCATGTAAAGTAAGGCGTTTTCAGCCGAAAAAAACGACCATGTATAGTAAGGCGTTTTTAACCTAAAAAAACCCACCATGTATAGCAAGCCGTTTTTAACCGAAGAAAACGACCATGTATAGTAAGGGGTTTTTTTACCCAAAAAACGACCATGTATAGTAAGGCATTTTTTACCGAAAAAAACGACCATGTTTTGTGAGGCGTTTTTAGCCGAAAAAACGACCATGTGTAGTAAGGCGTTTTTCACAGAGAAAAACAACCATGGCGTTTTATGTATAGTAAGGCGTTTTTAACCCAAAAAACGACCATGTATAGTAAGACGTTTTTTACCAAAAAAACGACCATGTATTGTAAGGCATTTTTCACAGACAAAAACAACCATGGCGTTTTATGTATAGTAAGGTGTTTTTAATCAAAAAACAACCATGTATTGTAAGACGTTTTTAACCCAAAAAACGACCATGTATATTAAGGCATTTTTAATCAAAAAACGACCATGTATAGTAAGGCGTTTTGAACCGAAAAAGACGACCATGTATAGTAAGGCGTTTTTCATATAAAGAAAAACGACCATTTATAGTAAGGCGTTTTTAACCGAAAAAAAGACCATGTATATAGTAAGGCGTTTTTAACCAAAAAAACGACCATGTATAGCAAGGCGTTTTTAATCAAAAAAACGACCATGTATAGTAAGGCGTTTTGAATCAAAAAAATGACCATGTATAGTAAGGCGTTTTTAGCTGAAAAAAACGACCATGTATAGTAAGGCGTTTTTAACTGAAAAATACGACCATGTATAGTAAGGCGTTTTTAACTGAAAAATACGACCATGTATAGTAAGGCGTTTTTCAACTGAAAAAACGACCATGTATAGAGTAAGGCATTTTTTACCAAAAAAACGACCATGTATAGTAAGGCATTTTTAACCGGAAAAACGACCAGGTATAGTAAGGAGTTTTTAGCCGAACAAAACGACCATGTATGATAAGGCGTTTTAGTCGGGAAAAAAAACGACCATGTATAGAAACCATTTTTTAGCAAAAACACGACCATGTATAGTAAGGCGTTTTTAGCCGGAAAAACCGACCATGTATAGTAAGGCGTTTTTAACCGAAAAACGACCAGGTATAGTAAGGCGTTTTTAACCGAAAAAAACGACCATGTATAGTAAGGCGTTTTTAACCGAAAAAACGACCATGTATAGTAAGGCGTTTTTAGCCGGAAAAACCGACCATGTATAGTAAGCCGTTTTTAACCGAAAAAAAAGACCATGTATAGTAAGGCGTTTTTTACCAAAAAAAACGACCATGTATAGTAAAGCGTTTTTAACCGAAAAAAACGACCATGTAAAGTAAGGCGTTTTCAGCCGAAAAAAACGACCATGTATAGTAAGGCGTTTTTAACCTAAAAAAACCCACCATGTATAGCAAGCCGTTTTTAACCGAAGAAAACGACCATGTATAGTAAGGCATTTTTAGACGGAAAAAACTACCATGTATATTAAGGCGTTTTTAACCTAAAAAACGACCATGTATAGTAAGGCGTTTTCACGAAAAACGACCATGAATAGTAAGGCGTTTTTACGAAAAACGACAATGTATACTAAGGCGTTTTAAGCGAAAAACCGACCATGTATAGTAAGGCATTTTAGCGGAAAAACCGACCATGTATAGTAAGTCGTTTTAACCGAAAAAAAGACCATGTATAGTAAGGCGTTTTTACCAAAAAACGACCATGTATAGTAAGGCATTTTTAGACGGAAAAAACTACCATGTATATTAAGGCGTTTTTAACCTAAAAAAACGACCATGTATAGTAAGGCGTTTTTAACCGAAAAAAACGACCATGTATAGTAAGGCGTTTTTTACCAAAAAAACGACCATGTATTGTAAGGTGTTTTTAACCGAAAAAAAGGACCATGTATAGTAAGGCATTTTTAGACGGAAAAAACTACCATGTATATTAAGGCGTTTTTAACCTAAAAAAAAAACTACCATGTATAGTAAGGCGTTTTTAACCTAAAAAAAAAACGACCATGTATTGTAAGGCGTTTTTCACCGAAAAAAACGACCATGAATAGTAAGGCGTTTTTTACCGAAAAAACGACAATGTATACTAAGGCGTTTTTAACCGAAAAAAACGACCATGTATAGTAAGGCATTTTTAGCCGGAAAAACCGACCATGTATAGTAAGGCGTTTTTCACCGAAAAAAACGACCATGAATAGTAAGGCGTTTTTTACCGAAAAAACGACAATGTATACTAAGGCATTTTTAGCCGGAAAAACCGACCATGTATAGTAAGCCGTTTTTAACCGAAAAAAAAAGACCATGTATAGTAAGGTGTTTTTTACCAAAAAAACGACTATGTATAGTAAGGTGTTTTTAACCGAACAAAAGGACCATGTATAGTAAGGTGTTTTTAACTGAAAAAAACGACCATGTATATATAGTAAGGCATTTTTAGACGGAAAAAACTACCATGTATATTAAGCCGTTTTTAACCGAAAAAAACGACCATGTAAAGTAAGGCGTTTTCAGCCGAAAAAAACGACCATGTATAGTAAGGCGTTTTGAATCAAAAAAATGACCATGTATAGTAAGGCGTTTTTAGCTGAAAAAAACGACCATGTATAGTAAGGCGTTTTTAACTGAAAAATACGACCATGTATAGTAAGGCGTTTTTAACTGAAAAATACGACCATGTATAGTAAGGCGTTTTTAACCAAAAAAACGACCATGTATAGCAAGGCGTTTTTAATCAAAAAAACGACCATGTATAGTAAGGCGTTTTGAATCAAAAAAATGACCATGTATAGTAAGGCGTTTTTAGCTGAAAAAACGACCATGTATAGTAAGGCGTTTTTAACTGAAAAATACGACCATGTATAGTAAGGCGTTTTTAACTGAAAAATACGACCATGTATAGTAAGGCGTTTTTCAACTGAAAAAACGACCATGTATAGAGTAAGGCATTTTTTACCAAAAAAACGACCATGTATAGTAAGGCATTTTTAACCGGAAAAACGACCAGGTATAGTAAGGAGTTTTTAGCCGAACAAAACGACCATGTATGATAAGGCGTTTTAGTCGGGAAGGTATTCTCGACGTATATGGACTTATGAGTAACCTACACTTAACGTGTTTGAACGTGTGCAACGATCGCATAACTTACCTATTACTTATGGCCTGCGTATACGGGACGTATAGCCATACGCTGACATACGACGAGAAATTTTAAGCATGCTTAAAATTTCTCGACGACCTCGACGATTCCGACGTATACCAACGTGCTTCAGCGTGCTGTTACGTATACAAAACTTACCCATAACTTATTCGACGTACGCCAGCGTATTTGCCAAATTTTTCCTACGTCGGCATACGCTGGCTAAATCGTCAAGGTGTGACAGGGGCCTTATTCATCTACAAAAAACTTTTGGACCTTCTGCCTTTATTCAGATATCAATGCAGACAAATGACTGCCTAAGAGGTAGGCCTATTTATTTAAATCTAAACTTTCTAGGTGTGTAGACTTTGTAATATTTAAATATTTTCCTAAGACAGTGTCATTATATTTAACTAGAGGAGAGGAGTAAACTACTGTTGGCGCCATAAATATTTGAACAATGATGCATTGCCACAATTTTGCCTCTGTTCATCAACATAATGGACTCTTTGCACCCAATCTCATGTGTTGCCGAAAGAGAACTTGGTTTTTTTCCCGTGCAATAAATTAGAGAAAAACTTTAAGGCAGGGTTGTCAAACTCATTTCTGTCGCGGGCCATATTATTGCCGTTTCCCTAGGAGGGCCATTATGACTGAAACTATATAAAGAAGTCAAGAATAATGTTTTATTCAATTACTGTTAAAGTTACTGTTTTTCAATATGTCACTGATTTATTACCTCTGAAAATGTAAACTTTTGGTACAGATTTTAGCAAGCATCGTGGAAGTTGTCATCTTTGATTTGCTTTCGCGGGCCACATAAAATGATATGGCGGGCCACATCTGGCCCCCGGGCCTTGAGTTTGACACGTGTCCTTTAATGTATGCAGCCACGGATACAATAATAAACACTGTGGTTACGATAAATATACTTTAGGTTATGTCAATAAACCATTGCGGTCGGTCAATGACAGAATATGTGTGCAGTGATCTATTAATGGTAGTATGACCATTTCCTGTTATTTAAGCAGAAAATATCTAAGATTGTGTGAGAGCCATAAGGACAATTTGGCTAAATTGTCTACTTAAGTAACTGTTCGCCGTTCGGATCATTTGAATTGACCAGTTGCAAATTGTTTGGCATGTATTTGATGTTTTATTTTATTGCTTTACTTACTTACAGCAAATTTATGAAGAATATTAAAGCATCTCGGCTCCATTAATTGTCCTGCCTTGGCGTGTTGAAAGCCAAGGTAGATGCCGATTGGTGGTGTTGACGTAAGGATCATTCGGAAAACAGTCGGGCATGGAGTAACAATTTTTCTCACCGTGTAAACGTGTTGTCGTTTTAATGGCTAAAGTTACACGATCCAGTTGTGTTTGTCGTTATTTGTAACGCCTAAATAAGTTGAGTCCAAGAAGAATTAACGCGATTTGTTGTTGTCGTCGAATAAAGGCACGAGTCAGGAAGTTTCATGCCCTGCTGATGACGTAGTGACAAAAGGAAAGTACGTTGTCGCTACACATTTGTGTTATGCAGGGGTAGTTCTTACCCTGCTTATCCTTTTTCGCTAGTGTAGAATTGAATGTCGCCATCAGATCTGACAATCCGATATTTTTTCAACCTGTTTTATCGAAAGGAACCCAACAAAATTCGATTATATTCAAATGAAAATGTAGCCATTGTCTCAAGCTGCACTGCGCCGCTCTGACAAACAGTCACCCCGTTGTCAGTGGGAGCAGAACACAGAGGAGCATCGAGTTTACAACTTTGTAATTGGTTTAGTACGTTTATTTTATTGGGAAAATAAATGTATACTCCATGCTACTAAATAGGCCTTCAACCCTCCTAGTGTTGTGGCAGTTGAATATATATTTGAGAAAAAAAAATCCTATCCAAGTATTAGGTGACACACTTGGTGGTGAACGTTTTGAGTGCTTTCCTGTTGCCATGGCATGTGGAGCAGAGTGTAGTTCTATTCTCAGCCAGCATGCTCTTGTGTGAGTGTGTGCATCGGAAACTAAATAGGGCATAATTTGCAAATGAAAATTCCAGAAGTCTCCGCTTACTGAGGTGGTTCTGCAACATCGCCTGGCGACCATACTTGTGATTACTGCAGATTGCCTTGATAGATTGAGATCCTCGCGCAGTGGACTGAGGAGCTTGCCTTGAAGCCCCTCGGCGGCTGACCGGGTGCAGAGAGGCTCATACGAGGGACTTGTGCCCTCATCTGATGTTAGCCATCTGTTGTGCGAAATTGCAGTCTGAACCCCATTTAATTAGCTTTTCTTGCGGTTACGTGAGCTCTGCTCTGTGTCGTATTGATTATGTATCATTTACTCACATTCAGTCGTGACCTGAATAGCCTGCGGCAAAGTTGTCCACGTTCAATGCAGCCAAAGCTAAAAGCTAACTAGGTTCAGTAAAAGAAAGCGAGTTTGCCAGTCCGGGCGTTTGTGGCTCCCAGCTGGCAATTAGCACCCAATTTGATGCTTTGAGCCAGCAGGGATTCCGTTCGCATTTACGCTCAATGCCGATCAAGCTATTTGCTTCTCTGGTTTAATGTAAAGTATCAGACAGATGCACAAAACAGCAGGCCTAATCCATTACTGGAAAACGGCATTATTACCGCTGTATGTAATTCGACTGACATTGAATTGGAATTTTTCACTGCACCAAAATGGACAAATTCTTTCTAGATCTAATCCTCAGCACACAAAAAAAAAATGTTTGATCAGGCTCAATCATAAGAAGGCTGTGTACTGTCATTCACGTTGCAGATAAATGAGCTGCAAATCATTTCTTGCTGCGCATCTGTTTGTCTGATTGCGTGAGCTTTTGATCCTGACAAAGGAATGCGGTACAAGCAAACGCAAAGCTTTTGCGAATGCATCAGCAACATTCGTGTCTGTTTTTAATTAGCGCCAGTGCGCAAGTGCTGTTGAGTTTCGACCATAAACGCATTTAATTGCGTGTGCGCCATTGATGTGCAGTGCGCATGAGTGTGTGCCTTTCTACTGTACGTTCAATATCTAGTCAGAAAGAAAGCTGCCAGCCCAGAGACTTTAACCCTTTCAGGGACAGTGCTTACTACAGCGGACAGCTTATTATGTTGTCAGATTCCAGGGTGCATGAAGAAAGAAGCCATGTTGCACGTGGGGCAAGCGGTGCTGCAAATCATTAGACATAGAAATGGCCCCGTGGGCCAAACGTGTTTATTTATGAGCACGGTCACGGTACCAATTAAACTTGCATCTCAAGGCATCACTGTACATTTAGGCGATAATGGTTTACATAAAGATATGCTTTATCTACAGATGTTATCTACATACACAGAAAAAAAGAGCATTTGGATATCCTTGATTTGAACATGTACATCGCTTACACGGGGTTAAAGTGGGGTAAACCGATGTTTTCCTGAAGTAAAAAAAAAATGTGTAACAGAATAAAAAATTGTTTTCAGTAAAAAATATATTTCAAACTACATACAGTACACACACCCAAACAATTGCAGCACCCCCCCCTCCCATTCACAAGAAAACTGCTGATCGAATGATGAATTTGGCAACATTTCTGGTCAGTTTGCATCCACCGAACAAAGGCAGGACCAATTAATTAATAATACATAAAGGCCACGATTTACTAATGTCCCCTCTGTGGTGGGTGAAAAGGATCGCTTCTTCTTCCCAGCCTCATAACAACGTTTTGTCTTCCGCTCAGCTCGGATGAATTACCGTGACGAGCTGAGCAGCCCTTTCTTTTGTGCGAGACTCCTTCGTTCAACTCATGGAGTGAAATAATCATTTGAACATCCTCAAAGAGCCTGAAAGCAATCCGGATGAGCGGTGCGTCCTAATTATTCCATCAGTAGACACATTACCAGTCTTGTAACAGATTGATGCTCTCAAATGGTGTGGGCAAGTCAAATTCAATTCAATTGGAGCATATATTTCTTTTGCAAAAAAAGTGCAGCTGCAGGTATGGTTGGCACATGTAATTAATACTTCCATACCCTTCCAATCCATATTTAATGAGTGTCTGTTAAAAATAAAAAGATTCCCGACAAAAGTCACGTGACGCTCACATATACCATGTTCCTTTGTTCACTATTACCATGGGAACCATCCCACAAATGATAAAAAAAAAAATCAACCTTGCCACTCCTGATAGAAGCAGAACAACAGCTAATCTGAAGGAAATCAAACAGCAAACACGCACCTTATGAGCGATTAATACAAATTCAGGATCCAGTTATACGCTTTGAAAATAGAAGTCATCATCCACAACCTCCAATTGCATCCCTGACGAATGACATCTGGTGCTTTTCAAAGGTTCCGTCACATGGACACTCTCTCTTTGGATGTGACACATCCATCCACGGCTGCAATTACCAGAAGGTTCCCAAGTGGTTCTGTTCAATAAACCACACCCTCTTCCCCGTATCCAAGAATCCATACCTGATCGTACTCCCTAATTGTGGAACTCTCATGACACAAACTGACATTTACGGATATGTGTCAGCATTATCCATGATAAGTACCACTGGAACCAAAATCTACTAATGCGGTTCAACAACATCAATTACAAGACTGCGTATGCTCCCCCGCACAGCAAGAAAGCCAAAGCTTGCTAAAGCACTTTGTACAAAGGGATCGCAATGTATGTGATGAATTGTAACGCACACCGTTATCAACAAAGCACATTCCTTTGCAGTGGTCCCCAAGCAACGATTTGCTCCTCAATACTTGGACGCAGGATATTTGCGGACCAGCCCTGCCCCCCCCCCCACGCCCCCACACCCGTGTGAGGCGCGGGGGTCCGTTGCCTTCCAAAAGAAGAAAACAAAACCCGATGCTGATTAAGGCATTACGATTCACATCGGAAAAGCATTGCAGACCTGAAAACACTGAAACGCTCCTTTTATACAGATGACGGAATGAAAATCGAGAGTGACATCACACTGTTTTTGACATGTAAAGAAGTATTAGGACCATGCTGAAAAGACAAAGAAATCTATTGTTAGGAGAAAAAAAACATTTGTAATTTTACAAGAAACAAAAAGGCAAGAGTCTTGTCCCCTTTTTTCATTGTACATTTGTGTTCCTAACCCCGCCCCCCCAGTTTGGCCCGAATCTTCATCTCATCCTGATGGTACAGCCTATGAGTGAAAAGGCATTATAATATCATGTAAATAGGTTGACTAGAGCGTAACAGTACAACAGCTTGGCAACCAAATAAATTCCAGCATCACTTAAACGCTCGAAGTAACACAACTACACGTTAATTGTATTTACATTTGCACTATCAATGCCGCCATTGGCAACAGTTCCGCATTTGAACATAAAACGTGCTTTAAAAACAAACAAAACACACACAAAAAAAAATTCTCCTCACTTTCAATGTCCAGTCATCCTTAATGGCAAATTACCCCATCAGACGTAATGTGAATCGGAAGCCTCTCCTTGATTTGCTAATGACTTTCCTCCAAGCCCGTTTGAGGTCATTGAGTGAGCTCGCCGCGCCGCCTTCTTCTTCAGCTTTCGGGTAGGCTTAATGTAGGGGGGGGGGGGGGGGACATGCAACCCAACCACTAGACGGTTGGTTAGGCTTCACTGAGTCAATGGTTGATATGATGGAGCAGGCGGGGTTTTTTTCTACAGACACAAAACTGAAGGCGTTATGTTTGACAGTGACCGTGAGTGTGGCCCTCATCTGTGATTACGTCTCCCTTTTACCATCACAGGAATAAATTGACAGCAAAGTGAATGCAATTCCCTGAAAGACATCAACGCGTTTACGTTACCGGATTCTCTCTTGAAGCAGCAAAAGACTCGATTGTCATTATGGTGTCTCTCCCTCTATATGCTACACTCAATATGCATCATATGAGTTCAAGTTCCATCCAGCCATTTTCTGTAGCGCTTATCCGAATTGGTCAATTGGTGAGTTGGAGCCTATCTCACCGGACTTTGGGTGTAAGGAAAGACTGACACACTGGACTGGTTCGGGGTAGAAAAATAACCATTCACACTCACAGCCACACAATGGACCGAAGACGTGTTTTTGGAATGCGGGTGGAACAGGGAGAACATGCAAACTCCACATAGCCCAGATTCGAAGGCCCCACCTCCAAATTGAGAGGCACACGTGTTAACCACTCGCGTCAAACGTTGCATTGCAAGGACAATTCTATGCTTCCAACTTGAATGAAGGCCTTTTGTATGACTGTGTGCCATTGCTCAAGGCAATGTCCATGAAATTACCCGACTAACCCAAGACGAGGTTGGGATGAGTTTGGTGTCTCCAAAACGTTTTCACGGAAGCTGTTTGTTACAGTATCCAGGTGTTCGTAAGTTGTGGACCTTGGCTTGTGCAAAATCACAGTAGGAGTTGACAGTTGTGTTGTTGATATGGACCAACATTCGCCATCCCTCAGAGCCCCCCCCCCACACCTCTTTCCAGCCACTCTGCACATCAGAAATCTGTGTAGCTAGCCCCAGGTCAGCCCCTCCAGCATTTTTCTCAGCACCTTTTTGTAACCGGCCAGACCCCCTTTCGGCACAGTGCAGAAGAAATCCTGGAGCTGTGTCTGCAGCCACTTGACAACAACAGTAAAGCACCACGTGCAAAATCTTTCCGACATGCTGTTGTTGCAGTGCGTTGTTTCGTCACTCGTATGAATGTGACTCAGGCCCCCTTTCGGCTCGGGGACAATTGCGTGCAATTGTCTGCTCTGTTGCAGCGTCTCTGGTGGTGAAGCAAGCTGTCATCTCAGATATTTACGCATTCGTATGCACTGAGCAGAAGGGGGGTTTTAAACGCAGTGTCATAAAACCTCTAAATTATCCGGCGATGATTTGTCAAGGCCGCGCTGTCGTTTTCACCTCTGGTCTCCATCGTTGAAACATTTAACAAGTTGTCGGTGACTAAATTGGACAAGCAGAGAGCTCGGCGCCGTTTGGATCAGTGTGCTGTACTGCGAAACAGGCTCATCACCGCAGAGTGTTTACACTGAGCTGCGCTTCCCTCCCAATATGGCACCGACGTCTCCAAGCACTCTTAAAGCTGACACTCAACAATGTAGCACTCAATACTGTGCCAAAGCAGAGGCAAATCTGAAAAAGTATTAAAAACCCTTTGCTGTCCAAGCACTGCGAGTAGAGTGTAGGGGGTGCATTTAGAACGTGTCCGAAGAACATTGTACAGCTCGGTGAAAAATAAAAACAACAGGGAGACTCGGCTCACAAGTGAAAAAAAATTGCTGTTCTAATGCTGTCGTGGTGGCCACATTTAGACCCAATTGAGCACCTGCCGTGAATTTGCATTAGGGATGGGTCCCGACATTAACAAGCAGATGGGGCTGTGATTGAAAAGAAAAAAAGAAAACGCTTGTTCCGGAGAGAACGTTTTTTTCCGTTGTTTTTTAAAATGGGTCTAAATGGCGCAGATCACTGCAATTGAACAGCTCACCCACGAGCTTATTGAGGACAAGCGCTGTTAAAAAAATCAATGAATGGATGACATAAATATTGTTTTGCCCAACAGATATTGCCTAGCAAACAGGAACAATCCAGACAAAAAGCTTTTTTTTTCTCAGATGCTTACCTTTATAATCACCTACACTATTTGTTTATAGTCTGATCTATTTTCATTGGACTTACCAAAAAGAATCGACATGTCAGAGCTCTTGAGGTCCAATGCCTCGACTATCTGTGTCAAAACTTCTGTTTTTTTAATGAAAGTACATTTGCTTGAGTCGAAGCGATGAGATAAAGTTGTAAGCATTGTGTATCACTTCAATACTAACTTAGTTCCCATCTGTGAAGCAAAAAGTAAGCATTTTACTGCTGCCAGTGATGCCATTGAGGCAATGTATCATTTCGTGTGTGTGTGTGTGTGTGTGTTGTTTTTAACTTTTAGTGACTGAGAAGACACACTTGGTTTCCTCTCACGAAGATAAATTTGGACTAGAATTAAATTGTATCTTTTGTTTTTGGTCGATACATATTTTATTTTTGTAATTTCTGTGTTCAGGTTTTTGGCATTTTAAACTCATTCACTCCCAAAGACGTTATTAAACGTCTTTTGAGACTTGGTCTAGAATTGGCTGGTACTGAATGAGTTTTAAATGCCTGATGAAAGTGGACCCCCCCGCCCCTTTTAATGAGGTCACTTGTCTGTATGTTCATTTGTATCCACCAGTTTGGAATCGACAGGCACACCTTGGCATTTTTTTCAGCATCCTGAAAGACAAACATTGAGTCTCTTCGCGAGGAAACGTCGCGCAAAGCCTTGGGCATGAGTTTGAGATAAAACTGCCAGTGGTGGGGAGAAAAAATGCCAACATTCACACTCCTGTGGTGGCGACCTGTGTGACTTCGGTCTGGAGCTCATCCTGGATCCCTATACGGTCCATGCCTAGTCACGCGGGCTGTCTGCCTCGGGTGGCGGGGGCGCAAATGGACACGGGCTCCCTGGTGCTGTTGCGGCCTTGGGAGAAGCTGTGCTGCTCCGTACGTGTGCGATAGGGCAAGCAGAAATCTCGGAAGCACCTCTTGAAGTTCTCATCCAGGAAGGCGTAAAGGACCGGGTTGAGGCTGCTGTTGGTGTAGCCCAGGGCGATGCACAGATGCCAGGTCGCCATCACCAGTAGGTTCTTGTGGTCGATTTTCACCATGGTCTTGACAATGATGAAGATGTGTATGGGAGTCCAGCAAATGATGAAGGCCGCCACCACCACCAGGACCATGCGGGTGATTCGCCTCAGGTTCCTGTCCTTCTCTTTGGATCCGGAGAGGAGACGGACGCTCTTTAGCCGCAGGATCATCAGACCGTAGCAGACGGTGATGACAAGCACGGGCACCAGGAAGGCGAAGATGAAGACGCAGATTTTTGTCACCGTGTCCCAGTACCATTCTGGTTTGGGAAATATGATTCTGCAATCGACGCTGCCTGCGGAGAAAAATGACGACAGTTGAATGGAGGCTCATGTGGATGGGCTAATTTAAGTTTAATAACCCAGCTCAAATGTGTTCTCTTCGACAACCTCATTACTCCCTCAATTCAACAAAAGCACCTGCCCCTGAAACTACTGGAAAAAAGGAGCATTTTTGGACAACTAAGCTGACTGTACCTCATTGTGGCAAAAGCACTCAGACTAGGGATGTCCCAATCCTGATCACGTGTTTTAATGTACTTTTTCTTACTCTTCTTCCCCTTTTTCATTTTCTTTGGCTTTTTCTTTAGATTTTCTTCTTCTTCTTTTCTCCTTCTTCATAGGAATATGCCATCAAATTTCAGCAAAACGGATTTTGTCCTCATGAAACTCCTCAACCTTCTTCAACACAGCTCCTTGGCACCGAGATGCAACAGAAAAATAGCAACGCTCCACTTTGGCGCAGCGCGGCTCAGGTGGTTGAGTGCTTGTCTCCCACTCTGAAGGTTGTGGATTTGATCCTCAGTAACTGCTTTGTCAAGTATCCTTGAGAAAGATGATCACCCTTCCCCCCATCTCCCATCTCCCGACAAATGCCAAACAGCAACTCAGGACGACATGAGTGAGGAACTAAAATCTTTGTATGTCAATGTATACAGTACACATGCTAAAACCACCCTGGCTAAGTTTAGCCCGGATGGTTTTAGCATGTGTACTGTATGTTTTGGCTGTGATACACGCGCACTGCTGGTGCCTTTTTAAAACATTAGATCGCCTGTAAGCAAATTATAGTCAACCCTCGGTTTTCGAACGTCTCTGTTCTCGACCAAATCGGTTTTCGACCAAAAATTTCTTGTTTTTTATGCCTCGGATTACGACCGAAAATCGGTTCTCGACCAAACCGAGCGCACTTGAATGTGCCACTTGACTCCTCTCGCCTTCCTTAAGCGAGGAAGTGTCACATCCTCGTGTAGTGTTCCATTACTGACCAGACGTGTTCAAGAAAGATTTTTTTTTTTAAAAGAGCATTTTTCGGTTTTCGCACAAATCGGTTTTCGAACAGCCTTCCGGAACGGATTATGGTCGAAAACCGAGGTATGACTCTATTTCAAAGGAAAATCTTGCAAAATGTGTGTGAAATGATATCTTCTGGGATCATAGTTTGTGATACATTGTATTTGCAGTTTAACAACTGTACTAAAAAATTGTTTTTGTTTTTTTTAAACCCCTCCAAATGTTTCGAGTCCCCTGCATGTCAATTGCTAGCAGTCTTTCACTATTCACACAGGAATATCCCCCCAGGAATAGCATGTTTTCTGTAATTGGAACAACAAAGCCCGCATAACAACCGGAAGACGTCTGGCGGGAGACATTGTTTCATCTACAACAAGGCATCTATAGCTCGGTACCTTTGTCTGTCACCCTGGTAACGGCCATGATCATGACAGGTACTGCAATAACTGACGAGAGAATCCAGATGCAGATGTTGATGATCTTGGCTTTGGCCGGCGTGCGGAAGTCCAGGGCCTTCACAGGATGACACACGGCCACGTAACGGTCCACGCTCATCATGGTGAGCGTGAAGATGCTGGTGAACATGTTGTAGTAGTCAATGGCGATGACCAATTTGCACAGCAGCTGTCCAAAAGGCCACGTGCTCATGAGGTAATTGGCGCTCTGGAAGGGCAGAGTGCTGGTGGCGAGGGCGTCCGCCAGGGCCAAATTGAAGATGTAGATGTTGGTGGCCGTCTTCATCTTGGTGTACCTAGCGAGGAGCAAAGCACTTTCAGGCCACGGAGTACAAGACATGGTTTGTTATGTATGCTGCGGTCGCCTGCTGATTGCCATTAAAACCTAACGAGGTTAGAAACCAAACTACTGTATAGATCTTTGCCTCATTTCCTCTCTCAAGCCAATGATATGCAGTTTTCGCCGGGATAGTAAAAGCTTTTTTGAAGCACAAAGCTGTGATGGGTGTTGCGACTGCACGAGAGCCTCTGTTCTGCCACGATGACTGTCACCTCCATTAAGCCACACTTGTATCAAACGACTCCTGCATAGGAAACTCTTCAATTCTCGTCTCCCATTTGCAGTTTGGAGCGTGATTGCTTCTTTTTTTCCGGTTTTGTTTTTTTCCTTTTGTGGCCTGCTGTACGTTCTTTCTTCGTGACATGTTTAATCAAACGGCTTCCTGCATATGAACTGCAGTGCCTGACTAAACACATCAATACTGTACACAGCCATTAGTGTGATTGATCACGGTGCATTAGCCAGGCGAATAAATACATTGATTTGACGAAAACATTCCGTATCAGGAAAAAAATTGTGCCATGAGGCGATTTTAGTGCAAGGCTCTGCTGGAAATCACACTCCCACCCCTGTGGTGAGTATTAAGTGAATGTGGTATGAGTTAGTGTGGCACTAATTCCACATTAGCACTGAGATAAGAAAGGAAAAACATCATTTGTACATCTGTTATTATCTGTTCTGTCTGGAGATTGTCCAAGTGTTGAGAAAAACCCTTTATAAATGATGTATAATCATATCAACATCATCCATCCCTTTTCCAATCCGCTTTTCCTCACAAGGGTCGCGGGGGGTGCTGGAGCCCATCCCAGCTGTCTACGGCCAGTAGGCCGGGAACTCTCTGAACCGTTTGCCAGCGAATCGCAGGGCACATTGAGACGAACAACTATCGGTACTCACACTCACACCTAGGGACAATTTTGAGTGTTCCATGAACCTGCCATCCATGTTTTGGAATGTGGGAGGAAACCGGAGTACCCGGAGAAAACCCACGCAGGCACGAGGAGAACATGCAAACTCCATGGAGCCGGAATCAAACTCTGCACTGTGAGGTTGACGCGCTAACCCCTCGGGCCACCCATCAACATCATCATAATTAATAAAATGTCATTTATAAACGATGTAATAGTAATAATGATAGATTTAAATGGATTAAAACTGAACATTGTTATTTGTACAGCATGGATAGGAGTATGTCATACCATTGTAGTAGTAAGTAAAGTACTAGCAATGACATTCCACAAACATTCCCCAAAAAAATCTAAATTAGCATTGCTAAATGTTTTGAATACATTGAAAACACCACATTACTGCAATAGTATATATTTTTTCTAACTAAGAATAAAAATACTGGATAGATCATTCGGTACTTCTGTTGTGTTTATTATTCGTAATTATTATTCTTCACGATAGTGCCATATAGTTTCTTCCATATAGTGGCTCCCTGTCCAAGGTTTCTTACCTGACCACGCCGTACATGACGAGGACGTTGCCCAGCAGTCCCACCACGCAGATGAGCGAGTAGAGGGCGGTGATGCACACGGCGATGACGACCCGTGCCGTGTCGCGACCCACAGACGCGCTGGTAGCGTTGTTCCCGTTGGTCCCGTTGGTCCAGTTGGTCCCGACGCCTCTCGGGAGTCCGAGTAGTAACGTGTCGGGGACCGTGGCGTTGAAGGGAGATAACGACATGTATATGTCACCCGGAGGGGAAGTGGGTAACTCCATCCCCCCCAAAAAAAAGAAACAGATTGGTTTGGGGTTTTTTAAGGCAAGGAGAGTTTTCTTTTGTACACGGTGTGTGAACGGTGTACCATCGAGACTGCGAATGAAATTCTCAGCGCACGTCTCTCTCTCTTTCTCTGTCTCTCGCCCCCTCCCTCATTCACTCTGTTTCTCTTTTCCTCTCTCACCCCTGACTCCCCTCACGATTCTTCTAGACCAGTGGTTCTTAACCTTTTATGAGGAACCGAACCCCACCAGTTAATATGCACGTTCACCGAACCCTTCAGGAGTGAAAATTAAATATGTACATATTTTTTTACAAATTCAAGATCTTAACAAAACGCATGATTAAAAACAGAAAAAAAAGTCAAAAACATTTCAAGAGATAAGTATACTTTTTTTTTTTTTAATTGTACGACGTGACAGGGTACAGCAGTGTTGGGATTAAGCACTCTGTTTTTCCGGGCCAGCCTTTTGTCATCCAGACTCTGTAATTCCTCTGCCCACCTGTATGCCGTTTCCCAGTTGACAGCTGTACGACGTACTATCAGGACAGTCACACATTGACTACTAAGCGAACAAAATTTCCCACAGCACTGATTGGACAAGCAATGTCATGTGATCATCTGCAGCCAGTGATGGCCAAGCGGGCGTGTCATAACTAATTGACATGTTGAGTCAGGTGTGTCTTACCCTCCGTGGCAGAGGGTCCATCGAACCCCTGAGACCGCCTCACCGAACCCCTGGGGTTCGATCGAATCCAGGTAAAGAACCACTGGTCTAGACTATAAACGTGTGGAGCCATTTATAATTATTTCCACTGTATATAATATATAGCATGTCTTCAGAATCGTATCATTTCCACAGCGATCTATATCTTTGTCGAAGATAAAACAAAATCAAAATGATTCCTCCGAGTCTTGCCCTCGTGAGCCCCATCCAGCCTGTTTTCTATGTAGAAGTTCCAACACATCTGATTCAAAAATCGGAATCACTATCAGGCTGATGAGTTGATTATGGTGCAACACTTATTTAGATTTTTCTTTCTATATTTGTGTTCTGACGACATGACTGTGTTTGGAGTTTGGTGGCTGTTATCGGCACTGCGATCCCCTTACTTACCTACTTGGTGTATGGCTTCTCACTGACATTGAATCAATACTCCATATGTTTTGCTCTTTTGTTAAATTTTGCTTACGCTTTACTGAGTGACTGAATGTCTACTTAATCGTTACCATATAGCCAAAGCACTGTTGTTAAAAGGTTTCTGTCAACCCAATGTGAATGGAGCACATTGACCCAATAACACTTTGCTTCAATGTGTGCTTGTATAGTTGTCATCAAACATTCGTGATTCTGGTAGTATTAGTAAAAAAAATTTAAAAAAAGGAAAAAAATCCCTCAACTGTCCATTTTGCGCTTTTTCTCCAGAGCCATTCTTCGCGGCCTGTGCACGGCTTTCGTGCACACAGTGTCACTTGGCAGTCACCTCCATGAAATTATCCGACTAACCCAGAGGAGTAATGAAATTACCTGCCACTAGCCTGGCTGATGAAATATTTAACAAGGTTTTCAAAGCCCATAATAGAGCAACGATCCTCATGGTGGAAGCTTGTGAATGATTGTGTTTTCCTTTTTTTGTGCTCTACCATGCACACCCATGGGATTTATTCGCTTGGCATCAAACGCATTTGCGTGCATGCACAAAGAAAACAAATGCTCTTCATGGCCCATATTAGGCAACATTTAATCAATGCCACAGCTGTTCAATAAATACTGGCTCGTGTTGTAATCGATAATTTAATTCAACGGCAATATTTGCAATCTCTCCCAATTAACTTTGAGATTACAGTAGTTGTATTTTAAGATGAGTTGTAATACTTTGCAGCAGTTGCAGTAATTGTTTATTTGAGCGGAAGGAAAATGAATTCCCAAATGTACAGTAGGCGTCCCATTTTCTATCTGGTGAACTTTGAGATCCTATTTTATTTTGTAGGTGTATCCGACCCCGTCCCTGCCTTGTTCACTCAGCTGGCCATACTGTAGTTGCAAGAATTGCCTCCCCACCCTCACTCCTGTCCTCACACCTTTATTGTGCCATGTGATTAACTCCTTTCTCTTGCTATCCCAGTCGCTACTTCGCTCAGGTTCTGTTTCGTCATTCTTGGTTCATCCTGCCAGCTTTTAATCGTAATTATTAGCTTGACAGTTTTTCTTTAATGAGAGTCATGGCTTCCATTTGATTCCTCTTGCAGGAAAAAAAAAACACCAAAATGACCAGTTGGAGTTGTAAACATTGCGACAGGAGACCAAGACGGTCCCTTTGGTTTTTAATCGCATGCGAGACAAGGACAAAGGTAGCCTGTGGGAGCGGGCGGGTCAGCGGCTTTATCAAACACACAGACACCTCTCTTTGTGTGTCTCTGTGAATTCAGCCTCTTCAATCTCCAGCATGCTCTGCGCTATGTTCTGGGTCCGACCGTTAAACCCGCACGCTGCCACCGGGCTGATCGCAACACTCAATCTCAGTCACAATTGTCCAAATGGGACAGCTCACATGAAACAAGCTACGCTGCAGCTCAAAAATGAGCTCACTTTAATTTCCAATAGCAGGAGGGGAGTTCACGCTTCATGCTGGTCTTATATTTCTCTTTTAGCCTCAAATGAAACACAGGAGAGGAGAAGCAGCCCCGATAAAAGCTTTGCGATTCAAGTGAGCCACTTCCGCTCTCTGTTTACCCTTTTAAACACACTTACCGCTTTTTACAATACGGAAAAATAGGAGTTGATTACAGTAGGCTATACAAACAAAATGTTCTTAGTTGTCTTATGACCATTTTCTGCGCTCAGTTTCCCCTTGGGGAAAAATCATTCTTGATTAGTCCTTACAGGCAATAAGATTACTCACATCACTCCTCAGCGCAAAGGGAACCTTGGGAAGCATTCTAAGCCTCGCTGAAAGGGAGGAAATGCACAAAAGCAAAGGTTTGAAAAGGACAGGAACTTTTTTTCAACATCAAAAAGACTTCCCAGGTGTCGTCTTAAAAGGTCGATGACGTTAGCGACGTCAGTCAAAATACATAAAGGCTTAAAAAAAACGTATTGCAGACTTACTGCAGACGCATATGTAACAACGTTTACTGAAGAAAAAAAATGGCGGTTCGAATTTGTTTCGTTTTATTTTGTTAAGTGGTTGCACACGAAGGAATCATCAAGATTCAGATACATTTTCAGAGTGGATTCAGTCTACTTAGAAATCTTTCTGAGACAGATTAATTTATTTTGTGCAACCACTTCATCAAACGGAATAAATTTGAACCACCATTTTTTTCAGTGTGGAAGAAATGACTTGGTTTTGGGGAAAGGAGAGCGGGATCCGTTTTCAATAATATTTTCCCTTCAACATGCGATGGTCACCAACATCGGGGCCAAAACATCCAAAGTCACATTTTGGTAAAGGTACATACTATACAGTTAGTCCACATTATTTATACAGATTATTGACCAAAGTGTTGAAAATGTGCATTTTTTTATTTTTAATTTTTATTTTTTTACTGTATTGTGATGGCTGAACAAACATGCTGGTTTTGGGTCTCCTCAATGATTGTGGAGATAGAAGGATTCCGCCCGACGCTCGTGAGATAGTCAAACTGGTGAGGAACATGTTTGCATGCAAGCAAGTTAAAAAGCCCTATGTTTTATTATTAGCAATTACTTCACTTACAATTACATTTAAAAAATAATCACAATGTGATAGAACATTTTTTTTGTGCCTATGGTTGAAATTAATGGTGCCTTGTTAAAATGAACAAACTTTCAAAACTCAAAACATTCAGCACACTGTCCCTTTAAAACTTCACCAAAACCCAATTTCAAAGAAATGCCTAATACTCTCTTGCCGGGGAAATATTCTTGTTTATGCAAGTCAGTTTATTGTTAGGGCATTGAATCATTTGCGACTGGACTGTTGTGGTTGTCTTCGAAAATATTTGGCTTCTCGCCTGAGCAGGCTTCATCAGTTCATGCACCAAGACTAAATCAGCGGCTTGAGCCGGAGTGTTGGTCTGGAAACCCGGCTACTTGTTTCCTAAATTAGTTAAGGCCCAACTTTATTATTATTATTTTTTTGTATGTGTGCAAAATGACGTTTTTCAGAGGCATTGGGGGGGGCTCGTGGAAATTCCATTTTGTTGCTACATTAGAAGAAGAAGCAGCTGAAAGGCTGTGTTTGTTATTAGTTCAGAGTTTATTGTTGAGTCTCCTTGGACGGCGGGATAAATGGACGGACTTATATGTGGACGATCGAGCGGTGTTGTAAGTCTCCTCCTCTGCTTCGAGATGGCTTCAGATCTGTAATACAGACAGCCTCCCCAACTTCTCTTTCAAAACGTTTCTCTTCTCTGACCAGTTTCTGTAAATTCTAAAGAATGCCCCGTCTGTGCCGTCCTCACCGCACTTGTCCGTGTACATCAGATTGTCAATGTCTGAGGTCGCAAGCATGTTTGGCGTGTGCCAGAGTGTTGTTTTGAAGTCATCTCTTCAGTAAATAAACATCTTGGATGCTATTTGCAGAGAAATGGTCATGATTGAACAATATTCACGGGGACAAGGCGCGATATTTGCTATACTGTACACTACAGTCAAAATGGCGCATCTCACGATACGTGAAGTATGAATGTATATTTCTTATTTGGAATCACCATCAGTTCAATTGTTTGTTCTCCACCCCCAGCTATTATTCATACGGATTCTTTTGCTGACATCGGGATGTAATTGATGAGTACATACCAATGAAGCAACGAAAATGTGATGTTCTGCCGTCGACCAATGGACGCACAACCATCGCTGCTTCGGCTTTATTTTTACTTCTATTTTTAAGTCGTTAACTACACTGTAATGATGTATCAGAGTTACGAATATTAAACAGCAATATTGTTTATACCGCGAAGGAAGTCGACCAGCAGAAAGTTTGTGTTGGACGAGACGTTCCATTTTGCCATTTGCATGCAGTCTTAATTGATCCTGAATAATGCAATAGCCTGCTCTCCCTGGGCACTAATGCTTGTCATATTTCATTTGATGCTTTCTGCTACTACTGTTAAGGGGACGTGTTTTCTATCTGCAATCAACAGCTGGTGCCCGCCGTGAGCTTTTCAAACGGTCTGGCGTGTGCTTCCGAATTTGAAAAAGGTCAAAAAGAACCAACACGTAGCCTGACATTTTCTTCTCCATGTTGCCAGCGTCACGCGCGGCCTGCACGTCAGAGGGAGCCTTTTCTTACATTTCACATATATTTTGTTCGTTGCCTGTCATGCGAGACAAATGGTCTGTTCAACCTTTAGGTGTGACGCGTGCGCTCATTATTCTTTCCCTCATAGACGGGCTATGATTCACAGTAGACCACGATTGTGATTCCAGTCGCGTTTCAACCCAGTGAAATATCGTGATTGGCTTGTGAGTGTGATCCTTTTAGTAATTCTCCCCTGGTTGACACTAAATGTACTAAACAAGCCAGCTCACCCTGGTGGGGTCTCTTTGGGATACCCTGTCAATTTTATCCTTGATTTCCGCAGAGCTTCCGCTTGGGTTATTCCATATGGGTGCATCATAAACCACTAATGGCCCCATACAAAGCTTGAATGGGTATATTATCACTCATTTTATAGTGTTTATTCAGGTTACATGAGATGCTTAGACAGCACAGAAGTAGCTGAAGTCCACCTCGAAATGCTGGTCGATCAAAGAGATCAACAACCGCACAGTTGTGACAGCAAAACCAATTTATTGACGATTGAGCTGCGCACCGATCCCCTTTGGCTCAGAGACTTGTTTCATTTATTCATGTTCCTCGTGAATGCAAGACCTGCTCTCATGATCAATCTTTGCTGCTGGTAGACTGAATCCAAAAAAAGCAAAACGAAAGTTGTCACACCCGGGCAAAAACAACAGGCTTCGGCTCGTTTCCTGGGAGGGATTGTGCAGCGAGAAACCCGATGCATTTTAGAAGTCCGGATGGTCTTAAACTGCTTTGCTGTGTGCAGCGGTGTGTGTGGGCGTGCGTGGGAGTGGACGGTGTCAACAAGGCAGAGCCATTAATTGCAATTGCGGTGTCAGAAGCTCCCTGAGATAAACACAGACGTAGGTTTTCAAATGCTGTGTTGGTCATTTTTACCCTTTTTATGGAGAGGTAAAAAAACACTTCTATGTGTGCGTGTGCGTGTGTGTGTGTGTGTGTGGAGGCGGGGGGTATTTTTCTTGCAATACACAAAATAGTAGTGTGCCACAATATGACTGAAAAGTCAGAGGCTCCCACTGTGTAGTGTGGTTGTGGTGCCCAACAAAGTGGAACATGCTGTGTCCCGCACACAAGACCAGCAGGCAAAGAAAGAAGAGGGCGGGTGGAGGACCCCTGAAAAAACCCGACTTGTGTTGGTGTTTTTCTCATCCTGTATCACTACACATTTGCATCACTTTTGTTTTCATTTAAGGATGCAAATCACCCGACTGAATAGTTCTTACGCACACACACAATACTGTGTGTGTGTGTATATATATATATATATATATATATATATATATATATATATATATATATATATATATATATATATTAGAGCTGTCAAACGATTAAAATATTTAATCTAATTAAAAACTCGGTCATAATTAACTCAAATTAACTAAAAATTTATCATGATTACTCACACATTTTTTATCGTTTCTGAATTTCCTTTTGTATTTTTTGTCCTATTTTCCCCCATTTTCTATGTGCAAAATGCAAATATTTACTGAAATAATTTTGATTTTCAATTTTACATGAACATTTTTCACTTGGAGCAGTTATTCACACATTATCTCTCACACAATATTACTGTCCATCAACAACAGTGAAAAAAATATTTTGTCACACAACAGCTGCTTGAACAGCTCTTTTTATGGAATCAAAACAGTGCAATATAACATTATAAAGTGCACATCTAAGGTAAACTAGTACTCAGCCTATAATGGATTTAAGCAATGGTTGCATTCTTTGTTTTTCTCAAATTTGCTTTGAACACATCAGTCAGGCTATGCTGATTCTGTTGGTCTCTCTACGGTTTTGTGTCGACATCATTTCGGATGCTTGTAATGGAGGCTCTCGCTGGCAATCCGTAGTGGAGTTGTTCATTTAATTCCGTTTTTCACGGCCCCCTGAATAGGGATTGTCAGTCAGCATGTAAGGATCTCTCGTTCTGTACTTTTTTGATCATTTATTGGAGCACTTTGCAGCAGAAGTAGTAGTAGTAGTAGTTGTAACAGAAGTATCAGAAGCAGGTAATAACCTAAACTACACATAATGCAGTAAAAAATTAATATATCTATCTTTCTGCATCACAATGTAAATATTATATAATTGACATTAATTAATACCTTCATTTAACAATAAGTTTAATAAATAATTTAATCAACCCTGATTTCACTATGTATCATTATCGTCATCATTATTCATTGTTTTAAACGTAAGAAACCATACAACACAAACATAAAGTCGAATCGAACAAAAGAACTACAAGTCCCAATACTCAATCCCGGAAGTGGAGCGCCGGCATGATTAACCCAAGCTGAAAAGCAATTTACTTCGTTTAAACGTCAGATTGCAGACGGACAAACATGACAACTATGCAAAAATGAGCTAAATAAAGACACCCCTGTTCTAGTAACATTTTAGCCCACGCTGTTTGCTTTGAAATGATCCATAGCTGTCGGTCTGAGACGAGGGGGCGGAGTTACGCACGTCAGCTGTGTGCTTGGCCATTAAGTGGTATTTCAGACTCGACGTGCTATAATTATAGCTCAGTTTACGACTGCAAAACATACAGGTAACTTTGGTCTTGTCATTGGAACAATCTGGCAACTTTTTAAAAGTAAACTTTCCATTCATAAACTATTTAAGTACCCGTTTTCGGTGTCTCGCGCTGCCGTGGCTGGCAAAACAAACGTGCGTGGACCTGTGCAGAGCGATTGATGTTTTTTTCTGGTTTATTTATAGAGCAACGTAACATCCGCTGTGACGTCTGCCGCGTTAATCTCGCGAGAAAATGTTTGATCCCGATAAAATTCATTTAAATTAATGCCGATAAAAACGCGCTAAACTGACAGCTCTAAATATACATACATATATATATATATATATATATATATATATATATATATATATATATACAGCACACAGCTGACGTGCGTAACATTTTTTTTTGTGTGTGCGGCTTTACAATTGCAATATCGTACTGAGTGGTGTCTCTGATGTTTTAATGCTTTCGTTAGGCTAAACGAGGCAACCCAAATCATATAAACAGCTCTCAGCGAATGTTTAATGAGGGTTCTAAGCCACTGATCAATAGCGATCAGGCGTGCTGAAAACGCAGCAGCACCAGGCAATCACTTAGAGGAAATTAGAACTTGTGTGATGAGGCTGCAGCACTTTCGTTCATGCTTTTATTTGGCTAGAAACAGTAGCTGAATGCATTTGATAGATCTCTACAAGCGCGCGCACGCACACGCACACACACACACATTATATATACAAATGTAAACACCTCATGAAATAAAAAAACTGCATCAGATTAATTAGAGCATTCTTATGTGACATAATTCATCACCCAAACATGGCAGCACCTCTGATTGCAAAGTCATTTGCAATCATGCTTGCCAAGGTAAGAATAAAAAACACAAACACACACACTTTGCAGTCCTCATCATTTTGAAACAGGCGACATCCCGCAGGCATCAAAGCTGTGACTGACAGATTTTTACTTACTGTAGCGAACAAATGGCAGGCTGAGAGGGTCCACTCTCAAGATGTTGTTTTCAACCGTGAGTCACTTTTTTTTTGTTTCTTTCTCAGCAGTGTTCGGCATTATCGGGCACAGGTTCAGCAGTCTCAACTGACAATTAGTCACGCAAGAGTTATTTGTCTGGGCCAGGGACTTGATTAGCTTCTGTGATTTTACGCCTGGCTGGAGGACGCCAGCAAAAATGTCACAAGAGACGCCGACAGGTATGGCTGCCTCGGTTACACGCTCCCTAGTATTGTCCCTGTTTTTGGCATTTTCGTTAGTTTTTGGCGACCCTACGCGGCTTACTTACACGAGGAAAAGCTGCTTAGCATTGGGGAGTCGACGCTCGGACTTTTTCACCAGCACACGAAAATCCACAAGGTTTTTGGAGCTAGTCGCGAGCGGAGCGGCGGCGCTGTCGGCGCATGGAAACGACGTCGGAGGAGGGGAAGCGAGCGGCGTGCTCGTCAAGCTCCGCAACGTGGATTCGAACCCGCTCCCATCGATCCATCTTGCTAATCTACGATCTCTGCCAAACAAGATGGATGAGCTTCTCCTCCTCACGAAGACCAACAAGACCTTTGCAAGTTCTGCTGCGCTCTGCTTCACTGAAACCTGGCTCAGTGACCGCCACCCGGATTCCGCGCTACATCTACCCGGCTTCCGCCTTCTCCGAGCCGACCGCGACACGGAGCTATCAGGGAAATCGAAAGGTGGTGGGATTTGCTTCTATATCAACGAAGAATGGTGCACTGATGTCACGAAGCTCGACGCACACTGCAGCCCGGACCTGGAGTCGCTGTCTTTAAACTGCAAGCCATTCTACTCGCCACGTGAGTTCGCCTCTTTTTTACTCGTCGGTGTTTACATTGCGCCACAAGCTAATGCTAACGCGGCGATACAAACGCTTAGCTGACCAAGTAAACAAACTCGAACTAAAATACCCAGAGTCACCCCTGATCATTTTGGGCGATTTTAATAGAGCACATCTTAACCGCGAACTTCCCAGATATAAGCAGCACATCGACTGTTTCACCAGAGAAGGCAACATCTTAGACCACTGCTATACAACAATCAAAAATGCATACCGATCGATCGCCGCGCAGCTTTGGGTCTTTCTGACCACAATTTAATCCACTTAATACCTACCTACAGACAGAAACTCAAATGCGCTAAACCGGTTGTTAAGACTGTGAAAAATGGACAGATGAAGCAAAGCTAGCTCTACAAGAATGCTTAGACTGCACTGATTGGGGCGTCTTTGAAACTTCAACGGGCACACTGGATGAATACACAGACACTGTAACATCTTACATCAGTTTCTGTGAGGACATGTGTGTACCAACGAAGTCCTTCCGTTCCTTCAACAATAACAAGCCATGGTTTACTCCCAAACTCAGGCAACTCAGGAAAGAGAAAGAGGCCGCATTTGAAGTGGAGATCGGGCACTGTACAAACACGCCGAAACCAATTGACAAAGGAAATTAACATCGCAAAGAGAAGCTATGCAGAGAGGCTGAAAAACCAGTTCTCTGCTAACGACTCTGCATCTGTGTGGAATGGCCTGAAAGCAATCACAAACTATAGAACGCCATCCCCCCAAACAGTGAACAATAAGGGTCTTGCTGATGAACTAAACACGTTTTTCTGCAGATTTGAAAAGGACACCCCATTTCCCACACTCACTCACCTCTACCAGATACTACTCTATCTACCCCCACCCTCTTTTCTCCACTACAGATCCACGAACAGGACGTGAGACGACTCTTCAAGCAGCAGAAGATCAAGAAAGCTGCGGGGCCCGACAAAGTGTCCCCTCCTGCCTGAAAGTCTGCGCTGACCAGCTGGCTCCGGTCTTCACACAAATCTTCAACAGATCCCTGGAGCTGTGTGAGGTCCCATCCTGCTTCAAACAGTCTACCATCATCCCAGTTCCCAAGAAATCGGCAACATCGGAACTGAACGACTACAGGCCTGTCGCTCTGACGTCTGTGGTCATGAAGTCCTTTGAACGCCTTGTGCTGAACCACCTAAAGAACGTCACGGACCCCTGCTGGACCCTCTTCAGTTTGCCTACCGGGCAAACAGGTCTGTGGAGGACGCAGTCAACATAGGTCTGCACTACATCCTCGAGCACCTCGACAGCACAGGGACCTACGCAAGGATCCTGTTTGTGGATTTCAGCTCTGCGTTCAACACCATCATACCGGAACTCCTCACCCCCAAACTCCTCCACCTCGGTGTGTCCCCTACGATCTGCCAGTGGATCCTCAGCTTCCTGACGGGACGGACACAACAGGTGAGACTGGGAGCGACAACATCATCAACACGCACCACTAGCACTGGAGCCCCACAGGGATGTGTCCTCTCTCCACTGCTCTTCTCCCTCTACACAAACGACTGCACCTCAACAAGTCCAGCTGTCAAACTCATAAAGTTCGCAGACGACACCACGGTCATCGGTCTCATCAAAGACGGCGACGAGTCTGCGTACCGACAACAAGTGGAGCAGCTGGAGCTTTGGTGCAGCCGACACAACCTCGGGCTGAACACGCTCAAGACGGTAGAGATGATCGTGGACTTCAGGAAACATCCTTCTCCAGAGTTGCCCCTCACACTATCCAACTGCCCTGTGTCAACCGTCGAGACCTTCAAGTTCCTGGGAATCACAGTCTCCCAGGACATGAAGTGGGAAGTCAACACCATCTCCATCCTGAAAAGGGCCCAGCAGAGGATGTACTTCCTGAGGCTGCTGAGGAAGCACGGCCTGCCACAGGAGGTGCTACGTCAGTTCTACACGGCAGTCATCGAATCAATCCTGTGTTCTTCCATCACGGTTTGGTTTGGGGCCGCCACAAAGAAGGACAAAATCCGACTTCAACGGACAATTAGGACGGCAGAAAAAATCATTGGCACCGCCCTACCCACTCTTGAGGACTTGCACACCGCAAGAATCAAGACAAGGGCACGGAAAATCCTCCTGGATCCCCCGCATCCTGCCCACCACCTTTTCCAGCTACTCCCCTCAGGCAGGCGCTACAGATCCATGCGCACCAAATCCAGCAGACACTTGAACAGCTTCTTCCCTCTAGCCATTAACTCCCTAAACAGTCACTGACGTAGTCACTCTTCTTGTGCAACAAATATTGTATCTCTCTAAAAGGGTTCAATGATTTTCTGCACCAACTGTACAAACTGTAATAGTATTGTATTCTACCACTGATCACTTTAGCTCTGCTTGAAACTATGGTTCACTTACATTATGAAATGTACTTCCATACCAATTTGCCATGTTCTTGTTTATGATGATACTAATGCAGCGTGTATACCGGAGACAAATTCCTTGTGTGTTCTACATACTTGGCCAATAAAGATGATTCTGATTCTGATTCTGAAAACGTAAAAAGAAAGTATGTGCCGAGATCAAAGTCACTCACCGAAAAAGATCTCCAAATGTTTTTGTTCTTCAAGGTGAGCGAGAGTTACTCGAGGTTTTTCAGTCACCATTCTGTGATTTAAAAACAATTGTGTGTCGTATTTTGATGCAACTTGTGTCACTGACAAACCCAAAGACAATGTGAATATAGACATCAATAACTTTTAGAATTTAAAAAAACGCTGCGGATGACGTCACAGGAACAGCGGAGTGATTTTTTTCTTTTTTTCTTTTTGTCTTCAACAAAGTGTGTTTGGATAATGAGAATGTTATGATTTGTCTGTGTTTTTGTTTTCAGCACGAGCTGCAAGAGGAGAGCCATTAAGCCTCGCCTAGTATTTCACGACTGTCAAGTTTCCAAGTCACTGTTGGATTATTGACCTTGTTTGCTGTTATGCTTAAGAGATATTTTCTAGACTTGAGGTTAATCGTTCCCCCTTTCCCGATAGTTGCTTGTTTTGGGTTTCCAATTATGCTGGTTTGATTTATATTTTGCGTGATTAGGCTTTTGTCATTTCGTTTTGTGTATTTTCGGGTGTCAAATTTACTTTGCCCTTTGCAAGCGCTTTTTCTTGGCTTTTTGTCGCCAACGATTTCTGTTTATACTTTGTCGGTCCGTTGTTTTTCTAGAAATAAATATTTTTGTTTTGTAGTTTGGGTCGCCGTTTGTGGGGTCCACACAGCATCTGGTTCGTTTCCGGACACTGTCAGAGAATGTTGCAAGAAAACAAGAATAATAAAGTTTCCTAAGTAATAGCCTATTTGCAGTCAAAGCATTTCTTTTACTGTAAACATCCATCCATCCATTTTCCGATCCGCTTTATCCTCACAAGGGTCGCGGCTTGTGCTGAAGCCTATCCCAGCTGTCTTCGGGCAGTGGGCGGGACACCCCTCTGAACTGGTTGCCAGCCAACTGCACAGCACACATAGACGAACAACCATCCACGCTCACACTCACACTCAGGGACAATTTATCAGCCTGCCATGCATGTTTTTGGAATATGGGAGGAAACTGGAGTACCCGGAGAAAACCCACACAGGCACGGGGAGAACATGCAGAAGATCATATAATGCTCTGATTTCCTGGTGTGTTTTTTGACACTAAGTCTTATGTTCATTTTCCTTTCATTTAGCCAGTCATAAAGTTGCTTGTTTTTCAAGGTCACTGCACGCCATGCACTAATTCAGCGTGATAGTGCAAAATGGCGATTGCTGTCAGGACATAAGTGAAATGAGATGGAAGTAACACAGGAGTGTAAAGAGAGTTATTACCTGAACAAACTCAAAATGGTTCGCACATGAGGGGGCAAGCTGGAATAAGGCTGCACACAGGAAAATATCACATCAATTATGCACACTATGTCGGAGATCATTGCCTGAAATGCAATAAAAACAAATGTAATTTTGAAAATGGCTTTGATAGGGGTGGGAGGGGGGGTCCCCCTGGTAAAAGAGGGAATTAAAAAGAACAAGAAGCCACAATGACTACATCTAACCCTAACCCTATACCGTTACACCTAATCCTACCCACAACCCGCGCCTTACTCCAACCCTAACCATTAACCCAAACCCTATCCTCCTTATCCTAAGACCTAACCCCAAACCGAATCTTAACCCAAGCCTAACCCCACCCCAAATCTCATCCACAAATCCCGAACCTGAAACTGCAACCCTAACCCCTAAAACAACCTCCTAAACCTAACGTCCTAACCCCACCCTAAACCCTAACTCGACCCTTAACCCTAACATTAACCCTAACCCTGACCCCAAACCCAACCCTAACTCCAACCCAAACCCTAACTCGAAACCTAACCCTGACCCCTAACCCTAACCCCTAACTCTCATCCCCAATCCTTAATCCAAACCCTAGCCCTAACCCCTTACCCTCACCCCCCAATCCTTAACCCTAACCCATCACCCCCAACCCTCATCCTAATCCTAACTATTAACCCTAACCGCCTAAACCCAAGCCTAACACCTAACCCTAACCCTTGCTCAATGTCAAACCACGAAATAAGAAATGCTTTGTCAGGCATTGCTGCACTTGTTTAGTTTTGTAAGAGTTCAGCACTTGGAAATAATAGCAATGAACTGTGAAGAGCAATTCAAGGATTAGAAAGCCCTGTGAAGGAGTGATGAGCGGATTATCTGATAACCATAACCCTCATCTTCCATTTCCGCTCTCCTTTGGGGTTTAAATTGTACTTTCCAGGATGTGCTCAGTTAAAAGTGGCTTGGTTAGGCTTAGGCGTAGAAAAAAAAGTAGTGTGTTTCCGGTAACATGAAATTTCAGCATAAGGTCGGTAGGTCGGACAAAGTTTTTTTTTTTAATCTTTTTTTCTACCTCCCTCCTCCATCAAAAACGTAAACAAAATAAACATAAAACAAGGAGACATTCAAACCAGTGCCGGATGGTCGTCTGTCAAAGAGGGGAAGCTCAATTTTGGTCGACATCATAAAATGTGTCCGTTTATTTATACGCGAATTCTACTCTAGCTCCGTTCCTTTTCAAGAAAAAATGATCTGTGACCCTGTCATACCAACAAAGCGTCTTTTCCCGGTACTTAGTGTCCTACAACTATAGGAACTACAATAAAACCCACCAGAAATAAAAGATTAATTTGTCGCTAGTTGTTTGTTTACAACAAAGTGTGTTGCTAAAATGATTTAATAGGAGAAGTCTCCAGCTCAACTCGGAACAGAATGCGAGTTGAAAAAAATGCTTGCACGAATGTCTACAATAAAAGCTCGGTGATTGGCTCATTTCAGTGTCAATCGAACTGGCACACAGGCATCCAATCTGATGCAGAAAAGCCTGGCGTCCGGTACCCTCCCACTGCCATCCAGTCCCAGAGACGCCGAACTCCGTGGGCGGGACAAAAACCAGTTTGTATCCAATGACTCGTCTCCGTTCAACGTATTGGGACAACCTACCCTGAACTCACTACCGTTTAAAGCACAGCAGAGCTGCGGCGTGAAGGAGAAGGGACTCGCGTCGTACGTCGTAACCAGTAATAAGAAGAAGCTGATTCGAGGCAAAAGTTGAGCACGTTGTAGCGCATATTTAGTCAATGACATGTACACACAATGAAAATTTACATTCATATATTTGATCACTTATTCTTTGACATTTTAGGGGAAGCCGAGCTTCCCTTGCAGTCCGAGAGCAATCGCCACTGATTGAAACCGGCTCGGCGGCGAGAGTTAGGTACCCAGCGGCTGGGTGTTAGAGCCATCTCGTCCGCGTCCGAGACGGCCCGTGGTGGTCGTGGCCCGGCCTGAACTAGGGTGCCGTAAGACTAAGGCGGACGGGGGGTCGACGTCAACGAGCGCGCGGACGCGCGGGTCGGCGGGGGTGGACGGCCGGGGGAACGCCGACGGGCGCCTGACCGGGGGTAGTGACGGGGGACGGGCGGGACGCGGAGGTGTCGCGAAGCGCACCGACCGACCCCGCGCCCGACACCGTCCCCCTCCCCCCACGATGCCTCCCGCCGCCGTCGTCCCGCCGCTGCGCGGCCGGCACCTCCGCCGCCTATTTGGGTTTCGCTCTCGCTCCGGGCTCGGAGGCGGGTGCGCCGCCGCCGCCGCCTCGCGGGTCGGTCCGCGGGGCGGGCGCTGGGTGTTCGTGGCGGGGTAGAGTAGACGACCGGCGCGCCGTCCCACCACCCCGCCCGTCCCACCGTCACGCCCGCCCCCGCCTCTCCCGCGCCGCCGTCGAACGTCGCCGCCGCCGTCGCCTCGTTGAATCTTTTCGATACAGCAGTGGATGCTATTTTCTTAATATTATGGTGCGAGCATGCGACTGCAACACACAAAACGCGGTTTAAACTGTTGTCGGAGATCGTGGCCGCCGCCATGATTCAATGTTGTTGACAGAAGACAGGGCAAACGACGCAACGTGAATATCGCGAGAGTTTGCACCAATGTAAACGCTCTAAATTCATCTTTCCTTTTATTATTTATAATTTTGGCTGTGGTTTTATTGTTCTTGTTTTGATTGTAAAGCGTCCTTAAGTGTTTTGAAAGGCGCTTATAAATGAAATGTACTATTATTATTATTACACAAAATTGTAGAAGGTTTGAAAAAAAATGCCGACCGTAAAGTTTTTCTTTGAGGTAGAAATTCTCGGTCGGTCGGGTTACCGGAAACACACTACTTTTTTTTCTACGCCTTACCATGCTTGACCGAAGCACTGCAGCATCAGTGCATTGAAATAATACAAGTAACACATACAGATGTATGACTATTGTATTGGTGCATCCAAAGAATTGGTCTTAATACTAAGAAATGAGCCTCAGGCTCAAGTGAAGATAATATGAGTCATGTATCATAAGCAATGTTATTTTCGTTTGCAGACAGAGATAGCTCAGCAGGGCATGCAAACCAGGCCATTGCCTTGGGCCCCGTGCTGAAATGGACCCTCAGAGATGGCTGACATTGGCCCAAAGCACTGCTTTTACACTGTATTGACAATGTGTCGCTGTCAGAAATCCGCTGTCAGTGTGGGGGGGTACGATAGTGTTGAGTCGGAAATTGTATAGGTTTTATTTTCGTAGACAGCGCATCTGCGTATAACGGCACACAACTCGCTGGGTTGGTTTGCCAATTTGGCCGACTGCTCCATAAGCTTTTTTATTACATAGCCAACATTTTATTTTTTTGGCCTCAATAATTATGAATAAAATGAGAGAATGCATCATACAATAAGCATTGTATGAGATTAGATGAAAAAACACAACATAGAGTAAGGCTACATTATGAAAGCAGAATAATTTGTGATCACATAACATGATCTCAAACAGCTGAGTGCAACTACCACGTCACAAAGCAGTCGTAATTTTTTTATCTTCAGATCAATCTAAAAAGACACCTGACAGGAAGCTATAAAATATATAAAAATGATTAACAGTTACGTTTCTGTCGACTTGCTCACAATATGACTGTAGGTTTATTATAATAAAAGCCCCCCGGCCAAAACATTTTTTTAACATTTTTTTATTTTTTATGTTTTTGAAGGGGCATATTGATTTTGCAGTGCAGCCATTTTTCATTGAAATAGTTTCCCTATCTGGAGCAAACAAAGTCAATTCCTGCCTGTGAAGAAAAACACCAGTCCATAAATCATGTACGGACAAAATATCAACAACACGGAGAGCTATCAAGCATGTGCATGTTTTATTCCACGGCCGGGAAATTTGCAATGGCGAAGAGCTGTCTAATCTTTGTGTGGGTGCCTAAACATTCTCAGAAAGGAGTGGCTGCAAGCTAAAACCTTCCTTAGATTGTCATTTGCACTGTTGTGCACCAGAAAGAGCATGGCAATCAAGTCAAGCAGCCCAGAAATTGCAAGTGAATGAACAACATGGCCGCCTCTTCCTGCTCACTGACAGACTCGGTTATTTCTCCAAATGCCGCAAAGCTTTCAATGTCTTCCAAGTGGGTCAAAGCTTGATTGGATCAATACAATCATCTGATTCCTCAGACGGAGATGGCTCTTGAAAAAGTGGCGACTTCAACATACTGTAGTCAGTCATCTCCCTCGTAGTCAATGTTGTAACCCTGAACCCGTCGATTCAGTCACGTCTTTTCAACAGTTGTCATTTTTGAAAGTTCAGCACCTGTACAATGCTGGCAATCATACAAAGCTAGGCACTACTTCGAGAGCACAGATTCGCTTCAGTTTTTGTTCATTGACTAGCCTTTTATTAGGAAATACATCAGCCTTCTAGTGCCCACATCTTTTACAGACGAGGACCAACGCTGCTTGTCAAGGCTGTAAAAGGCTTTCTGAATAATTTCTCCCCCTGCCCCCCAAAAAAGTGTGGAGCATTTCCATGCCAATGGCGACAGGCCTCGTTATACGTAATAAAGGGGCCGATGAGGACTATTTGAAATGCGCATGACATTATGAGTACAATTTGGGAGCACTTACATATTCATAAGAAGTGTACCTTTGTTTGTTTCGGGTAACATTTGACAATAAAACAGCTGAACCTGAGAACAAAGGTTTCATAGCTCCTACTTTTAAACTAGAATTGTAATCATAAAAAACTGGCCACAACTCGGTGTAATTTGGAAAACGATAGGAGCTCTTAATAGACTTTAGTCCCAACTATCAACTTGGAAAAACATGATGCTATAGGCATTTAAGAGTGCCATTAGACAGTGTCATGGATAGATTTGGACTATCATGTACCATGTCACATTGCCATAATTTTCATATGGATCATCATCATCTAATTTCACTGGTGTTTCAATTCGGGCTCAGTGCGCAACTGTCTCAGCAATTATCACACAAAGGAAATTTAGAACAGATGTTCCTGCCGCTTCACGATGAAATGCGGTGGCAATTACTCAGCGCTGAAATAAATTCTAGCCAGTTAGTCTTTGGAAGATATTACAATATGTACACCACTGTGCTGCTGTCTAGTCCAAGTCATCAAACCCAGGAATATTCAATCATTCATATTTTATCTGCTGGTATCTGAGTCCAGCTCCCCTGAATCTTAACAAAAACATTTGCTTCAAACATACAAGCAGGCCAAAAAAATGCTCGATTCTGAATGGAGGAATGGAGGACCTGCCAGCAGCCTTATTGGAAAACTGACAGTCAAGAAACTGAATGGATCAAACAATGGGGCTAACTCCCCTCCTAATGCAATCTACTCCTCCGCTAACAAGATGCAGGGTGTTTTGAGCAGAAGAGAGAGAGAGAGAGAGAGAGAGAGAGAGAGAGAGAGAGAGAGAGAGAGAGAGAGAGAAGGACAGAACACAGAAATATCCAGATCAGCAAAATGCCTTCCGATCAACGCCCCTAAAATCCTTTGAGTCCTTCGAAATGTTTGTGAGGTCCTTGCTTGCTCATGAGCACTCGGTTTCAAGTTCTTCGACACCAAACGAATCCAGCCACACATTTCTGTCTATCGCCTTATGCAGCTGAAAATAGAAAGTGTCTTCCACAACCACGCAATGGTCCAAAAATGTTTTGATATACAATATTTAACATTGAGGGAACACTAATAAGACCTACACCAACACTTTATTGATTATGCTGAGTGCCCATATGAAATCAAAAGTTCCAGAACATCCATTTGCATTTTTGCTTCACTCAAAACTTCTCAGCCGCTGTCTTTTCAATATAATTTTGCACACGATTGCGGCAGACTATCATATCATAGAGAACGCTTCCTTCACGAAGATTTTAGAGAGGATGAGAAATTTGGAGTGGTAATAAGGTTCCGGACTGAAGACATTAAATGCTCCAGAAACTCTGATTGAAAAAGTTTCACAAGGAGAAGATAATCTTGTTTGCAAATATAGTATAATCCAAACAACAGTGGAAGAAACATCTTTCACATTTGCTTTTTATATCTTTCAGTTGTTTTTTTTCATGTATTTTTTTTTATTGTTGTTCTGTTGTGTTGCTCCAAGGAGGAGAGGGGAATCGTTCAAGAGGAAGTTGTTTTATTTTATCACATTTTATTTAGGCTAGCTCCTGTATTTTCAGAACTCTCAAAATCCCTTTGAACTGTTAAGAATATCATGTTTTGTGGTCAACAAAACAATCTTTTCACAAAGTAGAAATAGGCTATGCACGATATGTGACTGCATGTCACCCGTTTGGCTTCCCACATCCTCGCCATTGACAAAAGATAACAGGCCTGCTCGCTATTATTTTTAATATCTGGTCAGCCGGAAGAATTAACCATGTCAATAATATATGTGTGACATAAACCGCTACTAGCACCTTATTGGTCGAACAGCTCCATCATTAGGATCTTTAAGGTGTGTAGAAATGACAAGAATAAGCACACACAAGCACATGTTTGCTAATGTACATTTAGCGTTAGCGTACATGTTTGCTGTGCTTTTGCTTTGGAAACGGCAGGATGATATCCCACAGCTTTCACTTTGTTGCATCGGTCCATTTTCTTGCTACCTTTTGTCTTCTCACCGACACATATTTAGGAGTAAATACAGGAGGTCCTTGTTCTCCCGATTTTGCTTTGTTCTGACTTCCGCCTTCAATGTAGTGTGTCTTAGGCACTTTCCTGGCCACAGCGGTTGAATAAGTACCATTTTGAAGTGTAAAACCTGCCGCCTCAAACTGAGGGAATATTGCTGAGGTGCAGTTTGTTACTTGGCGTTGCAGGTCAGATTAGGCGTAGAAAAATAAGTAGTCTTTTTTTCTCCCTCCCTCCCCCATCAAAAACGTAAACAAAATAACCATAAAACATAAAACAAGGAGACATTGAAACCAGTGCCGGATGCTCGTCTGTCAAAGAGGGGAAGCTCAATTTTGATCGACATCATAAAATGTGTCCGTTTATTTATACGTGAATTCTACTCTAGCTCCGTTCCTTTTCAAGAAAATGATCTGTGACCCTGTCATACCAACAAGGCGTCTTTTCCCGGTACTTAATTAGTGTCCTACAACTACAGGAACTACAATAAAACCCACCAGAAATAAAAGATTAACTTGTCACTAGTTGTTTGTTTACAATAAAGAGTGTCGCTAAAATGATTAGGAGAAGTCTCCAGCTCAACTGGGAACAGAATGCGAGTTGAAAAAAATGCTCGCACGGATGCCTACACTAAAAGCTCGGTGATTGGCTCATTTCAATGTCAATCGAACTGGCACACAGGCTCAGACAGATCATCCAATCGGATGCAGAAAAGCCTGGCGTCCGGTACCCTCCCACTGCCATCCAGTCCCAGAGACGCCGAGCTCGGTGGGCGGGACAAAAAACAGTTTGTATCCAATGACTCGTCTCCATTCAACGCAATGGGACAACATACCCTGAACTCACTACCGTTTAAAGCACAGCGAAGCTGCGGGATGAATGAGAAGGGAGTCGCGTCGTAACCAGTAAGAAGAAGCTGATTCGGAGCAAAGGTTGAGCACGTTGTAGCGCATATTTAGTCAATGACATGTACACATAATGAAATTTACATTCATATATTTCATCACTTATTCTTTGACATTTTAGGGGAAGCCGAGCTTCCCTTGCAGTCCGAGAGCAATCGCCACTGATTGAAACCCCTGCTCGCGAGAGTTGGGTACCCGGCGGCTGGGTGTTACAGCCATCTCGTTACCTCTGCGTCCCGTGTCCTAGACGGCCCGTGGTGTTCGTCAAATAGTTCGTTGAATCTTTTCGATACAGCAGTGGATGCCATTTTCTCAATATCATGGTGCGAGCATGCGACTGCAACACACAAAACGGGTTTAAACTGTTGTCGGAGATCGTGGCCGCCGCCATGATTCAATGTTGTTGACAGACAACAGGGCAAACGACGCAACGTGAATATCGCGAGAGTTTGCACCAATGTAAACGCTCTAAATTCATCTTTCCTTTTATTATTTATAATTTTGTCTGTGGTTTTATTGTTCTTGTTTTGATTGTAAAGCATCCTTGAGTGTTTTGAAAGGTGCTTATAAATGAAATGTACTATTATTATTACACAAAAATGTAGAAGGTTTGAAAAAAATGCCGACCGTAAAGTTTTTCTTCGAGGTATAAATTCTCGGTCGGTCTGGTTACCGGAAACACACTACTTTTTTTCCTACGCCTTACTGTACTGATATCCACCTGTATCTACTCCATGCTCCTGCAGTTCGCTTGGGCCCAAGAAAAATAAGAAGGGCACAAATGATTCCCAGCACCTCCCAGTCAATCTGGAACATGCAGAGCTGTCAGGAATGTAGCAGAATGAAGGTGTTCAGAACTATTTGGTGACAGCTAGAGCACTTCACTGACGTGACGATGACAGTTATCTCGCTTCATGTGAGATAATCAGCAACAAATGCTGATTTATACCTGGTCCAACCAGCGCTATATTTCACGCGCACATCAGGGTAACGGATCCAAAACAATCCGTAATAAATCAACTTGTGTGCTTGAGCTCCATTTGTGGAGAAAGGAGCAGCTGTCGCAACAACAGGAGGGCAGTGAGGTTGGAAGCAAGTAAACAGTGGCGAGTGATGGAGGCTGCACTATGGCAACGAGCTTTTAGGAAGATAAACAGACACATGATCAAAGCTGGAAGGAGCACCATTGCTTTAAAAATCATGTTCAAATGTAAACATGTATGCAAAAAAAGTCATTTGGTTTATTTCAGACACAAAATTAGATTTTTTGGGGGTGTTGGTTGAATTTAATATTTGAAGGATTATTAGCACAGGTTTTTAGTTAGCACAGATCTGAGGTTTTGGCTTTGAGTCTCTGGTCAGGCCTTCCTTTGTGGAGTTTGCATGTTCTTCCCAAGCTTAGGTGCAAAGGTACACCGACTGCCTTTCACGTTCCAAATGAATTTAAGTTAGATGAGTTGAAGACTAAATTGTTACCATAGGTGACATACTTTAACATAGCAGATAATAATGCATGGTAGATTTATTGACACCTCTAAAATGTCCCTATTTGATTCTAAGTGCGAATGGTTGTCTACGCAGCCTATAGCTGCCTGGCAACCAATGACCTCTGTAACCTATTGCCCAAGGTCAGCTGGAATAGGCTCCAGCCCACAACCCTAATGAGGAAACGGGGCATGGAAATTGGATGGATTGATTTTAGAGGGGAGGCAAAGTTTGCTGATGGCAAGACAACAATTACAGTTGTAATGCAAGATGTAAAGGGGCTGTTGGGCTTGGTTGACTCATTGGTGAACAATACAGACAACGAAATACAGTCATTCCGTTATTTTCATGTTTAATTTTGCACTGAAGGGTGGCATGATTGTCGACTGGTTAGCAGCACGTCGGCCCCACAGTGCAGAGGTCCAGGGTTCGATTCAGGCTCTGTCCTTTCGGTGTGGAGTTTGCACCCCCCCTTGCCTCCGTGGGTTTTCTCCGGTTTCCTCTCACATTCCCAAAAAATATGCATGGCAGGTTGATGGAACACTCTAAAGTGTCCCTCTGTGTGACTGTGAACACGAATGGTTGTTTGTCTACGTGTGCTGTGCGGTTGCCTGGCAACCAGTTCTGGGGGTATCCCGCCTACTGTCCGAAGACAGCTGGGATAGGCTCCAGCACCCCCTGCAACCTTAGTGAGGATAAGCGGATCAGAAAATGGATGGATGGATGGATTTTGCACCGAGTTGAAAACAGTTTCAGTGTGTGAGTTCTCGTTAAAGTATGTGCAGTGTCTCTCAAAAGTTATACACACTGCCATGCGTCACATGTGCGGATTTACATATTACCTCCACGATAGGTCACATTGGAAAGCAAGGAAATAGTTCTCGACAGAACATTTATGCTATTGTAACCAAAGGCCATCTGTCAAGATGGATTGTGTAAAGATGTCGAGATATCCGAGATGTTTCATTGTTAAAACTGATTAAGGGTTAGCGTCTGGGTCATTTTGCATTTGCCAGCAGACACACTGGAGTCTGCTTTTTTTTTTTTTTGATTTTTTTTTGAAAGCTAAAAGGCCATTTGAAAAGGACAGACATCTTCCAAGACTGGTGCTCAAAATATGTTGAAAATAATATTTACTGGACACCTGGCTTCTGTCAAAGAGCTGCACTGCATCATACTCAGAGGGGTCATTTAGCTAAATAAGGTAAAACAGGATGGCGGAGGAATGGCTCGTACATTTGCCTCACACTTCTTAGGTTTGTGGTTCAGGGGATTGTGTAGTTTTCTGTAGGGACTCCCACTTCCCCTCCCAATCCAAAAACTTGCATGTTCGGTTCAATGAAGATTCTAAATCTGTAGCCCTTGAACTCTTACGACTCTTCCAAAGATCTGGAGCGATTGGATGTTTTCAGAGTAGCAATATGACTATAATCGACTCTACACTTCACATAGTGCAGTGTGCCGCTGACCAGCCCATTCAGCTTTGTGTTAAAACAGGGCCACATTTTGTTCGGTGGCCTGCCGTGAGATTTTTCTTATGTAAAATATGTGCCATGGATCAATAAACGTTGGGAAACACAAATATACATTACGGTGTACATTTATCTGCTAATTTAAATTACCTTGCTTAGTACTTTGCGTGTGCGTGCGTGCGTGCGTGCATGCATGCGCAAACATTTCAGTCAGATTAAATCACGAAGGCCGCAATGTGAGGCTGGTTAGATAGAGTGCCAACAATGATCAACAAAAGATCACACCACATCGTAAAAGCAGCTGCATAATATCAAATATCGACCTGGAGTTTATTAACTCGGCACAGCACAGAAAATGTGGGTGGGTGACATTACCTTACAGTAGCCAAAACTGTACTGAATGAGATATAGTATGAAATCTTATTAAAATGGTGGAACAAAATGCCAAGTTGATACACATCCTTTGATGAGTGTGTTTTGGTGGGATTGTTGACTATTGGAGAAAGAGAAGAAGATCCTTTGCAGACTAAGGGGTTTCCTGGATATTGGATAGGTTGAACCAGTATGCTCTGAAATGACTGTAAAGCAGAAAGATGTGGGAGAGTTGTGTCAACTTGACTAACAATTTGCTGACACTGCCTTGTCTGCATAAACCTTGGCATATATAAATGCTGAAAATGGTACAATAATATGGAAGTGCTTGTGGTACAATGAGTGAAGCGTTGTGTAGTCAATGTGGAGGGGAACATTTACATAAGAGTGCACAATACCAAAGGAGGTAGACTCCACAAATGTTCTGCTTTTGTAAGTGCTATTTGTTGAAGCACTGCGTCACTGCAGCTTGCATACTAAACAGATGCATGATTTTTTTTAGATATCCATCCATCCATCCATTTTCTAATTCTCTTGTCCTCACAATGTAGGTAATATGTAAATCTCTTGTCGCTGGCATGCTGGAGCCTATCCCAGCTGTGGGCGGGGTACACCCTGAATCGGTTGCCAGCCAATCGCAGGCCACACATAGACGAACAACCATTCGCGCTCACAATCACACCTATTGCATAAGGGGCAATGTAGAGTCTCCCATAAACCTGCCATGCATGTCTTTGGAATGTGGGAGGAAACCAGAGTAGCTGAAGAAAACCCACGCAGGCATAGGGGAGAACATGGAAAGTTCACACATGAAGGCCAGAATGGAACACCGCACCTCTGCAGTCAATGCTAACCGTGCAGTCAACCAATATGCCGTCTCTTGGTATAATAGTACTTTTAAAAAATAAATAAATAAATAAATAAATAAATACATACATACATAAATAAGGGACCATGGAACCTTGCCGTCACATAAAGCTGCCTTGCCTTGCCTGTATCCAAGAAAACGCTCTCGTACATTTTTTCCTGATGGCTTCAGCACCTTTTTTGTAACCATTGGCCATTTATGTAAAACTCTTCACAAGAATAAGAAAACCTGTCACCAATATGGCACAACATAGCAGTTCGTATTCAAAAGCAAGTATGTCTTGCAAGTTTAAACCAGTCATCCACCCATTTTTCAACACTGTTTATCCTGAACAGTTGTGAATGGTTCATTGAGTCAAGGCACATATTCCACATTAGGCGTAGAAAAAAAAGTAGTGTGTTTCCGGTAACATGAAATTTCAGCATAGGGTCGGTAGGTCGGACAAAGTTTTTTTTTAAATCTTTTTCTCCCTCCCTCCCCATCAAAACGTAAACAAAATAACCATAAAACATAAAACAAGGAGACATTGAAACCAGTGCCGGATGCTCGTCTGTCAAAGAGGGGAAGCTCAATTTTGATCGACATCATAAAATGTGTCCGTTTATTTATACGCGAATTCTACTCTAGCTCCGTTGCTTTTCAAGAAAATGATCTGTGACCCTGTCATACCAACAAGGCGTCTTTTCCCCGTACTTAATTAGTGTCCTACAACTATAGGAACTACAATTAAACCCACCAGAAATAAAAGATTAATTTGTCGCTAGTTGTTTACAACAAAGAGTGTCGCTAAAATGATTAGGAGAAGTCTCCAGCTCAACTCGGAACAGAATGCGAGTTGAAAAAAATGCTCGCACAGATGCCTACACTAAAAGCTCGGTGATTGGCTCATTTCAATGTCAATCACTAAAAGCTCGGCGATTGGCTCATTTCAATGTCAATCGAACTGGCACACAGGCATCCAATCTGATGCAGAAAAGCCTGGCGTCCGGTACCCTCCCACTGCCATCCAGTCCCAGAGACGCCGAACTCCGTGGGCGGGACAAAAACCAGTTTGTATCCAATGACTCGTCTCCGTTCAACGTATTGGGACAACCTACCCTGAACTCACTACCGTTTAAAGCACAGCGAAGCTGCGGCGTGAAGGAGAAGGGACTCGCGTCGTACGTCGTAACCAGTAATAAGAAGAAGCTGATTCGAGGCAAAAGTTGAGCACGTTGTAGCGCATATTTAGTCAATGACATGTACACACAATGACATTTACATTCATATATTTCATCACTTATTCTTTGACATTTTAGCGTAAGCCAAGCTTCCCTTGCAGTCCGAGAGTAATCGCCACTGAGTTGGGTACCCAGCGGCTGGGTGTTAGAGCCTCTGCGTCCCGCGACCTAGACGGCCCGTGGTGGTCGTGGCCCGGCCTGGACTAGGGTGCCGTAAGACTAAGGCGGACGGGGGTCGACGTCGACGAAGCGCGCGGACGCGCGCGCGCTGGTCGGCGGGGTGGGCGGCGGGGAACGCCGACGGGCGCCTGACCGGGTAGTGACGGGGACGGGCGGGACGCGGAGGTAGCGCGCGCACCGACCGACCCGCGCCCGACACCGTCCCCTCCCCGCGACGCCTCCGCCGCCTATTTGGGTTTCGCTCGCCGGGCTCGGGAGGCGGGGTGCGCCGCCGCCGCCCGGCCTCGGGTCGGGCGCGGGCGGGCGCTGGGTGTTCGTGGCGGGAGTAGAGTAGACGACCGCCAACGACCGGCCAACGACTGGCGCGCCGTACCACAACCCCCGCCCGTCCTACCGTCACGCCCGCCCCGCCTCTCACCGCGCCGACTTGAGCGTCGCCGCCCCTCGCCTCGTTGAATCTTTTCGATACAGCAGTGGATGCTATTTTCTTAATATTATGGTGCGAGCATGCGACTGCAACACACAAAACGCGGTTTAAACTGTTATCGGAGATCGTGGCCGCCGCCACGATTCAATGTTGTTGACAGACGACAGGGCAAACGACGCAACGTGAATATCGCGAAAGTTTGCACCAATGTAAACACTCTAAATTCATCTTTCCTTTTGTTATTTATAATTTTGTCTGTGGTTTTATTGTTCTTGTTTTGATTGTAAAGCGTCCTTAAGTGTTTTGAAAGGCGCGTATAAATGAAATGTACTGTTATTATTATTTTTACACAAAAATGTAGAAGGTTTGAAAAAAAATGCCGACCGTAAAGTTTTTCTTTGAGGTAGAAATTCTCGGTCGGTCGGGTTACCGGAAACACACTACTTTTTTTTCTACGCCTTAGGACAATCTCATGGCACACCACAAAATTAAAATTACACAAAAACATACTTATTGAAATAATCACACAGCACAAAGCTTGCCAAATATTCCTCGCCGTTGTTGTTGCTGTTGACTTGGATGTTTTTGGGTGGATCAAATAAATGAAGTCTAATCAGGAATAAAGAAGAAACAACAGTTTGCGGAAAAGCCAAATCTACACCTACGCCACAACAACCAAACCTTTCTCTCGTGGGTAACTTAGGTGCATTAAATGTAGAATAGCGAGCTTGTCGTGTTTTCCAAACACTGTGGCTTGCCCAACACTATACACAGATGCTCACACGACTTTTAAGTGAACAATGAATTCTCAGACATTAGCATTGAAGCAGAATTGGACACGATATGACACCACTACAGCTGTAAATGAACATTGTCCTTCTTATATTTCTTTAGTTTTTATTCTGTATTATCTTTATCTCACTGTTGGTGACTTAAATAGATTTATGTAAACCTTCGAAAAATATAAAGTTTGGCACAAACAGATTACACAGCAGAGTGCAGTGCCAGGAGGCCACAGTAACTCACTTGTATACCCACAAATGCTCACACTTCAGCCAAAGTGGCTGCTTTGGCCACTCTAGCATGAACAGCACGCACAAGCTGGTCCCACAAGTGTTCATATGGGTTGAGGTCAGAACTGTTGACAGCCTACTGCATTATTTCTATTCGCAAAGCGTGGAGATAGTCTCTGATGAAAATCGCTCTGTGGGCATCACAAAGGATTGAGTTCGCAATTTGGTCGCAAACTGTAGCGATATGGGATGGTCAGTTGTTGAAGAATCTCATCATGTTTTCGCTTTGCGGGGAAAAATTTAGTCTCCTTTTTCCATCGTTACACACCAGTCAGGCAGCTGACTGTCAGCACCTGGGGATAAGGCAAGCTCAAAAGATCGGCACAATGAGCCTTCATGATTAAATGTTAGTTTTCCCCTGCAGTGCATCCTGTAGAGCAGCAGTCCTCAACCCTTTTTTCCCCACGGACCGGTTTAATATCAGACAATATATTCAGGGTCAGGCCTTTAAGGTGGTGGCGGATAAATACAACAAAATAATATGATATGACCGGTATGAAAACTGTGGTATTTTAGTAATGTAATAATAAACATGAATCATGACAAGAGGAGCGTCCTATCTGGCCGCAACACTCTCTGGTTGCAATGGTAACGTTTAAACGTGCCTTCAAAATAAGATACACTGCAAATACAAAGTGGCATGAAAAATACAACTCACCATCGCCGTATATTATGAAGAGTGGGCTTGGTGCGTGGGAATCTGTCATTGAGATAAATCCGTATTTTAAGGCCCTGTCACACCTTGACGATTCAGCCAGCGTATGCCGACGTATCAGAATTTCCCTAAAACGCTGGCATACGCTGAATTATCGATTTTTTTTTTCAATTTTGGGCGTATACATAGCGCATTCATAACGGGTTGGACGTATACATAACGTATCAGTAAATTATATAGAACGTTTCGATAACTTATAGATAACTTATTCCAACGAATGCCTAGCGTGTTGCCCGCGTACACAACTTATGCCCAACGATAGTCTAATTTATGCATAGCGTGCAGCAGCGTATTGCCGACGATCACGTGGCGTAGTCTATAAAAGGCTGGCGCTCGACGTTTCAAATCATAACTGCACTAGACATTGCAGTACCAACATCTGTTTGGGACTATCCCCGGTCTAGTTAAAATGGTATAACCCAACAGGCAAGGTGCGGCTTGCCATCGTTACTGTGAGTTGCTATTCACGCTATTAAAGCAGCAATCAAACGCCATTATGACTTGTGTCATTAATAAACCAAACAACATCAGCGTCATGCCAAAGAAAAGTCTGGGGAGCTCATCAAAGGTCTCGCACAGCCTCAGCCCATCACAGCCACTGCAGCCTTCGCCAACTACGTGCGTGACAGCCTGGTCAGCATGTCCAAGCGCAAGTTCCGAAAGGCACGGATGTTGGAGAACAGCTAGTAGGTGTTCTCGACGTATTTGGACTTATGAGTAACCTACACTTAACGTGTTTGAACGTGTGCAACGATCGCATAACTTACCTATTACTTATGGCCTGCGTATACGGGACGTATAGCCATACGCTGACATACGTCGACCTCGACGTACTTCGGCGTATACCAACGTGCTTCAGCGTGCTGTTACGTATACAAAACTTACCCATAACTTATTCGACGTACGCCAGCGTATTTGCCAAATTTTTCCTACGTCGGCATACGCTGGCTAAATCGTCAAGGTGTGACAGGGGCTTTAAGTAGGACTCTTGATACTGTCTATTACATTTAGCCTTATTTTTCTTGAAAGTCTTAGGCTTCTGTTCTGTCTCCTGGCTGGGCCTTTTCCCCTTCCCCCAAAACGCTCCTGGGTTTCATTTTCGCGATAACCTATCACGTGACCGAGAAGCGCGCCTCGACCTGCGTCAAGAGTGACATACTGTAGATGGATGTGACAGAGAATCTGGTATTTTTTCAACTCAACTCAACTGTATTTATAGAGCACTTTCAAACAGCCATTGCTGCATACAAAGTGCTGTACATGGAACAACTAACATATACAACAGTGAAGCAACAATTCGGGAACAAAGACGGTAGAAAGCACCGAACAGCAAAACCAAGAACAAACCCAAATCATGCTGAGTCAAATGCCAAAGAATACAAGTGAGTTTTGCGGCAAATAAAACAATGATTCAACACCTTTTTTACAGCATTGGAAAACGTTAAGAATGTTTGTGTCATGTTTGTCCTTCTACAGAAACCATATAAAAAAATAAATAATATATACCTGTATATATTTCGCTCCCCCATCTTTTTCCATTTTCAACCATTTTGAAAAAGCTACAGGAAGCCACCAGGGCAGTGCTAAAGAGCCGCATGCGGTTCTCGAGCCGCGGGTTGCCGACACCCGGAATCAACGGTGAACATTTGGCACATACATGGGACATTTTTTAAAATCAGTTGTGTTCTTTATTTCTTGTTAAATTGTGTAAGCAGGCCAGATGCTTTTAGTTCTGAAAACTGGTTACATGGAGGGCAACATGTTTGACGGGCAGACATGGAAAAAAAAATCTAATATAACAAAAGGCAGGCTTACCATTGAGTTTCATGTAGTTGTAATTTAGTGGGAGCTCTCGCTTATTTCAGTTCAACAAGCCGGTCCCATCTTGGGGGTGAATGGAGTCAATGACACCTAAAGTGTACAGTATTGCGGTCTGGTTCTCTACGCATTTTTGGTTTCAGCTGCTGTTATTATACAACAACGAAAGAAGGAAGGCAATTCTGAACTTTTTTCCAGGGAATAGTCTGACTTGATTTTAATTGTTTACAAATCTGTCTCCACGTATAATGCCAAGGAGGCTTGGTGCATGAAAATCTGTCGTGAATTATATTGCCATTTGAAGTCGGAGTGCTGATTGTCTCCTAAATGCAACTTCATTTCCATGGAAGACATAATTTGTTCTTCGGCTCTCTCTACTCTCCTTCCCGCATAAGCTATCAGCGATTTTCTAGTGAACGTATTCAACCTCTTGCCCAAAACTCTGTGACGACCATATAAATATGGACATGAACCAAGTTTATCTCACCGCGTCGAAACACCGCAGGAAGGTTTTATTACCAGAGCCACTGATACTTCAACATCTTTGACTTATACTCCCAGAGCGCGAAACAGCAAATAACATCAGCAGCTGCTGAGAGCAGAGGCGGTGGAAAAAAGTGTGGACTCGGGTGGGCACATTGCACAGGGGGCACTTCCAACAAAGAGGGCAACGAGTTGCGACTTGTCATTATGCTACTGCTAATCAACATCGTGTGTGTGTGTGTGTGTGTGTGTGTGTGTGTGTGTGTGTGTGTGTGTGTGTAGATAGTGCCCTGCTGCTGGAAATGTGAGAAACTAGGGCCGTGCAAGCACATACAGGAGCTCACGTAGTTGCTAATTTTACATGGTGTCAGTCAGTGGCGGGCCGTGCATTTCAACCTTGGGCCTTCAGTGACGTCACATACATTAACACAATACTGTATAGGCTCGTCAAGCAGCACTTAATTTCAGGAGCATTTAAAACCATCAAGTATGCATTCACAATTAAGAGCAGGAAACTGAATTTACAGATATTGTCAAAAATAAAAAGATTACGTTGTGTGATCTTAAACAAGTCTGTCCAATAAATTGCGCAATGTCGCAGTTTCGTATAAGACACCAACCAAACAATAAGGCGTAGAAAAATAAGTAGTGTGTTTCCGGTAACATGAAATTTCAGCATAGGGTCGGTAGGTCGGACAACGTTTTTTTTTTATCTTTTTTTTTTTGCCCCCATCAAAAATGTAAACAAAATACCCATAAAACATAAAACAAGGAGACACTTTCATTATTATTGAAACCCCCGTTCGCCGCCGAAGGCGGCGATAGAGTTGGGTACCCCCCGGCTGGGTGTTACAGCCATCTCGTTACCTCTGCGTCTCGCGTCCTAGACGGCCCATGGTGTTCGTCAAATAGTTCGCTGAATCTTTTCGATACATCAATGGATGCTATTTTCTTAATATTATGGTGCGAACATGCGACTGCGACACACAAAACGCGGTTTAAACTGTTGTCGGAGATCGTGGCCGCCGCCACGATTCAATGTTGTTGACAGTCGACAGGGCAAACAACGCGCACGCTCAACGTGAATATCGCAAGAGTTTGCACCGATGTGAACGCCCTAAATTCATCTTTCCTTTTATTATTTATAATTTTGTCTGTGGTTTTATTGTTCTTGTTTTGATTGTAAAGCGCCCTTGAGTGTTTTGAAAGGCGCTTATAAATGAAATGTATTATTATTATTATTTGTGGCATGTTATAACCACAGCCACAGGGTCAGTTTACTACGGCGTGACGTCACGGCCGTAAAAGTGTTCATATGAAAAGGTGACTACTGACAATAAACGGCAGCGAGCACAGAGTCAGACTCCCCGCGTTTTATTAAACACAACAATGGCAACGAAGATGGAGCTTCCACTCTCGCCTCTTCCTCCGTTCCTCGCCCTGCCTGGCGAGCCGCCTGTCCCGTGGCCCCGCTGGTTGGAATCCTTCGAGACCTTTATTGAAGCCGTTGGGCTAGCCAACGAATATCGCGAGTTTGCACCGATGTAAACGCTCTAAACTCATCTTTCCTTTTATTATTTATAATTTTGTCTGTGGTTTTATTGTTCTTGTTTTGATTGTAAAGCGTCCTTGAGTGTTTTGAAAGGCACTTATAAATTAAATGTATTATTATTATTATTATTATTACACAAAAAAGTAAAAGGTTTGAAAAAAATGCCGACCATTGTTTTTTTTCGAGGTAGAAATTCTCGGTCGGTCGGGTTACCGGATACACACTACTTTTTCTACGCCTAACAAAACAAACTATTCTTTGAAAAGTTAACAGATCATTTGCATTTTGAGAATAGGCTATACAACAGCAAATAACTGAAAACGTTGAGCAGCTGAGATTGAACGAACTTTAGTGCACGAAGGTGACTAACGCCATTACAGTATATATGGCAGGTGAGCAGATTTATTTAATTTTCTTTCGTTAACATTAATTTAATACTAACGAAATAAAATGACAAGAAGAAATGTAAAATAAAATTCATTGACTCACCAATGTAGTTCTCCACAGCGTCTGCTTATTTGAAGAAATAAATCGATCCTCCTTTCTTTTCTCAGGAACACTTAGTGGGTCTGTTGTACAGTTTTTCTGTTCGTTCCAGGTCCATCAGGAAGTCCTTTTCTACCGACATGTAAGCTAATGCTGAAAGCCGTTTTTGTCCGGTCGTGTTTCTGTCATAATTTTAATCTCCCTATTTTTTTTACTTTTTCGTTGTGGAGCTCCGTCTCCCGGCGTGCCTGTCCACTGAGCTGCAGATCTACGCAAGTGTCCCCAAAGATTTTTAAACGCACCGTAGCTTTTAAGTGCCCAGCCGTGCTCTAATGTTTCCTTGCTGCCTTGGTAAAACAACTTAAATTGGTAAATCCAGTGTGGCTCCAAACACCAAAACAGTTGCAAGCAATCGGCATTCCCAGTAGTACAATTTGCAGCGTTTCTCATAGGCTGTGAGCCACGGGTACCGTTTATAATTGCTCGTTTGAAAATGACGGACAAACCCTTTTCCTTGCTGGGACAGGCTAGCTAGCGCAGGAGTTGGGCGACTTCTTCGCACAATATCCAATTTTTCGTGGAAGGTGCGTCTTGAAAATTGTGTGGAAAGAAGTCCTGCAACCAGATCGTCTGCTCCTTCGGCCATTTTGGGTTAAAATGCAGTGATAGCTCTAGCAGGCGCCAATCCAATCACCGAACGCGCACATCCAGTCTCAACGTAAGGCCTTCGAGCTGGCCCTGGTACCAGACTCGTGATGTGATATTGCAACTTGACTGTGCCCGTTCACTTCCAGCGCGCAGGGGCCCGGTCTGTTTAATCTGAGGGCCCCGAGCAAGTTTAATTTACCTGGCAACACAAACTAGCTGAAATATGATTAGTTAAAAACTCTACCATAATAAATAAGTTATTTATCGAGTGGCTTTCAATGTTATTTAAAATAACATTGAAAGCCACTCGACTAAGTGGAAATAATATGACATAAAGAATACAGCGAATAATTTGGTTTACATATTTATGAAAATAAAATAACATAAATTACATTTATGTTATTCTCAATTTACTTTTCTCAGAGTGTTTAGGCCAGCAGAGAAGGCCTTGCTGGCCCTAACGGCCAGCAAGTCACTGACGACACTGTCAGTACATACTGATGATTGAACATCAAATCAAGACTACATTGATCCCGCTCCCCAGGAGGGGTTGTCTTTTTTTTTCATTGACACGGTTCCTTGATGCGCAGGCAATCAATGTCTTTGCAAATGTGCCATCTTCATGCACAGACCAGCAATCTTCATTGGGGCTGAACTAGTTGGAGCGGCAACCAATTAGCCATGTGCAATCAGTTCATCATAGATTTCAAATACATGTGCTTGTGCTGGAAGGGGGCTATTGAAGGGAATGAAACGGAGGAGAAAGGTGGAAGAAATGAGTCATGAAATCCTCTGCCTGTAGCAGATGAGGTACTCAAACAGTATAAGGATCATAAATGTATATATGTGAAGTCAGGTGAGTTAATCACCTTAATGGCCACAAACATACAAGGGGTAGATGACACCGTTGTTCAAATGATACCAGAGAGAGCCTCAGCAACACGTATGTGATATAATACAAGAGAGTATAAAAAGTAGATCCTTCGAAATATGAGCATGCAAGTGCACAGACCACATACAATTTGTACAATGACATGTTTTGTTTCGAAATATTCCATCAATTAAACGCCCGTGCTTGCGCTTTAAAGGGAAACCTGCCAGACTGAAATAGAACAAAATTCTTACAAGGAGCAAAGAGAAGTGACTCACTGCATATGCCAATCATACTTTCAGGGTCTTTCATCAGCAGACACATACTAATAACACGCTGCATTCCCCCCCCCCCTCCATTTTTCTTATCATTTAATAGCGTTGTCGGTTGATACCATATTTCAAGACCGTGGTTTTATGAGCATGCATCTTTGCCCTGTGAGAAAGCATGACGCTGAAACCATAAATAAATTATTAAGGCAACACAGAGAGGATTACAATCTGTTCTCCTTTGTCAGAATTGCTCATGATTTCATGGTCAGAGTCCAAAAAAAAAAACATGCTTACTATCAGCCTGTGCATATGGAGGAGATGTTTGTTGGTCATGAAGCAAGACAAGTAATGAAATGTAGCTTCCACTCACATTCAAACAGATGATAGAGACCTGCGTGGCATATTAAAAAAAGAAAATACTGTTGGATGAATACCTCTCAAAATGTATCTGTGCTATACTTTGTCTCTCCTTGCATTGTTCAGGTAGAGCGAACGTGGTATCCAACAGTAAGCATTGAAATGAAAGGGAGCTTTCACTTTGCATTTTATCTCCAGCAGATTCTCTCTTTCGTCTTCAGCAGCTTTTTCGGCTCAGGATAAACAAGCCAGCACCGAATATGCAGTTGGTAGCCGAAGGAGAAATCCAATGAGGCGAAGAACCGTGACGCTTTGTTGCCATCTGCTGTTAAGTTTGTGGTTTGTTTCATTACATATATTGCTGCTTTTGCTAATAGAGGATGATGATGATGATGATGATGATGGGAAAAAAGATCCATGTTTTTGGAAGAACTGCTTCAATAAATGTGATACGAACAAAAATCGTTTTGATTAGTGAGACGGTTTATTGGAATTATATACAAATTTAACGGCTATAATGTGAACAATGATGAATGATTATGTATCATTTCCATTTGGGACGAATCCTGATTACAGAGCCTTTTGTTGACATTGTGAACACTGAATGACTCAGTCATCTTTACTCATGCTCAATCTTCAGTTTCCTATAAAGCAAGCCTTCATTATCCGCATGCTTTAAAAAAAAAAGTCAAAAATTCAAGTGAAAATTGTAGGAATACAAAATGTTTAAAATCACCAACTACAATTATAAACTCCCCATTATCCAGAAAAAAAAGTTTATTTCACCAAGAAGGCATCAGCAGAACTGAAAATTGGAAAAACAGATTAATTACTAAAAAACATCTTTACAACATAGTATATGTACACAGTTGAAGAGGAAGAACAAGCTGACCTTCCAGCGGTTCCCGCACTCGTTGCATAGGACAAATGTGGTCATGGGCTCGTCAGCGCTGCGTGTCTGCACCTATGAAGCACGTACACACAAATGCAAAGGTGATCAAGGATGATCACCTCTAATACACATTGTTTATGAAGTCGTACAATTCAGAATTCAACCATGTGCCTCTTAAAGTCAAACAAAACTTGATGGTTCAAACTGCCATCATTGGGACATCAGCTCAAAAGTCTGACCATGCTTTTTTTTAAAAAGCTTTTCATGAGATCTCAGTGCACCTAAACAAACAAACCATCAAATGTGTCACAGTGTACCAATTCTTTTTAATGTAATTTTCTAAATAATTCATTTATACCATATCCTGTGGTGTCCAATACAGTCCATCAAAATCGCAGGTCTACCAATGTCCTGGAACTGCGAATGTTATTTATCTTGACTGCAATGGTTTGGGGACCAGTGAAGGGTGTACTCCACCCTCTTTCCCAAATTCAGGTGAGATAGGCTCTGGCACAGTAATGAGGACCACGGATAGATAAATCTCCTTGATGGATGAGAGACCAGCTATGGTTTATCTTAACTGTACGTTATATTTGAAAACCCAGCTGACTGGGAATCTGAAATGTCACGCCATAGGACTTGCTATTGCCAATGGAAAGGCATGATTAGTAAGAAGGTATGTGGAAAATGATGCATGTGAATCTAAGGTTGTGCTTCTTGGAGGTAACAATCCAATAGTTCCTCCCTAGCAATAAGTAAGGGGAGGGAGGCATGTCCAAGTGCTGACTTTGCGGCACAGATGTGCACTACGCCATGTTGAGGCTCTGGTGTGTGCCTCTTTTAAAGGGAATGAGAGGAGCCACGGTGATTGGCCACAATTGAATTCAGATGTGGCCACTGCCACCGAGGCGCAGCCCTCCCTCTGTCAGATCCACCAGCCTGTGCTCGTCTGCGAACAATTTTGTATTCGTCCTCATTTGCACTGAGTTACGCTGTGCATCTCGCAGGAGTGAAGCCATTCACAAAATCAGAGCCCTGTAAAATCTCCATCGGTGCGAATGTGAATTGCTCTTCGTCTGTATGTTTCCTATACGCGTGAGCAGGCTAAGTGGGATAGAAAATGCTTGAATGGATTTCTGTGTGTAGAGTAAATGACCTCCTCTTCTGTGCACATGAAGCCCCAGGTGTCCCCTTCTTGTTTGTCACTTACTTGATTGTATGTGCAGTTCTTCTTTTTGCACTTGCCGCACTGCAGCAGGTCGGTGGTGGTTCCCCCGGTTTTGGCCATTTGGTGCTCCCTGATGGCCTCCTGGGTGAGGACGTTCCTCAGTTGTTTCAGCTCGTCGCTTGCCATTTCCTTTGCGGTGGCGCAGAGACAGAGCCCAAAATGTGGCGAGGACATGAAAAGGATCATTCATGCGTAGAGACACAGTACTAAGTGCTACTGAGGAATCAAGCATGGGTGCGATAATGCAATTGCTCATAGTTTGAGCTTTTTTGGGTGATCGAGCGGAATTTGCATACAATAACATTCCAACGATAAAAAAGTTGTATGGCAATTACACTGCCCGGCTGCAACCGGCACAGAGCGCTGTTAATTCCAGCCTACTGGTTTGCTTCCAAATCAGGCAATGGAAGCTATGTAAACAAAAAGTAACTTGGAAGACGGCGACAGACAAAGTTCAGTGTAAATGTTTAACAAAGGTATACCGTCTATGTATAACAGAACGGTGGGAAGTGAGTGGAGTGCGGTTAGTGCGTTTGCGTTCGAGCAAATTTTTGTACCGACAGAATTCTAGACTTGAGTGTCGCCGTCCTTCTTTCAACTGTTGTCATGCTGGGCTTTGGTTTACTTTGTGGCATTTGCTTTGTGCATTGCAATGGGGAAATGGTTACCTCAGGCACTGCTACGCTGCTACCATTTACTTCGTGTTTAATCATTAGGCGAATGGATCATCCCATTGGGATTCAGAATGATTCGGGATATTGCATTAATCACGCCATTTCTATTCATTGTTTCATTCACGTTACCTCAGCGCTCATAATGGCAATGCGTTTCAAATCAATGCTTCCTGCGAGAACGTTCCTGCGCAGACCAGGGTTCTTTGGGTCCTTTAGGTTACTGATGCGGCTTCTCACCCTGTTCTTATATTTCATGTCGGTGGCCTTAATCTCCTGGTGGATATGTGCGGCAATAAATCAAGGAAGAACTCGGCATGTTAAACAAGAGTTTTCATCTTAGTACATGACTAAATGTGGTAGGTTAGTCACGCGCTCATGCACATATTTGATCGAACTGAAGGATATGATCTTCAATCTCTGCTGCCATGCTGTCACAGTTGGTTCCAAAGTCTTTGTAGTCATCTGTGAACAAAACAGAAGTACAAAATACGTATAATACGTATAATAATACATGCTCATGAGTGATTAGAAAGAAACATGCTCACTGTCGGTGCGCAAGGCAGCAGCGAGCATCTCGATGCACTTGTCGCGGACAGAGTCTCCAGTAGTCAGGTGAGGTGGTAATGGACCCCCACCAGAGGCCAAGCCAGGTGACGTGGGGCTGGTGGGCGTGGTTGGAGTTTTAGGGGTTTCGATTTTGCCCTTTCTGAACAAAAGAGCAGGGGTGTCGTCATTTGATCTTCAACAGATACAAATTGCAATCAAGTTTTATATTACTGGTGAACCAGCCAGGACACGTCTCATGTTGTGCGCATATAAGCATTTGTGAGAATGTTACAATTCAGAGGTATGTGCAATTCTTCAACATGTGTTATGTTGTAATGTCCTAAGATTTTTTTTTTCCGTGTGTATAATACAAGTGGTGTCCATCCATCCATCTTCTACCACTTAAGCCGATTCGATTTCATGGATAAAATGAAGTCTTTCCCAGGTGACATAGGGTGAGAGTTGTGGAGACAAGTCAATCACGGGGCACAACCATTCACACCTATCTAGATTTTAGAGAGTTTTTTTGTATTCTGCCTCTGAATTACCCCCGACTAAATGCCAACTGTTCTCGTAAGTGTTCAAGTGTTTTAGTGTTCATTGATTCTCATTTAACATAAATTTTAACACGATAGGTAAATTTTCACCACAGCCACATGGTTCTGAGAGAGTGTCCACACTTGTGCAGGTCTCTCAGGTGTATATTTTCCCTTTCGAAAAGATAGCGGTATTCTTGTTTAATTTTTTTCAATCGAGTAGTGCAGAATAAGCATCTGTCACATGAATGGTGAAAAACGTTTTGAATTGAGCTTGTCCCACTTTTTTTTTTGTTGCTAACTGTAAATACCTTTCATTGTAGTCAGTGGATTGCTTCCTTTGTTGAGGTCCAGGCTGAGAGGCTTTTGAGCCTTGAGACTCTCGCCTGTCACATAACGTCAACATTATCACCTCTTTGCTTTTAAAACACGTAACACAGACAGCAGATTTTACTTGAAGTGGATCAAATGCTGCATGTACCTTTCAGACGTCAGCTTCTTTGTAGGAGGTGAAAGGCTGCTCTGCTTGGAGTCAGACTCCCGCCTGAGTAATGACACACTTGAGTGAACATGAGTTCATAATAAACAAATACAAAGCATTACCCTGTGCAGACCTGTCAGGGTTGGTAGTAGTTTTATGGTGTTTCACTGGCTGGCTTAATTTAGAGTCAAGGGAGTTCTTCCTGAATGACAGAAAGAGACAAATGTCAAGAAAAACACCCGTTGATTTGAGACTTGAGTCATGCCAGGAGCTTTGTGCGCGGTGGGAGAGATGCCATCCCTCCGCTTTGTCCTCATGAGGGTTATGGGGGTGCTGGAGCCTATCCCAGCTGTCTTTGGTACACCCTGAACTGGTTGCCAGCCAATCGCAGGGCACACAGAGACGAAAAACCATCCGTGCTCACACTCACACTGAGGGACAATTTCGAGTGTTCCATCAACCTGTCATGCATGTTTTTGGAATGTCGGAGGAACCCGGAGTGCTCGGAGAACACCCACGCAGGCACAGGGAGAACATGCAAACACACAGGAAGGCCGGAATCAAACCGTGGACCTCACTATAAGCCGGACGTGCTAACCAGTCGCCCGCCTTTTTGGCGAGATTCCACCTCAGAAATGGTCTTGTGTATGAAAGGATAATAAGTCATTTTGCAGCAACAACTTGACCTCCATATTTTCTCCCATTTTTACTTCCTGTAGGAGTAATGGACCAGTGTCCCTATAAATTATGTTTTGCACGAGACTAAACGATTGACCAACTTTAAAGTCAATCCTCGTATCTGCTCTTTGGCCGAACAAGCACTTTCACACTCATGCATCTCCAACCTTTCTTTTCTCGCATCCATTGATGGTTTTTTAGCCACTTTGCTATCCAAACTGTCTTTCCTGCAAGAAAAGAACACAGAAAATCTTGTGGCTTGGCCATTTCTACCTATTAAGCCAGGCTTGTAAAACAAACACAAAATAAAAACCATCTTAAATGAAGAATAAATAATTTTTAAAAAGAAATCAAGACTTTTCTACTGTGAGCCCAAATGCGATCTATTTCTGTCTTGATTTGAAGTCATACACATCCATTCCAGAAAGTGCAAATTGGTGTCCCACTTTCCAGACCTGTCTCTCTTCACACAGTCTGACGTCTTCGGGGAGGCAATTTTAGAGTGTGAGGAGTCCTTCCTGTGGTTAAAAACATATCAAAAAGCGTCAAAGTATTCCACCTCTGGAGCTGCGGTCCGTTGTGATCCGAATCCCACCTCTCCTTTGTCCCATCCAGCGAGGGGCGCTTTGGCGCAGGTGGGGGGTGAAGATGAAGAGGCAGTGGAGGGGAGCATTTGGATCTGGGGGCTCTTTTCTAAAAGGACAAGACAGCTTGAGCGGGTGATCAGTCGTGTCACGGTGAGAGCTGACATTGTCAGTGCACGCTGACCTTGGCGGTGGGGGATGGAGATTAAAAGAAAGTGGAGCCCGCGCAGTGTTTGGGTCTTTTGGAACTTTCCTAATATGAACAAATTATGAGCTTCCCAAAAGAAAATTCATTCACTGCAAAGTCATGCATGTGAGCACATAATACATCCCGCCTGACCTCTTCTTAGATTCCAGTGAAGGGCGCTTAGCCGTGGGGGAGGTGAGCCCTGAAGCATGAGAGCGCCCAAGCGAGGAGTCTTTACCATCCTTCCTGAACAAATTTCACCCGTCAGTAGGCCGTGACGTCAACACTTCCATGTTGCGAGATGTGCCCCGAGCAAACATGCTCACGATAAAGATGCACCCAAGTAAGCCGCGGCGGCATGCAGCATGCACAGCGACAAGGCCGATGAGAACAATAAGTCCATCCCGCACTGCCTCTCGGGATGCTGACCTCTCTCTCTTCCCATCCACAGAGGGGCGCTTGATCGGGAGAGGAGGCCGAGCGGGACGTGGAGGTGAGGGGAAGCGGGAGGGATAGAGAATGCTGCTGTCCAATACTCCTCTCCTGAAATGAAGAGGCTCCTTCTGAGACATCCACTGCCTTATGACATTTCGCCATGACATCACACATTCTTCCAGGTGGCAAAAGCTGAAGCATTCCCTGATGGCCCCGCGAGTAAAACAAACCCGTCCATGGTCATTTGACCAAAGCAAGAGCGATCGATGAAATGGGTTTAATGGCTTGAATGAAAGATTTTCTTCTTGCGGGGTGGGATGAAAAGTCTTCTACTCTACCTGTGCAGTATGAATGTGTGAAGTGTCGGTCAAAAAGAATATGCAACATAAGGTGAACTGCTTGGAAGGAAGACCCAACGCCAGCCGCAATTTATACAGTCGTCCAACAGGTAAGTTGATTCAAATGCAGACGCGGTGGCTCTTCATCATGAAAGGGAAAGTCAGTTGACTGAATGTTCGAGGAATCTACGAACAGAATGACGGGTTGTGTATTTAGCGCCCCCAAATGTCTGTGCTAGGGTGTCGGCCCGTCCGGACGGAGGGCTCTTTGAATCCACAGTAACCACATCACCGTAAGAGTGATGAGATTTTGCTACTTGATTCGTTCTACACAAATGCAATATGACTCAGAATTCTCCATTACGATTGGGGGGGGGGGCATAGAACATATTATGGTCAAGAAAAATTTTGAGTTGACTTTCCCGAAAAGAGACGTGCTCATTCATTCAGGATAGCAAGACATGCAGTCATTACCCGTGGTAATAGGACCACAATTTGCAAATGAGCCTAGCCTACTATTGAGTGGTTCTTTTGGTGACTGATGCAGCTTGACTTTTTCCCTGTTATCGAACTAAAGAGCAATGCGGCCAAAGGAGACCGAAGCGGACCATCACATTTTTTTTTTATTTGAGCGTCATACATTAACCCATGTGCTGCAAGAGAAAAAGGTTGTATGGCTGCACATACAACATGCCGTGCTGTATTACTTGATTGAACCACAAAAACATGGCGCATTTGTCAAGGAAGAAGCAGATGGCCACAAAGAGGAGAAAAAGGGCGTGACTAAGGAGACGGCGTGGGTATTTTGAGAAGCTGCAGGCAATGACCGATTGCTCCATACAATGACTGCAAAACCAGAGGCCAACAGTCAGCCAGTCATCAACATAAGCGGCAAAACCTCGTAGACTTCAGTCGGGTTTGGATGCATCGTTCGGTGTGTTGATGCCCTCAGTTTGATTTTTCTGTTGCTTGGATTAATGGCACAGACAGGCTCTTAGGCAGTTGAATCAAGAGCACGTCGTAGTCTACTCAGCTAGGCATTCAAGCAGACTAAACTATAGGTCCTCAAGACTACAAACCAACTATACTCTTGCTACTCTACCACCATGCAGTGTTGCTATCTTCTCTGGATAATTGTTTACGATATCCAACACGCCTTATCCTCCTCCCTCACAGTGTCTGCTGAATTAATTATGTTTTTAATTAAACTGAAAAACAAAAAAATAACCTGAAACATTTTACGGTATATTTGGCAGCGCAAATCCAAACAAGTTTTTGTATCATTTCAATTCAGGTCAGAGATAGTCACTCCCGTTCTGCCACCTGTAAGCATCACAACAGCGATAGTATATCGCTTATAGGGGCCTCTTCTGACCTTTCAAAGATTGGCTTTTGGACACCTGCAGACTTCTCCTTGTAGGCATTGCCGACAGGTTGGTCTGGAAATTTGTTCGGCAGCCTCTCAGGTCTGCTCTCCTCTTTGGGTTTCCAGCCGTTGACCTTTTTGGACTCCTCACACCCTCTGATCTCTTTTAGGTGGTCCGGTTCATGCTTCTGTTTCTTCTCAAGCTGGTTGTTTTCTGCTTCTCTTGGCTTTTTACTTTCCTCTTTAACTATTTCTTTTAGTCGTTTCTGAAACAGATGCTTTTCAACCCCGTTCGCGTCTCGGTGGCCCTTTTTATTCTTGGGCTCATCGGTATGTTTTCCTTGCCTGTCTGTAATGGATTGATTTGCATCCGGTACTGAATCTTGTCTCTGTTTGATGTCCAATCTCCTGTGATCAACAACAACAAACCACAAATCCATTTTTCTCAAGAGACGTTCAACAGGTAATGATGTGTCTGTTTTTGAAACTGAAGATCAGAGCTGCATGATTCAACACGCAGTAACATCCCAACTGTGTCATAAAGCTTGTCACAGTACCGACCGTACAAAGCTAGAAGTGTGTGGAAACATTGGACCAGTAGCACGGCCGCACTGCAAGTATCTCCTCAAATACACTACAAAACAAAATTTCGATAATAATGATGAAAGAGAGAAACGCTGAGTTGTTTTGAGACTGGCTACGATGTCACATCTTAGAGCGCTATGCTATGGAACACAAGTTGAGAACCGCTCGATGAAGAGAAGATTGCGCAGGGCTAGCGCTAATTACAACTATATTTACCGTAAAAGTTAGCTGTATTTTCAATATTTTGTTTTTCTTCGTTTCTATGCCAGTCCATCAAAGTATGTCTTAAGTTGGAAAAACGCCCGTGGTGCAAAGAAGGTTGGGGAGTCGGGGACAGCCGTACGATGCCGATAGGATATCAATGACTTCATCATCTAATCCAGTGTTTTTCAAACTTTTTTGAGCCAAGCCACACTTCTTTCATTAAAAAAATCTCGCGGCACACCACTAGCTGAAAATGTGGGGGAAAAACGCTTAGAACGTGTTATATTGCATTGTTACTATAACCGTTTTTGACATTGAAGAATGACGTTATAACAGCTTGAATTGGAATCAATGAACACAAAGAAAAAAGTATTTTATAATCTTTCAAAGTTATTGTTTCACTGTCGTCCTGCATTCATGCGGGACAAATTCGCTTGTCTCTGGTGGTCGAAACACAAGGCAATTGGCCAGCTGTTGCTGCTCCCTAGCGGGATGAGAGGGTACTACACGATTACTTGCTAGTCGACAGACCGCACAGGCATACAAATTGGATATTTTACCGCGGCACACCTGACAATGTCTCGCGGCTCACCAGTGTGCCGCGGCACAGGTTTGGAAAAACACTGATCTAATCGAATTTATCTCAATTTTCATCACTTGGAGACTGCGGAGTATACAAAATAGCACACCCTCTAGACTTGAGCTAATGCATTGCAAAGGGGAAGCTAACTGAAGCATGTTTGATTATTCTCTCGCGACATAGCCTCAAATGTTCCATTGACTCAGCAATGACAAATGTGTTCGATCAATGAATGATAGAAAAAGCACCTGGTAGTACCTGGTTTTGCTGACCTCATATTTTATTATTTTGACGGCGCAGCTCTGAGCAAACAATATTCCATCCATCCATCCATCCCTTTTCCGATCCGCTTTATCCTCACACTGGTCGTGGGGGAGCTGGAGCCTATCCCAGCCATCTTCGGGCAGTAGGCGGGGCACACACTGAACCGGTTGCCAGCCAATCGCAGGGCACACAGAGACGAACAACCATCCGTGCTCACAATCACACCGAGGGACAATTTAGAGTGTTCCATCAACCTGTCATGCATGTTTTTGGAATGTGGGAGAAACACGGAGTGCCCGGAGAACACGGGGAGATCATGCAAACTCCACACAGGGAGGCCAGAGCCGGGATCGAACCCACGACCTCTGCACTGTGAGGTCAACGTGCTAACCACTCACCCACCGGGCCACTCAAATACAATATTAACACCACAAAAGTGCTGAAAATATGCCTCGACATCTGAGCAAGTTTTTTTTTTCCACACGTACAACCATCACCCTAAGAGAAGCAGTGAGGCCAGATGTTTTACATGTTTGGTCTCAACGCAGCTGATGCGAAGCAACTGACTGACCTGGGTGAGCTCTTTGGAGACATTGCTGCTTTGCAGGAGTCCAAATCATTCTTCTCTTGTGCCGCTTTCTCCGTTTGAGGACGGCTGAAGTCTGTGTGTGTCGTCAGAGGAAATAACGTGTGTACATGATCTGCTTAACTGTTCAGTGAGTACAACGGCTACGCACGACATACCCAAAAGTCTTTTCCATTCCTTAATGAGGATTTTTGCCAAAGCGACGACCTCTTCGTCTGGGCAGTGTTTCCTGATGCTATTCACAGACATGCCGATCCTTGTCTCCTAAAACAAATATCACCATACATTTTGAACTCCATGAAGGGTTTGGTTGGTCTTAATTCTTCATCTTAGAAAGATACATTTTGGATCATTCTATGCTTCCAACATTGTGTGAACAGTTTGGTGAAGGCGCTTGTGAGTTTGCTGGGGAAAAACTTGACCTCATGTCCCCCGAAAATTTTGGGATGAACGAGAACAGAAATGATAATCCTGGGCTTCTCTTGCTCATGTTCTTCTGGATGGGCAACAATTCTCACAGACATACTCCAACATCCTTCAAATAGTTGTCCCCAAAGAGTAGAAGCTGTTATAGCTGCAGGGGGGGAATCAAGTCCATATTTTCTTCTCTTTTCAACATGTCCCAACACTTTGTCCGCATAGTCTGTACATTTATTGAACACTATGCTGCTGGACTTTGTGTTGGAGGGGGATGAGCGTGTGCGTGCATGCGCGTGTGTTACCTGAAGGAGTTTAAGTGTCATATTGAAACTTTTGAGCTCTTTCAACAGGTCCATGGCACCTTCCTACACACACAGAGTTGAACACCTTTAGTACATTGACCTCGTACTCATAAATTATCTAAATTCTTAATTCGCCAATGCAAAATATGTAGCAGCCCATGGTGGAATAGCATTACTGTACACCAAATGAAAGGAGGAGAAAGTCTTTCATATGAAAATAAAACTAGGGTGTCAGTTTCTTTTTAAGGCATTGTAAACAAAAGGTTGGTTCCCATTAAATAACACTTGTTGAAATATAATTTCACATTGTGGTGACCACATTTTTTTCACTTTTTGTACCTAAAAACACACACACACACACACACACACACACACACACACACACACAAAACATCCAGCTGCCAATTTAAAATCATACGCAATTTCCTTTCCTTAGTCTGCAGTCTGTGCCTATACTGTCTGGTTGGCTTTTGAGTCACTGCTAATGTTCATTGAGTGGAATAATAATAATAATAATAATACATTTTATTTATAAGCGCCTTTCAAGACACCCAAGGACACTTTACAATAACAAAAAACACAAAACAATACAAAACAATACGGAATGATCGCTAATGTTACTCAATGTGTGGCAATCTTAATAGTGTTATTTATATTTTTGTGGAGTGGAGTCGGGGGCAAATGTTGAATAAAAAAAAGTCCAATTGTTTTTTCAAATACATATTCTGTAAGGCAGAGAGGAGGAATGTGAGACATGTTTTTTTTTGCAATGAATACCAAATAATTTCCATGTTTGGAGGAAAACTATACAACTTAAATGGAGTCCTATTAGAATTTGTGCTTTTTTGGCATTATTGTCTAATGTGACATGCAAATTAACATTTACATGTCACAACTTCACAATTTGCTTTGGTGAAGGTAAACCAAAGATAATGCAGAAGTAGTATAATGTCAAAAATATTATATTGACTGTACTTTCAAATGACAGTAATTAGTAACGTATCATGTACATTATGTAAGTAATTTGTTGAACTTTACTAAGAAATGCAGGGAGTATAAATAAAAACTAACAGTTTTGTGCATATAGTGGTGGAAATAATATTTTTGACATTTATCTTACTCTGCATATATTTTAATTTATTTTACGTTATGCACGTATTTGACTAACATAACCCGTATTTTATTTTGCTCATGCAAAAATAATGTTATTTTTAAGGCTCTAAAACCCTCGATCCAAAATTCAAGCATTTTAAACGCCTTGGAAACACAATGTGCAATTTACAGTAGTCTAATTGTGCAAGAGTGCACTTGCATGTGCACTCAGGACCCTGGCAAACTACAACTACTGTACTTGTTTACGTTCTCTTCAATTTATACGCCAACCGCGCGTGCGCACACGCACACACAGCCAAACAGTGGCAACACTTGACCCACATCAATCTGCACTCTGAAACTGCTCCCGGGTCAGTGTTTTGCAAACACCTGTTGATCGTACGTTACAGGCTCCTTTGACATAGTCGCGCGCGCACACACACACACACACACACACACACGCGCGCGCGCACACACACACGCACACTCACACACTGAGGGCACACTCTACTGTAGAAGTGTTACAGTAGTTAATGCAAGTTGATTTAAAGTTGCAGTCACGCAACGGGGCCTGCTTACCCTCAGCGGAGGGTAGACTCAGCACACAGCACAACACAGCGCGCCACCTGTGGGTGTCCAGCTCTACTGACCGTGTTATTTCGAGACACCATCTTTTCCAACTTCTTGGCAATCCGGGTTAAGTCTTCCTCCCGCGTCATGGCTGTATCGAAATCAACGTGCGCGATTACAAATGTGGAAATGTGTGAAAGAGAAGCCAATTAAAGTTGCACTCGGCCGCAGATCGGACTTTACGCACGGCGCGCTCCATTCACACAGAGGGCGTGTCCGCGACCGCCCTCCAGTTGACCACCTCAACACATGACCGCTAAATATAGACGTGTAGTGGACACATGGGTCAGTTTAGCCATTAGATCAAGTCACCCTTGAAAGTCTATTAAAACATACAATACATATAATGCAAGTGTAACCAAAATGTGGATTGAAACAATGGGACATTTTCTTTGTGACGATCTTTGTGTGAGTTTATGCGTATTATTTAACTATAAATACAAATGCACGCAAATCAATGTTTTTAACGTCTTGTTGGAATTGAAAATAGCCCAACTACAAGTGAAGAGAATAAACTGAGTAGGAATTTCACATCTCTATACAGAATCGTAGCCAATGACCAAACAGGCAATTTAATTTTTGTCACTTCACTTCTAACAAAATACAGTTGTTGCTTGAAAACAAGTTTCGTTTGTTGCTTGACGCTCATAACTCAAGTAATTCAGATCTCAAATCAGCTTTCCCCACTGGAATGAAAGAAAAAGGAAAGTAAAAAATGTGTATTGTACCTTTAAATGAGAAGTTTAACACTCTATCATGTGTATTTTACGGAAACACGTGACATGATTAAATGAAATTACGCAAGATTTAAACCGTTTTTTGGTGGTCCCACTGCATCAATTGAATAATGGTTCACCTGCTTTGGCCACCTGGGGGCAGTATAGCACAGCCATCCACCTTTACTTTACTGTACCCGGAGGTCTGTATGGATAAGTGCCGTGTAAAGCCCTGTGGTCTCAAATGCTTGACATACTTATTTTATTGCGGTGATAGTTGTTCGACTAACCGTATATGAGCAGTGCTCTCTCCCTGTGCTGTGACACATGAAAGGCGGGTGGGCACACACACCCTGTTCTTGGAGAATAAACTACAGTTTAGCCACTTGAAGAATTTGGTTATATGGTTTTGGTTATCGTTAACTTTTGTTTTTAGGATTAGCATTTAAGTATGTCAATACACAAAACACTGTGAACGACTTTAACAAAGCTCATTTGCTTCGCATTTGCAGTTTACTGCTGCAAACTGCTATTAGAAACCGGACACTAGCTCATTTGCATACTGAAGGGTGATTGGAAGTTGGGTCTCTGCTCGCTGCAGACAGTAAATTGGGATAGCTATACATATACAGTATATACGTGTACACTGTATGGTAAGTGTTATTATTAGTAGTAGTAGTATTAATGTTGTTGTTGAAAAAAAGTAATATTGTTTTTGATGTGAGATCATCCGTTGGATTTGAGAAAAAGAAACAACCCTATTTTGACAAAGTAGTAAGTAGAAAAGTACAGATTTCAAATGTACTGTAGTCAGTAAAAAAATAAAATAAATAACCCTCAAAGATCAGATAACGGAAATCATTTACTGTATTGCTTCCCACCACTGCACAGTGGTCAGTGAAATAACTTGAAACCTACAAACATGGTAAGAAAGATAACTGACCTGAGAAATTAAACAGTGAAAATCGCGACCCTCGTAGGGATACTGTACACGGTTTGCATAATGGATGGATGGATATCATTCAAAGGTAAACCTCAACCCTAAAAATTACTTAATGTTTCAGTTAATCCGGACATGTTTGTAAAAAATCATACAAATTTACGTTTGTGTATTTTACTGACAGATGACATTTGTTTGACTTTTTTTTTTCCCAAGATGGCGCCCGAGTAGGCAGCCTTCAGCAAGTGCTCTTCAAGAGCCTTGCTTTTTTTGTTCTTTTTTGTTGTTTTTGTCTTTTTGTTTTGTCACATGTTTGTTGTTTCGTCGTGTGGACCTGATGTGGACTGTTTTCAGCGTTTTTGGGCCACGACATTCGTCAAAGGAGAAGAATCTGTGCTTGGTGGTTGCGCCTTCTCGGCAGCACGCCTGTACTAGCACCGATTTTGATTGGGAAGAATGTCGGCGCCATTGGCTGTCGGTGCTGGACAGCCCCGGGGCGCTTGTGTTTTTTGCGCCTGTAATGGGCAGCATTTTTCACAGCCCCGTTTTGTTCAGTGGATATGTCGGCGCTGTTGGACAGTCTACGTTGGTGCGGCTGGATGGATGGCTGATGAAGTTGAAGTTGAGGATGAGGAGAGAGGAGCGTCGGCGCAGAGGGCCGATGCTGTTTGGAACTGAGAGTCACCGCTTGGAATTGGAATGGATTTGCATGGGACAGGAGAAGTGAACCAATGTCTTTTTTCGTCAATGGATGCTACAGCTTCTTGTTGACTTTGAAACTTAGCTTGTAGCCGACGTGTGCACATTTTGAGCATGACGTCTGATCCACTGGTGAAAGGACACTTTGATTCTCTCCTCTTTCATCTCAAAGTGCTTTAAACAACAAAGCGTATGATGGGAAAAGTGGTAAGGACTGCACGACTGTCCGTGTTTTATGTTATGTGTTGTGTTTATTATTTTACTTTATGTTAACTGTTTTGCTAAGCGCTTTGTTACAGCTGCCGCTGTTGTGAAAGCGCTATATTAATCAGCATGTATTGTATTGTTGTTATTGTTATTATTATTGGACAACCGTACATCTAACAGTTTTTTTTAGGGTGCAGTCAATTCATTCAAAATCAATTAACACTAACAGCTCTGATTTAAGGGGTGTCCTAGCAGGTCCGCCATAACTGTTTACGGAAGATTCCGAAGCTGCTCTGCAAAGATAACAATTAACACTCAAATGATTATTATTTGGGACATTGTGTTCTTCGCTCATGGATGATTGTTTCATTAATAGAAACATACCAGCGTGTGTTTAAGATGTGTGTTTCCAATACAAAGGAGGTCAGTGTCTAATGATTAATCCCTCCACACTGAAAGCAGCAGGCCACAGTGCACTATTCCACGTACTATTTAAACAACAGTTCCTGCGTGCCAAAAACACCACCCACTGTTTACTACATTTTCATCAGTCATAACCTCCAAAAAATAAATATATTAAAAACATTGAGAGGGAAATATTTGCATACACAAACACCACATTTTGTACTGTACATTTTTATAACAAGTTTGTGTCACTACCACTAGGCTGCACTGTTGTGTAACATAATACCCAACAACCTACTACAAACTACTGCATTAGTCTTCATTTATTTGTCTTACATGTCTTTTTTTCTTCATTTCGAATCCTTTCTCTTCACTTCACTACTTCCAGTATGTGTATGTTAAACTTTATTGTCCACTCAGATTTCAGCCTCGGTGCCTTTCCATGTCATTCAAATCAGACTATAGAACAGTCAGAATCATTCGTGTTGGCCGATGGAACTTCACTTAGATTAGCAATGGGACTGTTTCTTGAACCAATCAAATTTCAATTGATGATCGCATTTTTCCATCTGCCAATTGGTTGGTCAAACCAAACTTGTCTCAGCCAACTTCAAGTACCAAAACATGTCTGTAAAAAGTTACACACATTTTGCATAACGCATTTCTCCGGTGCTTCAAATGATGTGCATTACGTGGCATGGATGTGTGCAGTTATGTTGTTTGGCACGTTTATGTAGTATTGATGTTTTTCATAATTGCAACATGATGTTAGTGATATGAAGAGGTATAATAATTTGGCGAAGAAAACCCAGGCGCCAAATGCATGGCCATCCAATAGATTCAAGACCTTGGCAGTCAAATGATTTTGCAGTTTGCAGAGTTTAGTGGAAAAAAATAAAAACGTTTTTCAAAAAGCTTGCAAAGCACATTACAAAACATGCACTGATAAATGTATAAATTCAGGTTTTGAGAGCATCACTGCTTCTGTATAATGACAAAAACTCAAAATAATCGCCTTATACCACAGCAGTGACATAGAACAATGATAGAATGAAGCAATGCTAACTGTGTTAATAGCAGCAGCAGGTGAAAGTGCAAACTAAGAGCCTGTCTTGAGTAAAGAGTATTATCTCTTTACAGCGCTCTTACGCAACTGGCCGAGCGTACGAGCCGACCCTGCCCGGGCCTCAAGGACGGGCCGCCTCTCTCTGGCAGGTAGCGGCATTGTGGGCCAAGTGGAGAAGTGGGACACTTGGCTGTGACATAAGAAAGGAAGCGGGCTGAGAGGAAGCGCCAGTGACCGAGATCAATCCCGAACATCCTTTACCTCCGTGTACTCAAGTCTTTGGCGCAGGAAGAGAGGGGAACAACTGACCTGACTGTGAACTTTGACCCCTTTCTGTCTGATCCCCGCAAACCTGGGAACACAACTCGGTTCACACTTTGTTTCGTCACAAATCCACACAACAGTGGAAATTGTATTTGAAACATGTGCCCCATCCAAAAGTAAGGCAAAAATTCTCAGATGGAATTGCCAACGGACGGATTCCACCCGGGAAGGCATCCACAGCGCCCGCCAAGTGACATACAGTAAATGTACAGTATTTGGTGCAGGTTGATCAGTGGATCGAAAACAAATGAATGAAGGGGCATCTTTCTGGGATACACGGGGCATATACTTGGGAGAAAGGCTGTCGAATGTTCGATCTCCAAGTTGAGTGGTTGCCACAAGAGTACAAACACCACCGGTTGCACATGTCTGCCACCGATGGTGAAATGAAATCCGAATGAAAGTTTGCTTTTTAATCAAAAAGCAACGTTAACCCCCCTCCACCCGTGTAAATCCCCAAGGTCTCCCCAAATATGTGTTCTACACTTGCATGTGTCGCCACGGGACAATTGCTGTGTCATCAGCACTGCTATTGAAAGCACAAAGAACAAAAGTGACATGACATCCAATATCTGCAAAATAAACTTCCATTCATTCATTTTCCGAACCGCTTTATCCTCACTAGGGTCGCGGGCGGTGCTGGAGCCTATCCTAGCTGTCTTTGGACAGTCAGGCAGGGGACACCCTGAACCGGTTGCCAGCCAATCGCAGGGCACAGAGACAAACAACCATCCGCGCTCATACTCACACCTAGGGACAATTTAGAGTGTTTAATCAGCCTGCCATGCATGTTTTTGGAATGCGGGAGTAAGCCGGAGTACCCGGAGAAACCCCACGCAGGCCCGGGGAGAACATGCAAACTCCACACAGGGAGGCCGGAGCTGGAATCGAACCCGGTACCTCTGCACTGTGAAGTCGACGGGCTAACCACTGGACTACTGGGCCGCCTGCAAAGTAAACAATGGCACAAAAATGATACTACCTAGCATTTATTAAATGTATTATTTATGTTCACACAGAATCACAGTGTGAGACTACTGCTGTCTGGCTTGGCACAACAAAGGATACTCAAAGGTAGACTCAGACATGCAAACGTCGATGTTATTCCTGCTGAAAGCTGCATTGTGCTTTGCAAAAAGAGAAGCAGATCCCCGTTAGGCTTGTTGTTTTTCCTTGGAGAGAATAACTTCTCCCTGCAGTTGTGGTGGTTCTTGGACTCGGTGCGGTCACCTAAGTACATGTGCGTGCATCCCCACACAACGCAGCGAAGCACCCTGAGCCTCTGCTGTTGCCTTTGAGAGTCTGTCATTACCTTCGTGAGTGCCACCACATCAAGCTCAATCGTGTCTTCGCTTGGACTGTGGTTAAAAACTTTATGGTGATTCCAAGAAGACGAAGAAAGAGGTCCAACACGCTTCGTCGTGGACCCCTCGCACATTTTAGAGATGCTAACAGTTTGCACTGCGCTCACCTCGCTCAGCGCCGGAGTCTCTGACAGTCACAGACCAGAGACGCCAGGCCTGCGCAATTATGGCAATTTTTGGATGACATCAGACCAGAAAATGAATGATTTCATTTAACTGTGCATTTTTTTCCTGGTTCTGGTGTGGGACGGGCAAACCTGTAATAGAGGCCGTCTAAACAGAGAGGGAGAATTGTTAGGTCAGTCACATCTGCACTTGGATGGAAGGTGAATCTCGTGCGGGTGAGGTTGCTTTCTCTGCTGATAATAACCACAGTTTGCCATTGGTATTCGTAAAAAGAAAAGCGAAAAGGACCACCCAGAGACTTAAAGAGCAGCTTTCAGCTATGATTCTTGAACACACACACACACACACAGACACACACATACGCGCACCATGCACGGCTGTCCAAAACGTCTTCATATTGGGACACACCCCTTAATTAAAGAACTAATAACTTATTTCAGTTTATTATTGCCAAGAAATTTCGGACAAGTCGGTTCTAGAGACAGTTTAACGGGAAAGCCTCTTGCATTGCTCCAAGGTCCATACAGGAATGCTTTCATGACTTTGGTGTGAAAGAACTTGGACCTCACGCTCATTAAAATTAACTGAACTAAACAGACATCAGTGACTAGTTCTGCTGGGTGAAAAAAATGAATTCTCCCTCAAAGAAGGGAAGCTGACATACTTTCCGTGCATTTTTTTTTTAAACTTCCTGTTGGTATCATGGCCAGGCACGTCAATAAGTTTGTCCGGCGGATGCGAGATTCCATTTGGATTTGGCATCACTTCTGTAGAGAATGCACATGAATGTTAAAGTCACTGTAATACTGCCCAATTCAACAAAAATAACTAAATGATAACCCAAAGTAAATCTAAATGATGCACTGAGCAATCGGAGCCTAAGCAGGCCCCCCCTAACGAGCTTAGCGTTATTATATGTCACCAGAACCGATGTGGGAATGATTGAGCTGAACTGCGACTACTCCAGAGATGCCTTGAAAGGGCACAAAAGGCTGAAAAGGGATACATGAAATATGTACTAGAACTTATCTGCAACCGTCAATTACACACAGACACAGAAGGACAGACACTGAATTATTTGTATAGTGTGTCTGCAAAAAGATCCTGTGGTTCTTCCCAAAGCTGCGATTTCAACTTGAGGCTCTCTTCAATGGCGCTTACACACAAATCACAAAGCAGAAGTCCGTTGGCTGGAAGATCCTTTTCAAAATAAACCGTCTGCTGTGAACGCAAGAGAAATTTGCGATTTCACACTCTTACTCCGCGCCTGGGTCGGACTAACTGACAAAGCAGGGTTACTCCTGTGAACGGGTGAAATTGTGTTAGTGTGCAAATCCCCGCTTACTCCCGTTTCCTTATCAACTAATCCAATTATTGAGTTGCAGTCCCAAACGCTGGACATCTTCGTTTACTCCCTGCATCAGTAGATCCCTTCAGCTGAAACCAGAGCCTCAAAGACAAACCAAATCAATCAATGCGGAAAATGATGCTACGAGGTGAAAACGTGGACTGATGTTCTGAGCAACAACGCAGCCAGAAACAATCACGTGCGCGAGGGCAAATCGAAACCAGACGATCATATCCAAGACACATTTCCGTTCAAATTGTGCAAAGATGCAGCGCGGCGGCGGTCAAATCGAATGTTTTGGAGTGTTGAAGTGGATGCCAAGATTCTCTCAAGGCCTGTTGGGGCTCTCTTGCCTCATCATTTTTTCTCAGGGAGCACCTATGAACTTTGTAAAAATATAAGCACTTCCCAGTAAAGGCGTCCATCCAATTTCATTCTTAGAAAGGTTACCACTTGGCTCAGTTGACACTTAACTAGGCATACTTTGGTACAGTTATTTACTGGCACTGGTGTATCGAAATAATTATATCTGTTAATGAAATAGCCTATGTGAAAATATCTAGAGAGGCGATAAGTAAATAATACAATTTATTTATAAGGGCCTTTCAAGACACCCATCCCTTGGGAGCTTAGCACCCCTGTCCTTGAAACCGATTGACGCCCCTGGTTGACAAACAACTGTTTTGTTCCTTAAATACCGGCATCTCTCGTGTGCCGATTTTAAATTGAGTGAGAGGAGATGCTTCTTTTGGCAGTGAGTCAAGTCAGGTGCGTTCACGCCCACAACTAGCGATGGGAATCGAAAGCCAGTTCTTGTTGAGAACTGGTTCCCGGAGTTTGAATTCCTTGGCCTTAATTAATCACTTCAGCAAAAGATGCCCTTATCAATTCTAGTCGGAACAAATGACATTGCTACGCACATCGCGTAGCACGGGGGGGGTCAAACTCGTTTTTGTCGCGGGCCACTTTGGGGTTACGTCTTCCCTCGGAAGGCCGTTACGACAGTGAAATTAATCCATGTTTCTGTATTATTACTTGTACAAAACAAATTGATGGATTACCAGTTTTGAAATCAGTCGAATCAACGATAATAGTTTGTTCAATTATTGTTTGAGTGAGTGTTAACAGGGTAACCAAATTATTGCAAAATCTCAACGTTATTTATTACACATGACAATTTCACATTTCGGTACAGATCTGAGCAAGGACCATGGAAGTTGACACACATGATCTGCTTTTGCGGGCCAGATAAAATGATCGGATGGGCCAGATCTGGCCCCCGGGCCTCGAGGTGGACACCTGTAGCATAGCACAACATGCATGAGAATGTTATTTACTAGCACGGCTAGCAAGAGACACGACGGCTAACGCTCAAACGTTTGTTCACATTTTCCAAAAAAGGATCACAACAGCACAACTTGCAAATCTCTCAAAGTCGATATTTCGTCCAAGGAGGAAACACTCCCGATATGCAAAAGCATTTGCAGGCACAGCATGCGATAACTTTCAATGACGGTTGCTGACTTTTAATCCGGTCCGGAATGCTCAACCCAGCGGCGGCGGCAACGTAACCATGTCCTCCAGGTAACTATGTTCGTGCCATTTCAACCGATTGTAGAAGCAGGTGTGTGGCGAGAGACAGAGTCTGACTGACTTCGAGGCCCATCCCAGCTGTCTTTGAGCGGTAGGCGGGGTACACCCTGAACTGGTTCCCAGCCAGTCTCGGGGCACACATTGACAAACAAGCATCCACACCCACAATCACACTTGGAACAATTTAGAGTATTCAATTCTACCTTGCGTGGTTTTGGAATGTGGGAGGAGACTGGAGTCGCCAGCATATGCAAACTCTACACAGGAAGGCTGGATGGAGCCCGGATTCGAACTCACGATTTCCGCATCGTGAGGCGGACGTGCTAACCAGTCGCCCATTGCGTCATCACGTCTGCGATACCAAATACCAACATCGAATCTAGTCCACTCCTGCTTAGATTTACGCTGTGCCTTGTGCCAGACTTGCGCTTGTTGAGAAAAAAAGACCCCATATCTTTGTGTTTTAGTATTCTGAAATTCTATTTATTTTCCAGAACAGTGCATTTGAAGCCTATGGTCATTTTAAAAACCTATATTAACTCATTCGGTACCAGCCAATTCTGGACCAAGTCTGAAAAGAAGTCTAAAAACGTCTTTGGGAGTGAATGCGTTAAAAAGGTACATTGGAATCAGATTTTCAAAAGACATCTTGATGGCATTATCAAAGCCAATTCACGTACACTTTGGTCTCCTTAGACGTACAGCTACAATAAAATGATCCACATGTGCGCTCACAGTGTCTTCTTTCAAGGAAACCATGCAGGTTTCACAAATGGAAAAGCGGCAACGGAAGACACCGGCCTTGAAGTTGGACATGTACCTTTCATCATATCATAAAGCACCAAGAGGAATCATAAGAGAAAAGAGCATCACGTGTGATGGGGAGGAAAGTCAGAATGTGGGTGTGTCCAAAGACCTTTTTCGCTGTGCTGGGTTCAACATTGTGCCGGATTTATTACTAGCACATGAGACACGAGCAGCCCAAAGGAAAAGGGAATCCTGTCCACTCACTCCCATCCCTCGGAGGTCACTCCCAAGCTCAACACAAGCAGACCTGTCAATGCGTGGGTGATGTCACGACCTTGAGGTCTCCTGTGATGATGTCAGGCATGTGTGAGAGTAACTCAAGAGGTCAACAAATGATGTGAGCATTTGTGTGCGTTTCAGTTCATTGACGACACACAGACGCACTTTGTCTCTGTGGGGTCCAGGAGGTAAATTAGGTCCCAAAGCAAAGCGGAAAGGATGTCGTCTTCTGAATTGACTTCCCACGCAACTATTTTTTTACACTTGTCATGGCATAATTATGTCGTTGTGTGACACTTGGCTTATTTTTTTTTTCCACTGGAGCAAACGTTAAAGCACCGTGGTAACAGTTCAGTGAGTCAGCAGGCTACGGTCCTACCGGTAATTCTGTTCACTTGCCAAATAGCAACCTTATGACACACATGTAGGGAAAATGCGGAAAAAGGACAAACTTAGTATCAGAGAGTGCAAATATACAATAACATACCTAACTTTTGACTGTGATTGCATATCACCGCGGATATGTGGGCTTCAGTGAAGAATATACTGTATACAGGTAAAAATATAATAAATAAGAATGGGTGACATCAACAACAATGAAATATTTAGGCAAAACTACTGATAATTACCAACATTAATTTTTCACTAATTTTTTCTATTGCCTAATGTTTATGAATCAGTATGGTGAAGCTGCAAAATGTCATTTTGATGTTTTAAAAGCTAAAATAAAAATTGTATTATCTATAATTGTTCACATGTAATTTTATAATAAAGCTGGAACCTTTTTTTTTTTCCCTCAAGACGCCAAACTAGTTTATTTGCATCCCTGAACAGGAAAAAAATGTTTTAGGAGTGCCGTGTTATTCTTGATTACTTTGTGACTTTTCAAAGTACCCCATTCAAATGCGGTTAAAAATAGATGAGGTCAGTTTGAAATTCCTCATTCCTCTTCAAGATGGTCAAACTACAAAAGCTCACCGACATTGAAACAATCTGCATCGAAGAACTTCATGATGCTGGATGGCCTCCACTCCTGCCGTATGACAAATGGTGACTATAGGCCATCATAAATAAGCTATAACTGCCCAAATTAGAATATAAAAATACCGTACACTTAATTTTGTGTCATATTGGGGGAAGAAATGAAGAAATAGCCTTAATTTTAAAATGGGTCAAATGGTTCACACAGTTTTCTCCAGGTACCGTCCATCTGTCCAGTCCAAAATGAAAGTATCGTGACTGAAAGTTGAGGTTACAACTCCATTGCTATGCTGTGGCATACATAGTGAGCCGTTGGACAAAAAGGGGACAATTTCCATCGCGAACCTGGTGAGCATTAAAAAGTTCTTGCTACCAACCCCACAAACGCAGCCACCTATATGGAGCTGCAATTTCCTTTTTACACTTTATTTGTCTTTCTTAATGCCGAGCTAAACCAAACATTTCCCTTCTTTTATTTGGACTCACGGCAAAGCAATTAAAGAAAATGAAGAGCATAAATATAAGTTGACTATGACTGACATGATGAGGCCTCGTGTGTGTGTGTGTGTGTGTGTGTGTGTGTGTGTGTGTGTGTGTGTGTGTGTGTGTGTGTGTGTGTGTGTGTGTGTGTGTGTGTAAAATATCAACCTTTTCCAGATGTCCTACTTTTTTTTTGGGTTCGATGGAAAAGTAGAGGCTTGCATCTGATGTGAGTTGACACAAGAAGGATGAGGCAGGTTGTTCCAGCTTTTTGCGTTCTGCTCCCACACTTCCCACTGGTCAGGATAATAACGGTGACTGGAAAATCCACTGGCCAAAGCATACAGTGAACTCACCAAAGCTAATACACCATACTACAGAACTAAACTGTATCATGTTTTATTAGAAAAGGTCGCTTGGGTGTTTGACGATGTTAATTTTAGTCATGAAACGGTTTTCCTTGAAAAACATCCTGTCTCTATGACACTGACACATTGAAAAACTTTTGAAAGGCCTTTCGAATTTGTGTTTTGTATCTTACGTCTATCTGGTAGGACACAAATTAAATCTTAAAATTTTGTTTCCTTTTTGTTTCTCTCACAGTGCAGAGGCGCAGGGTTCGATTCCGGCTCTGGCCTTAACTGCGTAGTGCGTGGGTTTTCTCCGGGTACTCCGGTTTCCTCCCACATACCAAAAACATGCGTGACAGGTTCATGGAACATTCTCAATTGTCCCTAGGTGTGAGCGTGAGCGCGGATGGTTATTCGTCTCTGAGTGCCCTGCGATTGGCTGGCAACCGGTTCAGGGTGTCCCCCGCCTACTGCCCGAAGACAGCTGGGATAGGCTCCAGCATGCCTGTGAGTATCGTGAGGATAAGCAAATCAGATCATGGATGGATGTTTCCTTTGAACAGAGAAAACCAGGACACATTTTGAATACATTTTCTATTCAAAAACAATATTTTCAACTGGTCTGTTTTGTTAGTTAAATATAACAAGAATTAAGTTGTTAGATGAAGTTAATCGTATTTAGCTAACAAAATAGACTTAAGCAGAACTGGTTGGGCTTTGAAAATAAGCAAAATTTTGTGTTTTTGAGGCTCAGTTGCAGAAATTCAAAACCATCGCAACTGTGTCTTCTTTCACGTCTCTTCTTGATCTTCAGTTCGGATGACATTTTTTGTCACATAGGAGTAGGAGTGAAATGCCGAAAGATGGTCCATGTTTCACTCACAAGCTCAATTCATGTATTTGTTTTTTTTTTTCATCAGGGAAATGATATTAGCATGTATATTCAATGTTATCAATTTGTTTTGGAGAAATCCGTAAATAATTAACAACCTTAAAACCGCCCACCAAGAATGAGAAATATAAACACGCCTCCCACTTCCCTCCATCCATGTCTTGGTGGGACTCACGGAGGTGACCAGAGATTATTTGTACATTGAATAATCATTGTAAAGACATTGCTAATAATGTCAAAATCATGGGTAACAAATGGCTCCAAAATGTATGTGCACATGTCTACTGTAGGCCCACTTCAACCTCTGAAATAATATCACGATTAACCTTTTCACGGATGACTTGAAAGACAATACGGAAATAAGCATCCTAAATGCAGATTATGTCATGTCTTGTCTCTTTTCTTTCATATGTCACCAAGATGCGAGAACACATTCCGAGAGTCTTTTCGTGATCTTGTTTGTACGTCGTTATAGCTTAAATTGTAATCTGTACGCGGTGGCAGACGTCAACGTACTCGACGGCGGGTGTACGTGACACTGTACGTGACACTGCCCAATGTCTGGAAATTAATAAACTGATTTCTTTCTTCTACCCTTGTCTGTTTAGCGGTCGAAAGCTAGTTGCTGCCATGAGCAGTGGTGTTATTATTAGCTGCGGAGGTAAACATGACCACTCACCACCAAATTTCATGTGTTACTCTTCTCCTGTTAAAAAAAGAATAAAACATCAACGCAACATTTTTGATTTTGTGGAGGTGATCGTGGTTTTTGCTCAAAAGAACTGACGTTTGATATCAATCAAATCCAAAATAAAAGCGATCTTGTGCCTAAGAATTTTGTTGGCGATTGGTCACCGTTTCAGACACTAAGTGACAGCAGAATGTGACAAACCAACTAATAACGCTTTCCTTCCTTCAATGATGTCAACAGGCTGAGAAGGGGAGGACAAAAAAAAAAAGCCAAGCTCCAAGAGTGGGCATGCCAATCTGTGGTCAAAGACACCCCCCAAGCTGAAATCACTCACTGCAGATTGTTTTAAGGTGGTGAATTTTAGTTGCTGACATAATTTTTCCATATAAACCTATTATATAAGTGTCAATGACCAGCCCATTCAAATGTCCCTTTCTGAGTGGAAAAACAACACCAACAACAAGACCTGTGACACCACGTTAGATTTGTGATTCAAGAGAGCGGGTTCACGTTCATGTTCTCAGTCAAAACACATTTGTAAAAATAACCAAGACTTCAATAACACTGTTTCAAAGTTTAGCCCTTTAATAGAGGAATAGTCCCAGAGCACTTTAGCGAGGGCCACTTTGATGCTTGACGCACGCTGCAGCGGGACGAGGTTTTGGAGCTCAAGTGGCAAAACGAACGACTGATTTATGTGTTTTGATGAGGCCTCATTTTCCATCCGATGGCGGTTCCAAGCTGGGAGAAAGGCACTTTGACAGAGATGTTGGTTTTGAGTGGGAAAGTGCCATGTTTAATAGTTCTCAAATGACCCTGGAGTAGCATGAAGACATGGAGCATTTAATGGTTTCACTCACACTGACTGATATGACCCAAAACTGCTGGTTTCTTATAACCACAGCGAGCTGCTCGCCAATAACCTCGGTTCCTCGCAGCGGGAGGCAGCTTGTGGCCAGACTGACGCAGAGGTGAAGAGCAGACGTGGCAAAAAAAAAAAAGTGGGACTTAGCACGGGCCACCAGAAAACAAACTTTCAGCCAAGACCCGAAGCATGGAGCGAGTCGGAGCGCTTTCGTCCACCCCCTCCGTTTTCTACAGCGCTCGCTCGTCGTTCTTTGAGTCACAAACGCGACACACACACAACAGCTCATGAGCTACAATTCACGTGTCAAACACAAGGCCCGGGGGCCAAATCCGGCCCGCCAGGTCATTTTATGTGGCCCGCGAAAGCAAATTATGTGTCAACTTGCAAAAATCTGGAACAAAATGTCAAATTGTCATGTGTAATAAATAACATTTGCAATAATTTTGTTACCCAGTTTACACTCACCTGAACAATAATTGAACAAACTATAATAATTGACCCAGCTCCGGCCTCCCTGTGTGGAGTTTGCATGTTCTCCCCGGGCTTGGGTGGGTTTTCTCCGGGTGCTCCGGTTTCCTCCCACATTCCAAAGACATGCATGGCAGGCTGATTGAACACTCTGAATTGTCCCTAGGTGTGAATGTGAGCGTGGTTGGTTGTTCGTCTCTGTGTGCCCTGCGATTGGCTGGCAACCGATTCAGGGTGTCCCCCGCCTACTGCCCGAAGACAGCTGGGATAGGCTCCAGCACCCCCCGCGACCCTAGTGAGGATCAAGCGGTTCAGAAGATGAATGAATGAATGAATAATAATTGACGTCGCTGATTTCAAAACTAGTAATCTATTCATTTGTTGTGTACAAGTAATAATTTTGTGGTTTCACTGTTATAACGGCCCTCTGAGGGAAGACGTAACTCCAGATTGGCCCGCGACTAAAATTAGTTTAACACACCTGCGCTACAAAACTGACTTTAGAACTACACATGTATTTTTTTCAATTCTGTAGTTCCAAGTTCACCCCAATGCAAGTGTTAGTACAAAAATAAAAGCAATACCTTCCCAAAAAAGTTAAATGCAACTCACTGGTAAGTGTTACTTTTTTAAGAATTGCAATCAGGGTTGAAATAGTTGAATTGCCTCGTTTTTATTTTATTTTGACTCAGTAAGTTTTAATGACTTTTTGGAGTAGGTTTGTTAATTTTTATTATTTATATTTATTTGATTAGTTTATATTTTTTTGAAAGTGCTTGGTTTTAGTTTCGTCTTTGTTTGTTTTAGCATTGTTTTAGTTTTTTAAATACATTTGGTATTTGTCAAGTGCAAAATAAAAATAAAAAAAAGAAACAATTCGCATTGTGTGATTTAAAAAATGACTCTTTGACCTTCCTTTATGTACGGCCAAGCATGATTACTGAAATTTGAGGCGGGAACCTAAAAAGCTGATGTATGAAATTAATAGACAAAGACAACATAATAACTTCATGTCAAATGTAGCTTGAGTTCATTTTCACACAGACTCACATTTGAAAAATTTTGTTCATGAAAATGTTTTTTCAATTTTGGTTTGCTAAAGCACACACACTGATAACTGTGGCCTACATCAATATCGAAATTGGTGCAAGAGGACTTGATGAGAGTCCCCACATTGTGTCTAAAAGGATCTGGAGGATCCGTTTCTGGAGACCATCATATCATGCTCTTTTGGATTTTTGTAAATTGGATGGACAGATGGCTAGATAGATAGATGGTGTGTTGAAGTGGAGCCTGTTTAATGTGCTATGTACTATACATTTTTTCCCGAATGTCACCAGAGCTCCTGCCTGCTTACACAACAACACTCAGCATTTTTCTGGAGAAAACGTGCACCCACAAACCCCCGCAAAATGAGCACTTGTGAAATTGCAAAAACAAACCTTCGTGATTTCGGTCTTGGTTCTCACCAAAGTGGTTAAGAAGACCAAAGGTCCTCGGGTTTGACCGCCACTTGGCGTGATGGAGGGTGCGTCATACTGCAAGTGACGACTTTGAAAGGCATCGACTTTTATTCTGTTTTAATTAGAGTGCGCCAAATCACAATTGAAGTGATGTAAAGGGTACTTTTCATAAGGAGCAGGTTTAGTACCAGCCCTGCGCATTGCCTAAAGTCGACATCTGCAAGAAATCAATGTGCATAGCGATAGCTCGACCAGTAAAAGTTATACCAGATTATATTGAATAATGGACTTACGAACAAGTCGCCTACTTGTTGTAAATCAGGATGTGTTTTTTTACTGCAAGATCAAGGTCTTTTTTTGCTTTGTTAGGCGGCAGAACATCTCCAGAAACTTGCAAAACAAATAAGTGCGATTTGTTTAGTCATAAGAAGGCATTCTCTGATGCGCGAGACGCAGGTGCGGAGGTGCCACACCTTTCACGTCACTCATTAGCAGACAAGTGAAAAACACTTAAGAATGAGAAGGGTGTAGTTCAATGACAACAATGCTTGCACAATAAAAGGGAATTTCTATTCTATTCCCTTTTATTGTGTTTTTTTTTCTTTTTATATCATTTCAAGTGTATTCATCAAGCTTAACTTGGGGAGGTTTTTTTTCTTTCCTGTATCTGTACAAATGGCAAAGCAATCTTGCTGTCTGAAAAACTTCACAAGCTTCATCGCTTCTTTGGAAGAGGATCGCTTTCATTCTCTGCTATGACTGACTTTCCATTGGATGCTGTTTTGTTTTAAGAACAGTTTATGTTGAACGGGGTGGACAAATGTTACTTTGTACTTTCAAATGTTTTTGTTTTTTTTACCCATTTGTGCTAAAAGGAGGCCTAAATTAAGCAGAATCTAAATATAAAAGTCAGTGGCATGTTATACAATAATGACAGGCTAAAGTAGACAGGTACACTTCAGACTTTATAATGTTTGGATGGTGGGATTAATCCCCCACCCCTCTCCCCACCCCAAACCCCCTTCAGTGGCTAAACTGCACACACTGCCGCCATTGAGCGGGTTTGGCACTCTGGATGAAGTTGAGATTGTTTGTCCGCTGGCTGTAATGCCAGGAATGCTCTATGCTGCTCACTCCTGCGTGAGTGAGCATCTTTCACACTGTAGTTTGCATCTTGAGCTCGCGCGCCCTCATGCCCCATGACCTCACTCGTGAAACAGTTTATTTTGGGACCGCTGTGCTACGGATTCACAGCACATGGGTTAATTAACATGTACAGTGTCTGTGAGGTGATCTCAAGAAGCTAATCGGTGAAGTCGTCACACCTGCATCTGCCCAAACACACACACACACACACACACACACACACACACACACACACACACACACACACACACACACACACACACACACACACACACACACACACACACACACAAACTAAAGACCATTAAGGTGATTACAGAAAAATTATATAAATCAATGTGAGGAACGTATGGCCAGTATGTGACATGAACCCTTTCAGGGATAGCGGTTACTCCAGTGGACCGCTTATCATTTTATCAGGTGACAGGGTGCATGAACGGGTGTTAAATATCTGTATTATTTTATTTTATTGATTTATTCTCTCTCAACCAGTCCATGGTGTAGTCAGCTGAGATAGGCAACTCGCCGCAATGCCCAACACAAGAAGCAGTTTAGAAAAATGATGTAAAGACGGTTGCTTACATCCTTGCTATCTCATTGTTGACTATTTTTTTGTTGTTAATGTGCAGTTTGGGCATCTAGGTATGCTGGCGGGTGGGGGGTCGGGGGGGTTATGTGCTCAGTAAATGTAAACGGTGATATTGGATATGTTTCACTCAAAATGTATGGAGAAATCGACAGTTAAAGTATTGATTTTCGGTCATAAATTGGAATAGTGAACTTTGACCTTCAGTTTAAATTCAGCCCTTTACCTTGAACTTTCAACCTCCCCGAAGTGAAAGTTTTGGCAGAGACCTCTTATTAAAAGTAATTATATTAATTAATCACGCAGTCTTTCTTTTTTAATTACACCCATCATTATTTGCAATCCTATGGCTTTGTACTTTGTGCGAACCATTTGGGGAAACCTGGGGCCCTTTTCTGTCACTTTAACGATGCCAAAAAAGGGTGCAAGCTTAAAGTCATGCATGCGCTGAGCATAAATATAAATGCGACACTTTTATGTAAATTGGAGAAATGCTGAAGTTACCATCATATAAATCAATGTGGGGAACGTCAGGCCAGACAGTAGCATTAAATATATGTATTATTTCATTTATTTATTTATTTAACTTTCTCAACCGGTCCATGGTGTAGTCAGCTGAGATAGGCAGCTCGTCACAACGCGGAACACAAGAAGCAGTATAGAAAAAGGATGTAAAGACGGTTGCTTACATCCTTGCTATCTCATTGTTGACCATTTTGTTGTTGTTGTTAATGTGCAGCTTGGGTATCTGGCGGGTTATGTGCTCAGTAAATATAAACAGTGATATTGGATATGTTTCGCTCAAAATGTATGCAGAAGTCAACGTTCAAAATATTGATTGTAGGTCATACATTGGAAAAGGGAACTGAGACCTTCAGTTTAAATTCAGCCCTTTACCCTGACTTTCAACCTCCCTGGTCATGAATGAAAGTTTTGGCAGAGACTTCTTATTAAAAGTAATTATATAAATTATTTGCGCGGTGTTTCGCCTTTAATTACAGGCATCATTAATTGTCATTTCTATGCTTTGTACTTTGTGCGAACAGTTTGGGGATACTTTAACAATGCCAAAAACGGGTGCAAGCTTAGTCCTACATGCGCTGAGCAGAAATATAAATGATACACTTTTTTATCCGCAATATACCTATCACGCTCTCAAAAAATGGTTAGCAAATATGCAATGAGCACTTCTACATGACTGTGGATAATGCATCCGCCTCACAGGTGTGGCGTGTCAAAATGCGGAGGCAGAATGATTACGGCACAGGTGTGCCATAGGTTGCCCACAATTAAAGGCCACTCCAAATGTTCAGTTTCATTGCATAACACAGCCACAGATTTTCCATATTTTGAGGGAGTGTGCCTTTGGCATGCTGTCTGCTGGACACCAGCGCGCTTGCCCTGGAACTGAATGTTCCTCCTGCCTACCATGAAACATATACAAAGGCATTTGAAAGAACTTGAAAGTACATCCAACTGGCATTACAACCACAGAGAATATGTAACAACACATGCCCGGGACCATCCTGATGCATCGGGCATTTTTACCTCCAAGACCGTCTGACACCAGCTACCTTGATTGCAAGCGTGTATGGAGTCGTTGGGCTAGCAGTTGACTTGGGTCAAAGTTGTGAATCCAGCAACTCATGGTAGCAGTTTGGTTATAGTCAAACCTCGGTTTTCGAACGTCTCGGTTCTCGACCAATTCGGTTTTCAAACAAAAATTTCGAGTTTTTTATGCCTCGGATGACGAACAAATTCCAGTTCTCGAACAAACTGAGCGCACTTGAATGCACCACTTGACTCCTCTCGCCTGCCTTACACGAGGAAATGACGCTTCCCTGGGTAGACGAGGAAGTGACGCTTCCTCGTGTCGCTTTCCTTTGTGAGCAGACGTGTTCAATAAACTTTTTTTTTTTAAAGAGCGTGGTTTCGGTTTCCGAACAATTCGGTTTTCGAACAGCCTTCTGGAACGGATTATGGACGAAAACCGAGGTTTGACTGTAATCTGGGCAGGAGTATGTTACAGACAATACAATACAGTAAATATTCTCTAGTACGGACTGGTGTTTGCGCTGTCCAATTTGTCCTGATAACAGAAATTCCTTATTTGGGAAATGAGCATGGTACATGTCCTTTATGAACCTGCAAGTATGTTGACAAAATGCACGTGTAACAACACAATCAATAAAATATAACAAAAATATACTGTCCAAAATCTGTTTATATAACAAAAACTGCAATACAGGTGTATCCCAAAAAAATCACAACAGTAAAATACGTACAGTATTTTAATGTTTATTTTTTTTTCTGTCTTGGGGAAAAAAAATGTGTATTTTGGATTGTTTTGTTGGTTGCATCATTGGTTTATGACAATGTTTGCCTGCGTGTCATGCAGTTTTCTTGCTAGTTGCAAGTAACTGTCCCGTTGATCACCAATGTCTGGTAATTCTTGTGCATACTGAAGGATTTTTGTTGCCATTTGCATTGCTTCCTTGCTGGATGGTGGCTTGTCATCAGGAGTTGAATCGATGCCTTGTTTTTTAAAGTTTCGTAGATTTGCGTCTTTCCGACTCCAAGTGTCTGCTGGATGTTTTTAACTTTGTGTCCAGCCTCGCTCAAACGGATGCATTTCACTCGCTCCGCTCCAGTCATTACAGTTCTTCTACGTTTCGATGCCATGATCTACACGACGTAAGTGAAGAAAGTTAAAATCTTTCGCAATTACAGTAAAACGCAAGCCAATAAAAAGTCACTTACACGTCTTCGTTCCGAATCTGATGAATGAAAACGGCAAAGCGAACACGTTTCTTCGGTCGTGTCGAGTTGGTGTTGCTTTTAAGCTAGTGTCGCGTTCTACAGGACGTAAGTGAATAAAGTTAAAATCATTCACAATTACAATAAAACGCACAGCTATAAAAACTCACTTACACTTCGTCGTTTAGAATCTGATGATCGAAAAACGCGGGGTGAAAAGAAATGAAAGAGGGGAGACTCAAAGTGTCCTTTCACCATTGGACCAGACGTCATGCTTAAAATGTGCTCACATCTGCTCCAAGCGAAGTTTGAAAGCTAACAAGAAGCTGTAGCGTCCACTGTCGAAAAAACTTCTGCTGTTTCATGTAAATCCGTTTCAATTCAAAGCGGCGACTGTCAGTTCAGACGCTACTCTCTCCTCATCCTCGGCTCCACAAGCCATCAATCCAACCACACCAGGTCAGACTTTTCCAACAGCGCCGGCATCTCCGCTAAACAAAATGGGGCTGTGAAAAACGCTGCCCATTAAAGGCGAAAAAAAAAAAAAAAACACAAGTGACCCAGGGGCTGTCCAGCAGCGACAGTCAAACAAGCGCCAATATTCCTCCCAATCAAAATCAGTGCTGGTAAACCCGTGCTGCCGAGAAGGCGCAACCACCAAGCACAGATTCTTCTCCTTTGACGAACCAAAAACTGTCCACATCAGGTCCACAAAAAGTAACAACGAACACCATGCAACAAAACTAAAGACAAAAACGCCATCTTGGATCTTACTTCAAACAATGAACCCAGTTGCAGAGATACCATGACAAGACCCTGAGGCGCATTGTTGTACCAGTCATCTACAGCCATCAGCTCATTTTGCAGCATGACAAAGCATGGCCCCAAGCTGCAAAGGGCTGCACACAATTCCTGGAAGCTGAAAACCCAGTTCTTGCATAGCCAGCATACTCGCCGGAAATGTCACCCTTGGAAATGTTTTGGATGCTCTGCTTATTCGCCATCCAAGACAGTGTTTCAGTTCCTGCCACTATCAAACAACTTCGTACAGGTATCGAAGAGGAGATGAGCAACACTCCACAGACCACAGTTGAAAACCTGGTCAAATTTATGTAAAGGAAATAAGTTGTACTGCTTGAGGTAAATGTGGGTCACACCAGATACTGACTGGAACAGTACATTTACACCAGGTGTGTCAAAGTTATTTTTGTCGCGGGCCACATTATAGTTACCGGTTCCCTTGGAGGGCCGTATAAGGAAGTCAAGAATAATGGTTTATTCAAGTATAAATTACTGTAATGAGGGTTTTGGTAACAAAAAAAATACAATAACTCTCTTATATATTACATACGAGAATTTGAAATTTTGGTACAAATTTTATTAAGCATCATAGAAGTCAACATGTTTGATTTGCTTGTGCGGACCACATCAAATGATGTGGTGGGCCAGATCTGGCCCCCGGGCCTTGAGTTTGACACCCGTGATTCACACTGTTGTACAGTACGAGCAGTCCAACGACTGCTTTAAATTGTAACAAACCGTCATTTCCTCACTGTTGTCCCATGCAAATATCCATCTATCTATTTACTTATCCCAGGTAGAGTGACGGGGGTAGCAGCTTTAATAGGGAAGCCCAGACTTCCTTCTCCCCAACCACTTTATCCAGCCCAGGATCCGAAGGCAATCTAAGGTGTTCCCAGGGGAGCCGGGAGACATACTTGTCTCTCCAGTGTGTCCTTAATCATTAATTTGGCCTCCTCCCGGTGTGATGTGCCCGGAGCCTCTCGCCAGTGAGGAGCCCAGGAGGCATCCTGATCGGATGCCCGAGCCATCTCATATGTCTCCTGTCAGAATGGAGGAGCAGCGGAGCTCCTACGGGATGACCGAGCTTCTCGGCCTATCTCGAAGAGACACTCTGTGGGGGAAAGCTAATTTCAACCGCTTCTAGCCGGGATCTTGTTCTTTCAGTCATTACCTACAGCTTGTGACCATCGATGAAGGTAGCAATATAGATTCTTCACCACAACAGATCAATACAAAGCCGTCATCACTGCAGATGCGACACCGATCTGCCTTGTGACCAAGACCTCAAGATACTTGACCCCCTCTCTACCTTGGCTGCTCCTAGAAATTATTTTCTTAATTGTGATGAACAGAATAGGTGGCAACAAGCAGCCTCAGCGGAGTCCAACTCTCACAGGAAAATAATCCGATTTACTGCCAGCAATGTGGACCAAACTCTGACACTAGATGTACAGGGACTGAACAGGCCATATCAGGCGGTTTGGGTACCCCATACTCCCAAAGCACATCCACAGAATTCAATAATTTGGGATATGTACCTGAGTGTAGAAGAGAAGAGGAGAGAAGAGTTTTGATTGTTTGTTTTTTTTTACTTCTTGTTTTGTTTGTTTTACTCAGTCACAGCAATTGTCTTGTCATTCCTCATCATTTTTAATTATAGGTTATGGGGCTGGATTATAAAATAAAAATCCCACTTGTTAATGCACGCTAACAATGTACCAAGCAGCCAATTAGCTTAGACCCAATCACCTGTGGAAGGTAGAAGAAGTGCCAATGCCTATTGTGTTTTCTGTTTGTTGTTGCACATATGTACGTAATAATGCTTCGTAAACAGGTTGTGCGTGCGGTTCAATGACAACCTTAATGAGTAGTCACTGAACGTTGGATTTTAGTCTACTTGTTCAAAGTGTAATTCAATGTCACGGTTACACAAAATACAAACATAAAATGTCATATATACTGTATTTTGGCATTTTTAGCAATACCTCTTCCTAATATGTTCTGCTGGAAAGCAAGTAAGGTACAGAAGTCTACCTAATATGAATACAGAGTACTCTTGTACCACTCGGTTTGATGTGTCGCTGTCAAACTAATGTGCTTTCAAAATAAAAACCATAGATGAACTGTATGTTAAATATTTTATTGGTAGGGTTGCTGGGGGTCCTCTTTCATATGACAGAGCTACTCTCCTATGGCAGAGTTGTTTTTTGGGGGCACCTAAAATGTCGAAAGGCGTGAATCTGAGTGTGAATGGTTGTTCTTCAGCTGGTGTGTGTGTCTATGATAATAGCCAGATATCACACATAAACCTGTCAAAGTATTATAGGGTCGAATGTAATTATTATTGTTTAATCATTCCATGTAAATTGATGATTTGAGAAAATGAAGAAATGCAGTGCAATGCTTAATTATTGAGGGAAAAAAACGGGATATGTAGACTTATTTTCCCTGCGATACGCCCCAACTCCCTCTGACTCTAAACAGGGCGAACAATACTGTATAGAAAACGCATTCACATCCACCACAGCGACGCTGTTTTGAATTGATGATTTTTACACTTCAAACACTTTTTAAGATGTTTTGATGTAATGTAAACTCACAGACACACAAACACACACTCTCTCACTCACACAGCTGAAACTGCATGGTCAGCTTGGTCCAATCATGAAACATGTGTTTCCCCTTTGCACCCACAAGATGATGTCACGCTCATGTGCTCCCCAAGTATAGCTACACTTCCAAACATGCTCACATCCTGACTCAGGTCTGTGTGATCTGGACTGAGTCGTCATTATTTAGCTTGCATTAGAAGAGACGACACAAGTGTAAACGTGACCCATATGTCCACAGCAACACGACTGTAATGTATAAATGATTATGATGACAATTTTTTATTTCATTATTAATATTATTATTATTATGAAAAAAATCCTGAATGACATGAGAGGTTAAAAAAAGTATTATTTTTGAAAAATTTTATATGTACTAGGCTCGATACCACTTATTTATATCCGATACTGAAACCAATACTGCAGCCTCGAGGATCGGCCAAAACCGATCCTATACCGATGTGATCCTTTTTGTCACTCCTAAAGTTGTTAATATAGTACATGTAGACCATTTAAGATTACACATTTTTCCAGATGATATATTTTCCCAGAAATTATGACAATAAATTATAGTATCAGTGTTTATTATTCTATTCATCTATCATTAGCGCTACTATACACCTCTGCGGGTCATTAACATATGAAAAAGAGTTGTGTGAGCCTATGAAGGACACCTGCAACACATGCAAACCACCATGTTGACAGGGGTTTCAAGAGCCAAAGCTTTGTATTTATGTGTGAGAGTGTCAGCTCATCTTGCACAGGTGAACAGGCGCTAGTGGTATAATGTGGCTAATTGCTATCTTGGTTGACATTTCAAAAGCTGTAAACAAGTCAATGCACTCACCAGTATCCAAACTTTTTTGCTTGCTCATGGCAGCTACCGGAAGCTGGCTGTGTCGTTCACCTCGCGCCACTCCCGCTTTGTAACAGCGCAAACTCGGGTTGCTGTTCTGCCCACAGCAGGCTAATGCGACTACATTTCCCATGAGTCTAAAGACACACAAGCAGGAAGTCGTCCTGCTTCTGGTATAAAATTCTGGTATGAAAATGTCGATGTCCACTAGCCCGTGTCTTAGAATGTCACACAAAGTGAAGTTTAAATTATATTATGTCGTTTAGGTTTATGTATGAGATCGGACTCATTCTAATAAAAACAATCCGATACCGATCCAGTCTTTTGGCCTGTATAGAACTCGATACCGAGGATCAAATCGGACCATCCCTCATAAATAAATGCTACGTGTGCGTGTATTATTTAATTTACTTTCACTGATCTGATTATTTGCTTATTGTGAAAGTAGACCAGGATGTTGTTTTTTTTTTAAATCACATATACAATGAATGATTGGATGATGAATGATGGACTGAAATTCAATTGTAATACACCTCCAACCTCTGGTTTTGTTTGGGTACTTCCTTCTCAAAACACAAACACAAACATGTACGCACACAAAGGGAAGATCATCAAAACGTCAACATTCTTGCACTGACACTGGGCCAGAAAAGCTGGAAGCAAAGATGAACAACACCATAATTAAGACTAATGACTGCTTGTTTTTTTTCTGACTATTTGTTGTTGGTGAAAAGATAAAAGTCCAAAATGACTTAATTGAACCGCTGTCCTTAAACTGTGCTAAGTCAAAGATTGTGTAAGAAACCGCGGTGGTTTCCAGGCAAGTTACTGAGTAACAATGCATCAATATTTAATACTTTCTTCTTATATGATGTTTGAACACATTAGTTGTTATGAGTTGTTCAATTATTATTATTAGGTTAGTATTATTATTATATTATGATTAATATTATTATTTCCGTTTTCTGTTAAAAAAGGCACAATGGAAAATGAATAGATCATGATTATCTTTTAGTATGGTATTAGCTATATAATATTGTTCGTGTCTTTTAGCCTTAAATAACATATTGGCAGTGTTCATTGCTGTTTATTTATGGCATGAATGGCATACATCTTACATTGGGTGGTGGTTTTGAGGGGGGGGGGGTGAAGCTCGGGGTTCAAAAGTAAAGAAAAAAATGCTCTCCTCTGCGACATGGATGGCAAAACTGCCGCCCCAAGGGAACAATGATGAAATGAGAGCCCCCGTGCCAATCCCATGTTGCTTTCTACCACAAACCAAAAGGCAGCAAAGAACACATTAAAAATTTAAGAGCGCAGTTTAACTGCTTGATTCTTTTTAACTGTACTTAAATGCAATAAGAGAAATGTCCAAGGACAGTCCGCAGTGAATCATCATTACATGCCGATCGGTGTTTGTAAAAAAGAAAAAAAAAACGAGAAGGCAACTTCCACAATGGACCTCTGTGCAAGCTAAGACGGGTCATCAATCAGGCCAAGCAGCTTGGGGCTCCAAAAGCACCCAACGTTCTTACACTAAGGCAATCTAAGCTTCTTCTTCTGTAAATGTTATTGTATGAAATTGAAGTTTATAAGGTGTGAGCATTCCGAGGCAATTAACCGAATTAGTCAACAAAGTAGCACGAAGCCATTTCCGCAGTATGGAAGCGCATGTTGTGCAGACTTGAAAGGAATGTAGAGGTGAAATGGTTGATACTTGCTCCACAGAAAGCGAGCAGGTGGGCGGGGGGTTGTAGACTTTTGCACATGCAAGGGCCTCTTGGATGATGGATCCCAGCATGTATGGAAGTAAATATAAGCTCACATCGGAAAAATACTTATACTTGCCCAAGAGTGTGAAATAAGGTTCAAGAGCTCATTTCCTAGATAAGAGTATTTTCCTTTATGTTATGGCGCCTCAGCTTCATATCACCGATTTGAAAACACAAACCAAACATCCAGTACGTCATTTCCTTGAATAGATGTCATATCTCTTTAAAATAACAACTCATCATGAATATTTGTTTTCCCCTTGAGAAAGTTTAGACCTTCAGTTTGTAGGCTATCATGACCAATGAAGAGTTCACAGCCGAGCTCTGTTGCTAACCACGTCTGCCACATAGTTCTGAGGTTCGGGGTTTGAATCTCAGCTCCTGCCTTCCTGTGAGGAATTGACATTTTCTCTATATACTCCATCTTCCTTCCTATTGTTTCATGAACCCTTTCAGGGACAGCGGTCATTACGGTGGACAGCTTATCATGTTATCAGGTTACAGGTTATCATTATTGGTGCGTGAAAGGGTTAACATCTTAAAGACAACATCTTGTAGGTTTTTGCAACTTTCGTGTCTCAATGCCATTTTCAAGGTGTCGATTCGGCATTCAACATCAAACATGATGACAAAATCAGGCCTGGGTGCAAACCATTTTGGATTTAACTGTGTGTATATATAGATACATTGGTAATTTCCTTCAAAGATGTCAAAGAAAGTCAAAACCGTCTCTCCATGGCGTTTAATCCGGCATCTACAGATGGCCTCGCTGAGCAAATGACTAAAACTAAGCATCACCCATATGTTCATCTTAACCTTTTGTTTTCAAATCACCTCCCGGCATCGCAAAAGGCAGGCAGTCCCGAGATACTAATCTTAAAATAAAGACTGCAAAGGAGACAAGCAATAAAAAGAGAAGAAATAACACAGCTGTAAAGCCAGCCGGCCAGTTGCAATATAATGTGATACGTTTCTCCACGGTGCACAAGTATAAGGCTCCCTCATATTCACTGGCTTACCAGAATAGATGCTTAGACCTTTTTACAGTCGAATAATGACTACTCTATTTGGAAATAAAGCAAAACAAAGTTGAATAGTTGATTCCCTTTGTCATTAGGAGACTTTCTGAAAATGTTCCCAGCTGCCAGTCACATGTTCAAATCAATAATATGTCCTCTTATAAAGTGAAGATTAAAAGTGAGGTCACAACCAGTCGGGTTGCAGCTTCTCCATCTCTCGTCTTGCTGTCGTCGTATCACAGTCACGATTTTGGACCACGACTCAGATATGGTGTCAGTCAAGCAAACAGGGTTAGCTTTCAATCAGTGTCATGGGTGGAAGAACAGGAAGGCCTTTGTTCAAAAAAAAAAAAAAAAGCTTTAGTATCAGAGTAGAGAGAAGCCATTGTGCTTGGGAAACGCCTCCTTATGGTTCATGTCCTCAGATCGTAACGGATCCTCAGCCCCGGTTGAACAAATGCAGCCACAACTATACATGCCTTGCACTGGAGCTGCTAACTGGAAAGTCTACTTGATGAGATCAAGTCGACGGGAAAACAAGCATTCACGGTATGCTTCCATTTTAAAGAGCAGCTGTTGCTTAAAATCCTACAGTAGTCCACGTGATACCATCCACTGTGACTCATGACTGATTTTGAAATAATGCTCATTTTCTCTCATTGCGTCCTGCGAAACTCAACATTCAAAAACATGCTTTTACCATCACAGTCTACTGTCGGGCCCAGATGAAAACCAAAATAACCACAGCACCAAAAATGACTTTTCCTTTTTTTAATCTCACAAAAAATGAATGCTTCTGCTTCCTTGAAGATAGACAGAATATTCTAGAGGGGGGAGGGGGAAATAAACCCTGAATGCACAGTTTTCACGTTACAGACATCTCGAGAATATTTCACAGGTCATTTTAGGCACTTGGAATCAAAAACCAAAGAAAAAAAAATTCCCTTTCTGAGCAAAAAATACATCTTTGGTCCAGTATTTTACAAAAATTAAAAGCCAGAGTATGAAATAATATCAGCTTTAACGTTTGTCTCCTAAAGATTGTATTTCTATGAAAAGCTTCACAAAGACTCTTTTTTTTTTTTTTTTTTTTAAATAAAACATTATCGCTACATCTTTCAAAAAAATGACCAGCAATCTCACGGACGTTGCGTGTTGGCTCATTCGTATTTACTGCAAAGCAGGATTGTTTTGTGTGTTGGTTTCAATCGAGTCGCATTTGGCAAACTTGTTTGTTTTTCTCTGCATGTTCAGTCCTCTTTCTGCAAGAAGATACAAAAGCAATCCATCTTTGGGTACGTTAGCCTCAGCTACAGGGCAACCATTTCTGATAGGACGTGGCGCACGGCGACACGAGCGGCGCCTGCACATGTGCGATGTAGTAATTGCTGAAGTTAATGTCCTGTACGTAGGGCGCCGGCTGGTAGTAACACGTGACGTTGGTCACCGTGGGGATGGCATTCTGCTCGGCCAGCACCTTCAGCGCCAACATGGAGATGAGGCTGAGCGTCTGACGCCGCTCGTGACCCATCAGACACACGGTGCTCTCGTTCACCACCTGGTACAGCGTCATCAGGCACTCGTAGCGTTTGTGCTCCATGCCGGCAAAGTGGTTTTGGAGGTAAGCCTCCAGTTTCCTCTGCTGCTCGCCAATGTCGGAGAAGTCAATGAAGAAGCGCGAGCACATGTAGCGCTGCATCTGCTTCATGTCCGACTCGGAGGCCGCTCGGAAGCCCCGTACGAGCAGGTGGCAGTACTTCAATAAACCGCCCCCCCGGATCTCTTCGGGGCTTCTCGTGGCTATGGTCCTCTGACACAAATGATCCATGGCCTCCTGGAAGTTGCCGTACACGCTCTCGCCGACCACCGTGGGATGAAAGCTTTCTGACATCGGCGTCTCTGAGCAGCGGTCAAACAAGAGCAGAGAGTCGAGGCAAATCTGGAAGGAGTCCACGCTGAACTCAAACTGCCGCCTTAAAGAGTCCACAAATTTCAGCTCCACATTCTTGCCCGTGTTGTTGGACAGCGAGATGAGGCTCCAGCGGTCCGCATCATTACAGACTTTCACCAGTTTCTGCACGTAGGCCTCCTTGAGGGTCAGTGCTGTGATTCGCTCCCTGGACACTCCAGGGGGCAGGAAATCAAACAGGCAGTCCAACACCACATCCTTCACCAGTCGGAAGGCCTGGTCGTCCTTCAGAGACACGCCGAAGATCAGGTCCAGGTCCTTGTAGCCCAGCCCGGTGTCCTGGTGTAGCACGTGGCTGGCGGCCGAGCCGTTCAGCCGCACGTCTTTAACGCACACCCCTTGGTCCTCCAGCCGCGCCCGCACCACCTAGACGAGAGGCGCACACACATTAGATACGTGCATGGAAATACTGTACAATGAAATGGGCTGCCTTGTGAAGGCCAGATCAATACTTTTCTCTCAAAGTCCATTTCATCAGCATCGACTTTAGCCTAAATGAATGCAGAGGAGACCAAACACGGCGCGGCAGCCTCAAACTGTCATCTTATCACACGCACAGACAGTGACACGTATATGTTTGTGGGCGCCCTCCGCACTGGTGGGTAGTTGATGAGGAAACCTTTGCTTTGTGGCTTTACTTCTCAGCTTGTGGGTCTTTAAGGGTCATGTGTGTGTTTCCTTTCCTCTCCTCTCCTAGTGACCTGGATTATGGTTCAACAAAAGTGTTTCGCCTCATACGAAGAGGATTTACATCTATTTATCTATCTATTAAAAGGAAGAAGCTTATGATTGAAAGTCTACCACATCATGTGGACCTATTTATAAACTGTATACTCAACTATCCATGGCTCAGGAAGAGCTCATGATCTAAAAAGCAAACCACTTCATGTGTCATCTCTCCGTGGAAAGGAATGGCTCATGATCCAGTCACGATCCATCCATCTGTAAAACTACACGGGATTCATCACGGGTTTTCATTACAGACAAACGCAGACGAACACAATCCTAATTCTCCCCCATGGCACTGACCTATCAGATTAGAGTGTGTCAACTATCTCTTATGGCGATCACATTAAGACAGATTTAACTATTCCAGGTCAGCTTCCCGAAGAATTTTTTTTTTTTCTAAATGCAAGGAAACCCCTCACACAGCTCTTCACAGCTCATGATGACTCAGCCCAGGGGGAACGTGAACTCTGCCTGCAGTTGCACCGATGTCACATCCAAGAATGTGGACGCTCAGATTTACATTAGGCAACGCTTCTGCAGGGGGCTGCATGTGTGGCTCGCAGGCAGGCGGTGGAGGTGAAACCCTAGCAGGGACGAGACGCATGTCTTTCCTTATATAGTAAGAGACCATTGATAAAAGTGACGACTTGCGTAACAAAAGCTGGCTTGCTCTAAACGAACCAAACAAACACGTCTACATTATAAAACAATCTTTCTTTGACAGTAACACCTTGGACGTTTCTAATCCTCTAACACTGCATGGACCATCATAATGGAATTCCCACTCTACCCATTGTTCTAGCTAGTCATGACAGGACATTTACTTGGAAATATTCAAGACGTGATTCAAAAAACGTGAATCATTTCACCTTGGGGTCCGCATAAAAACATGCGTCTCCACTTCAGGGGGCTTCAACCTGCATTTAAGCTTCCTGTAACACTCAATGGAGCATTCATCTTTCCATAACCACACGCATGAGCTCAGAGCTTCATTCACTCACTGAGCTCATCGTCATCATGGGAATGAAGTGCAGCGTGACTATGAGGTTTGAGATGGACCATAAGTGGACTTTTGACTCATGAAAAGACACTTTGCAGATAGCCAACTGTCTGTACGCCCCCCGTAGCGCCCCCCCCCCCTCCACAAGGGGAGGGAAAATTGCATAAGTCAGCCACTGGAAATGGGGGGAGGTGGGGTATTTGAATTGCAGTTAAAGACAATCTCTGTGGTTCGTTTGTAAATGATATATAATCACGAAGACTGACAACTCCCGAGGAAATAAATTAAACAATAGAAAAAGATGGGAATAAGCCGTCGTAAGCCGTCGTGGAAATGTTATTCAAAAGGAGCAGGACAGAAGTGATAAGAATGTTCTGTGTATAAATGTGCGATTTAATGACACGCGACGTCGAAAACTTTGATACCCAAACGCCACTTCACAGAGAATTTCCATTTCGCTTACCTGAACAATCTGTCGGGGTCTCATGGACAACGTGGGGAAGTTTCCCCGGCCGTGGATGGGCACAGCTTCCCCCAAGATGGAATCCAAACGCTGCACCTGATCCCAGGACAAAACGCAGAAACGCTGGCTCTGCTTCGAGGCATCCCCGCACTCCATGCCGATCAACAGCCCCGCGAGACACACAAAAAAATGAAGCAGAACAAACTCCGGCGGGATATTTCACGAAGTGCGTCCCGTTACTGTCAGATGGAGTTCGGGGGAGGAAGCGTTGGGTCAGCTGGTCGCCGAGAAGTCCGCCCTACGTGCTCAAACGCCGATTCATAAGGAAGGTCCCGTGTGTTTCAAAACTCCTCCCTTATTAACATACGGCGCCCTGATTGGTTGCCGGTTTTGGTCATTGAGCAAAGCCCTGGTGGAAACACACTGCTGACGTCACTGCTGCGCCTCCCTCCTTCCCCACTTTCTCCACAAGGCATCGATGACACTTTCGCAACTTTCCTATGCTTAATTAAAAAAAAGAAAAAAAAAGAAAACCCTGGCTACAAATATAACTAAATACTTTTATTATAAACTTGTTTTGGAAACGTCTTAGTAAATCGTAAAACTCATACATTTTCCCCTCTCAGTGTCATAGATTACGCAATCAGATTTAAAACACGAGCACGCGCACACACGTACGCACGCGCAGCCTGTCTGCCCATCCTCAAAAGTGCATTGTGGACCTGATGGAAGTTGAAATAGTTCAACGACCACAGTTGAAACTCAAATGATATGCTATATCGACAAATTTTTGTCCAATTGAAACTACAGTGGATAACTTGTATTTCTTAAAGAAAATGTCATTTTACTGTATTTTTCAGTGTTTTATATTGTATATTTCATGTCGGACAACGATATTCCTGCATTGCCAGAAATTACGTACTTTGTCTGGCAAAATGCGCAGCGCGGCCAATAGTCTACAGTTTGTAAAAGGTAACTTGACCATTCTCACTTCACGCTGCTATATTACCTGCGCCTGACAAAAGAAGGAAAAAAATCATAGATGTGGTTTCCCTTACCATCGAGTCACAAACCTTGAATGTTGCTTTTGTTGTTTTCCCGAACTCATCAAAATGTTAATACTTGAATTAAAATGTATTCATCTGTGACACTCAACATGGCAGCCTCAGCCCTCGTCTTACAGCGTAGCTTACTGGTCACTGGGTTCCCAAGTTCACGGCGAACACGACACAAAAAACCCTTTCAAAAACAAGGCACACTATTTTTAAAAATAACTATATTTTAAATGTGGAATGACTTGTCAAGTCATGGAGTTGAAATGAACGTCAAGTCTCCTGATTGCCAAGTCAAAGTTACGTCGAGTCTTTCATTATTCCATAAAATAAGCGACTCGAGTCGAGTCAGATGACCCTCGTCCCCCAAGTCTACCGACATAGCCTACTGAGCTAGTCGTGTTTTTCTGAAACATGGGCAGTTATCCAATGAAAGACAGCGAGATTAGGCGAGTGTGCATTTTGACGGAACGCCCACGAACACTTTTATCCAGTTTCACGTCTTAGACAAGAACTCATACGCCTCTGATCATGATTTCCTCATCCACGAGCCATGATTACCTCATCACCATCACGTTGTCGGCAATGCAAAAATCGTCCATCGTCATCATCGTTGAACTAAAACAAATTCATTCAGCCATCTTCAACATCACTTAACCTCATTAGAGCCGCGAGTGAGCTGGAGCTTATCCCAGCTATTGTTGGGTAAAATGCACGGTACACCCCGGACTCATCGCTGAGATTGACAGTCAATTGCAGCATTGCCCCAGAGTCATCTAAACAATAATGCAATGACATCATCACGGAATGGCAGTGTTATTTATCAACTGATACATTGAACATCCCCTGAAAATTGCTGTGACGCTGTGTTGTTGAAGCTATTCAACGTCTTGCATGGCTAAACAGTCTTACAAAAAAAGCTTGCTCTGAAGTTGTTCCAAAACGACTTGCTACTTAGGCAAACTCCACGCTCAACCTTTATTGACTCAAGGGATATTTGCAGAGCATGCTGGATGTTTTTTTTTTGTTTTTTTTAACGTCTGCAACGCCCTGCTGCATGACCATATCTGCAGGCGTCTTTGGCACCACATGGAAGAGAAGAGTGTTAAAAGTGTTGCTCTGCGTGCCAAACGTCTTCATTTCTCCACCCTTTTTAAAATCACTTCCCCCCCAACCTGTTGAACAAACAAGACCGGAATTGGATTCATAAGTGTATGTATTTATCAATTTTTTTAGTTACGTATTTATCTTTTAAATCATTTGCACATCATTTCGTGTATAATCATAAAATCATTAAATCCATCCATTTTCTACACCGCATTTTGTGTGCTGGAGCCTATTCCAACTGACACCTGGCGAAAGCTGTGGTACACATCATCTGAAGATGGAGATCTTGCAGTTACCTATCAACCTAATTGCATGCGCCAATATCCTGCATGGATCCCAGCGATTCTGTTATCCTGCAAGCATGTACAACGCGAGTTTCTCATGCAGTAAACTCAAAGGAGCGAGGGGAGCCACTTCCATTGGTCGGGAAACAAGCCGGCTGTGTTCACTCCCGTAACGGCGCAAACGCCCATTTGTACCTGTGTGCACTCTACGAAAATACCATAAGGAAGAAAACTCAAACCATGTGCACAGTTAGACTGTGCTTTCCACTACACTTGAGCTAGGCACGAAAATAGAATCTTTCTACTCACACTCACAACCAAGGATAATTTAGAGTCTTCAGTGAACCTAACATGAGTGTTTTTGGAATGTGGGAGGAAAGTAGAGTACCTGGAGAATGGGGAGAACATGCAAACTCCACACAGGGAGCCCGGAGCCGAGATAGAAATGAATAAACAATTCTAAGAATTATTTGTATTATTCCGTCTGCAAAAATGCAAAATCTACCAGTCGAGTCACTGCCCCTAGATTTACATGAAAACAGATCAAACCAGAAATTGCTCTTGCATGCATTTCAAAATATTAGAAGTCTAGTAGTATGGATTAGCAAAAATATTTGTCCGACTCACTTTGTTGTCACTCTTATTAACCCCTTCATGCACCCTGTAACCTGATTACATGATAAGCTGTCCACTGTAGTAACCACTGTCCCTGAAAGGGTTAATTGCAATACACCTTTTAGTGGAAACTAGAAACACAAAGTGCATGCATGTAACAACCAGATTGACATTCATTTTCTAGCCCGCTGTTCAGAGTTTCTGTATACGGCAAATGTACTATATGCGCGCTAAACGTTGCTTTGCTTTCGTCTTTCCTTGACATGGACGAACCACATCTTCATCATCAAATTGCATAGTATGACCATGTGTTCAAATCACAATTACCTTGACTAGGATAATAATACCAACACACTGTCTTGATAGACACTGTTAGAGAGATAAGAATTAGTTTGCAATGGTCATGCTGATAGCTTCCTCACCAATCAAAAGAAGTATTCTTATTTTTGAAAAGAACAAATTTGGGATAAAGTTCCAAACATGTTCATGGAATGATCTAGATTGGTGGGTAAAAGCGATGACGTTATGGTACATAGATTCTTGTGTATAAAGCAATTCTATGCTCATGAAGAAACTGAAATGAGTTTGTTATATTTGGTAGAAAGTGAATGGACTTAAACCGAGAACAATTTTAAAGTCGCGTTCGCACTTTGTGAGGCTTAGTGTTGTTCAAGCCAAATATGCATTATGTCTGAAAGAAGTGACTCATTTCATTATGTCTGGAAAGCATAATGAACCAATGAATCACCTGAAAAGCATCAACGGTAACAATCAAGTAGTTTAATGACTATCCATTATAAACTTCAAGCAGCAATCCACCTCTAGCTTTGTTGTTAGGTAAGTATTTTTTATTTTTTTACATGTTGACAATGTCAAACAGTAAATGCTATGACACTGATAGTAGCATTACACACACACACACACACACACACACACACACACACACACACACACACACACACACACACACACACACACACACACACACACACACACACACACACACAAACACAAATCATTTTTATTATTATTACATTTTAGGTAGTAGCAGATGGGCCAAGGAAGGATGCACTGCATTTTGATGAGGATATGGATATAGGTGCAGGTATAGGAAATGTCATCGTTTCAGTGTTGATGGCGTCAATGGAACTGTCTCCCCGCCAATACATTAGGATCATAATGGCGCAATAGTTCGGAGAGGTCTGCGCCATAATGAGTGATACTCTGGTTAGGAACAAAAACAACTCTGATGGTGACTTTAGACGTCTTCATAAAAGGCCAAAAGAAAAAAAGAAAAAAGAAAAAGGGGGGGAAAAAAAACAAGATTCAATGAAAATAAAAATTGGAATAGCCCGAGAAGAAACTGACTTAATTTGTAAGGAATGGAACAAGTGATTAAGACTCTTTTCCTAAAGCTAACCTAATTAGTTGCTCATTTCTTCATTCTTTTCCTTTGGCAGCTTTAAATTCCTCTCATGAGTGCTTGGTTCATCTTATTCCAATGCACAGGCACGGGTTATGGGTACAAATGAATTTGGTCCTTCTCAAGGAATAATGTCGGACTCTGAAGACAAAATGAATGTACTAGCAGGAATAAATAAAGATCAATGAAAGTGCACTATTCCAATTGGGATCATTTGGGGTTGTCGTGAGCTGAAAAGATTTGGGAAACAAATGTTTGAATACAGTCTCGTTGCTTGGTTAATCATCTAAAAGTCTGCACGCAAGACGATAAAATATGTGGAAGGTGATACTGTAAAATTCACTGAAATCCAGAAGCTGTCTGTGTTTACACTATGATAGGTTGCAAATAAAACTATCAAATGCCGCTCGGCAATAATCCCCATTTATTGACCTTTACTGCATATAGCATTAAGTTGACAAAAACAATCATTCCTATGCTCATAAGGGTTTATGGTGAAAAGGCTCCACCGTATTGACCTTTAAGCTTCTCTTTTTCCAGATCCCTCCCTGTCTCACATAACTCATACTTGTCCTCTTACAAGTCCCGGACTATAAAGTGCATTGATTCTTGCTGGAGAGAAGCCAAGATGAAAGCCACCAAATGAAGGTGAAAGCCTCCCTAATGATAATTCCAACACAAAGGCAGACATTATGAGCTGACTGTTTTCTTTCCCAATGAGCAATGCAGGGGGTCAGAGTGATTTCCTCCTTTAAAATGTCCCACATATTAAAAGAATAAAAATAGAAAAATAGGCACTCCTATCAGTCCCCACAACACATAAGTGCACCTGTAAAATGTTTACGAGGGAGTGAAGTTCATTTTGGGATTGACTGGTGTTAGCTTTTAGTGACGCTGCAATAAAACAGATACACAGAAACACATGCTCTTAAGCACTTGAGCACACACACGTCATAATATTTTCCTCAAACATGTGCGCACATCCAGGAGGACTAGTTGGTCCCCATGGAAGATTTTGCTCCTAATCCTCACAACATCATCAAGTCACCATGGCAACAGCATCCGTCTGTGTCATTTGGACAGATGCGTTGTCAGTCTGATGCTTGCGGCAGGTGCCGGCGCGAGACGACCACTACGTCATGACACTATAAATAACACACCATGTGGCAGCTGCGCATCCTGGGAAACGAAACGTACATTTCACCTGAATGTGAAACACTTAGTGAGAGCACAAAGACGGTAGATAAATATTAAGCCACTTGACATTATCAGGTTTCTTCATTGTCCCATGGCGGAGTGAGTCAGGCCATGTACACACTATCATGAGCGGTTTTACATTTGCCATGCTTTTCGAACATTTGTCCACGTACAAACCTAAGTTTTAAGTCAATAGAAACCATGTTTGGCAATGAACAATAAATGGATGTCAACCCTGGCGGTTCGGGCAGTGAGGGGCAACATTCTATGAGGATCTCTTTTATTTTTGTTAAGAAGGGGTCAACAGAGAGCAAGGCGCACTTCATAGTGCGAATTTTTATTCATGTTTCCGGGCAACGACCAGTCCGTCAGTTCGGAAAGCGGTGGGCAACATCGTTGTTGTGTATCCTGTATAGTTGCTAAAAGGCGGCCATCAAGATAAAAACACAGCAGTAAACTAACAGCTCTCTCTTGTGGTTGAGAGGAAAGAAATGTCATCTGTGCTGTATGTTGCACAGAGAGCACATTTGACAATAAAGTTGACTTGAACTTGAACTTGAACAGGGTTGCACCACAGGGCACTTTCATGCACCGCACCGCTAGAAAACGGCGGCCAAGAATATGTTTTGTTATTTTTCGCGAACTACATGAGCTAGAAGTTACCATCGTTCACTCAACGACCGGTAGTCAGAACTAGCAAGAACACGGACAGCAAGGTTACAAGTTAAGACTATCCCGATCAGGAAATGTTGGCTAACTTCATGAATTATAATTGCAGCCTGTCAAGACCATGCTTTCATGTCATCTTGAGTTACTAATTGTATGCTTCAAGCAAGAATTAGCAAACCTCGACACAAAACCATGCCAGTCTGCAACAGTAGCCTCTGATGATGTTATTTATAGACTGACTGCCTGAAATGTGGCGTAGTCCTCTCCATTGTTTTGTGTCTATAGATCAAAATGAAGACGTACATTGACACGCGCATGTTGTCTTACTGCATTTGCTTATTCGTGCCACTTTTGTATTGTTTTATTTTATTACAAGTATTCATTATTTCTTTTTATTGTTATTATTTAGTGCATTCGTTTATTGTATTCCAAACACCTAATCAGGGAATTACAGCGCTGCAAATTAGCTAAATCTTCACTTGAATGTTGGAACATTGTCTTTTTTTTTTAAAGGCTGTATGTTGCAGTATATGTATCGTCTCTTTTAAAGAAACAAACTCATTTTAATTTCAATCTCATTCAAATACCAATTAATACACACACAAACATTAAGCAGGCAGCTGTTTTTCATCACAAACCTGATGATCCAGTGGTTGTGGATGTACATACCTGCATAATCACTGTCTGTGTCTCTCGCTCTGGATCTCATGCCCAGCCTCTTGACTCTCAGGATCTTTATCTGTCCCTCCTTCCCTTCCTGTGTCCTCTCTCTCGGTCTCCCAAGTCCTCTGGTACGGAAGAGGGGAATTGGCAATGTGGAGTAAATATTTTTGACTGGCAAATACGTTTGAACGTATTTGTAAGTACATGCAAAAGTATTTGCAAATATGTTCAAATGTACTGGTACTTCCCAATACGGTCGAACGTACTTGTAGGCTAAAAATGTAGCATTTTTGTTCCCATAATGCCATGGGGCGTTGACTTTATTTGTCATTTTTACGGTTTCATTATTATGTGTGCAATGCGTGAGCTCCGCTTGGCATTTTTTTTTCCCATAATGCCATGTAGTACTAACTGACGTACGTGCATATCGCATGGCATTAGGGGGGAAAAAAGCAGAATGGAAATTATGCACTGCAGATTGAATAAATCAAGCTTAGCTTTAGTTTATTTTAGTTTTTAACATTTAGCCAACAAGTGCATTCAAACATACTGTATTTGCAAATAGATTTGAACGTTTTTGCAAATACATTTTAAAGTACTTGCAAATATGTTCAGTGGTGCTCATAACTTGCTGCTCTTCAGCTCTAGTAACACCAACATCTGGCAAAATGTCATTGCCTGGCTCATTGTTATTCCTCTATGTGCTGCAGAAATATTTATTTTCTGTTTGAACTATAGAGAAAAAGTAATAGAGAGGAACCCATATTTCAGTAACCCAGTCTATAAATAACAATTATTATGATAGGATACTGTTGTAAGCCTGCTTGGTTTTGTGCTATGGTAAAGTTAATGTTTAAAACTAATGTTAGCTAGAAGCTACATGTCTGTAGCTATAGAGTATTATAGTACGGACATCTGGTCTCCGTGTGATGACAGAAAAATGTGTTTATCCAACAAGATTTGGAAAATACAGATTTTCAGCATTAGAAATACATTGAAACCGGAGATAAATGTTTTTATTGTGGGTGTTTTGGTCTGTGTCTGTTACAGTTTTGGAGATATGACATGCCAAATGAACTATGCTTGAGTCAAAGAATTTCACATGTGCAATATGAAAGAATACCCTACCTATAGATGATACATATGAAACAGCTGTCGCTAAAGGCTAACACTACATTCTTTTGGTGTTATTTTTAGAAGGACTGAACTGTTCTGTAGCTGTTTCATATCTGCCATCGATACATAGGTCGTCTTTCACATTGGATATTTAAAATTCTTTGACTCAAAAAAAAGTTCATTTGGCACATCAAATTACCAGAAATGTGCAGACAAAAAAAGACCAAAACATAATTCTATTTACTGTAGTGAGATGTACATACCGTGTGCACTGTATATGTTTATGGAGTCTCTCTTTTCTCTCCTCAACTGCTCAACAGCCTGCCATGACTAGATGGGAATAGAAGGAAAGATCATTACAATGTATTTAGTGTTAAATTGAAAACTTACATTTCACATAAAAACATTTGGAGCTACCAATTGAAATAATCCAAACACTATAATATTGGACAAGGATACTACAGTAATGCATGGAGTAGTTTTATCTCATTTGGTTCAATCGATTCCGCGCTATTCTTAAAGTTAATTCAGTGCATACTGTAGGCCAGTCCCAAGCCTCGGATAAATTTACTTAGTCATAATAACTTTTACAGTAACTAACCAATTTCTACCACTACAGCATGCAGTTTGCTTGGAAGCGAAGTTAAAAAAAAAAACATCTTCCTTGACGTGTTATGCGTTATGTGGTATTTGGGCTGCAGTATCTCTTTTGAGCCATCATTTTTTTTTTTTTATATGAGAGCTAGCTGTCTCCCCCCCGCCTACTGCCCAAAGACAGCTGGGATAGGTTCCAGCACCCTTTGTGAGGATAAGCGGATTGGAAAATGGATGGATGGATGAGAGCTAGCAGCTAGCGAGCTCGCTAGCTAGCTATCCGTTAGCTTGCTTGCTGGCTCGCAGACTGGTGGATCGGCAGCAGGGCCATCCAATTTTTCACCGCCTCGCTCCTTGCGCCGTACCTTGGTCCACAAAACAGAGACACTTCAGGGAGAACTATTTATTACACAAGGTAGTGGCTAGCTCGTAGCTCCAAAATGCTGTCGACTGGCAGCGGGGTCGTCCAAGATGTTATCACCGCTGTGTCGGTGTGTGTGTGTCTACATAACAGACACTTCAGGGAAAGTTAACTATTTATTAAACATAGCAGCACAAGTTATTGAGATCATAGCTCACACTGCAGATATACTGCGTGTGACTTTTTATGATTTTTCTTTTTTCATTTACATTTGGCAGGCTTTTTAAGGGCACTCAAGTGTGATGTGTCAATTTTATAAGACTTTTTTTCCACTTTACTGCATCTTTAACAATGTCAGGTTGAGTCATCAGGCTGAAACTTGAAATCAAGGGTGTTAGGTTTAATCTAATTAGTGGTTGTGCCCCACGGGTAGGGTGTCAACTAAAAGCAGAAGCGAAATTTTGGAAGGAGCTCGATGAAGTACTAGTTCAAAGAATGCCAGGCAGACAAAAGAGTCGTGACTGGTGCAGATTTTAATGATCATGTTGGGGAAGGAACTTTAAAGGGACGCTGGTGGACTTTGCCAAAAGGGTGGAAATGGGTGTAGCGAACACTTTCTTCCAGAAGGGGCGGCACCGTAGGATGACCTAGAAGAGCTTAGGTAGAAGTACACAGGTAGATTACATCTTGTGCAGACGATGTAATCTGAAGGAGATTATTGACTGTAAGGTAGTGGTAGGGGAGAGTGTAGACAGACAGACAGCATGGTGGTGCGTAAAATGACTCTGGTGGTGGTAAGGAAGATGAAGAAGACAAGGGCAGATCAGAGACCCAAGTGGTGGAAACTACGAAAGGAAGAGTGTTGTACAGCTTTGTGGTGGTGAGACGGGCTCTCGGGAGGCAGGAGAAGCTTCAACAAGACCACTTCAGCCAAGGTGATCAGAGATACAAGCATGAGAGTAATTGGTGTATCTACTGGCAGGAAAAGGGAGAAGCTGCCAGCCAAGAGCGCTAGACGAAGACAGAAGAGAGGGCTGATACGGTAGATGTAGTGAGAGAAGACATGAGGGCAGACGGTGTGAGAAAGGAGGATGCAGAAGACACGCTTAGATGAACACCGATGACACTCTGTGGCAACCCTTAACGGGACAAACCGAAAGGAAAATAAGTATTAGCCTAATAACAGGACTGCTTTTGGAACCTGACACTGTTTTACCCATATTCAATGTGGCCAAACCTTTTGCTAATAATACTCGAAGATTTGGCTGGCAACCGGTTCAGGGTGTCCGCCGCCTACTGCCCGAAGACTGCCACATTTTTGTATGCAATGTTGCATTACATGGCTTGAACAATGGTGACTGATTAGAATCAAGATTAATTGGTAATACGAATCAGTCGCTCAAGACAGAATGGAAGATAGCTAACATACGTTACCACCATCACTTCAATGTCCCTGTAGTATTCAATTGTTACAAGCTGCTTAACGACGGTTGTACTGCACTTGCTACACGCGCTCACCGTTTCTCCTCAGTATGAAAAGCATGCATCTGCGGTAGCTCCTCTTTTTGCCCGCTGTTGCTGTCTTCACCTGCATCAACCTGATGTTGCTGAAGCATGACTGCCACAGGGAGGAGTGGCAGCAGGAACTCTTTAGGTGAGATTCCCTAAATGTCTTGACATGCAACTTCTCTGTACCCCCTTTTTTTTTGTTTCTTTCTCTATGTCGCCACTCCTTCGACACACACATCTTATACAAACTATGTAATGAAAGTAGCTGGGGTAGTGACACGGGACTAAGCAGGTAAGGGGCGAGGCCACTTTTGTACTTTCGTCGAACCTCGTAACAACATACCTCGAGGGGCATAACGAATCTGTACGTTATAATGGCAGTTTGTCGTAACTATTTCCTATAAAATGGCCGCCAAGTACGATGTATTATACAGTATGAACATTTATAAATGTATAAAAATGTCAATTACAAATATGCGTATAGAGAATGAAGAAAAATGATTTTATAAGACATGAAACAAACAACTGTCGCGTTCCTGCTTCATCTCTGAAAACATTTGGTCAGCAAATGAAAAGTGCCTTCGCAAATTTCGGATGTGCCGCATCCGAAATCATCTGTTGGCCTCGAACTCTGCCATTATTTTGTTGCCATTACGGATGATTGTCGAAATGACCGACGTTGTCAATTCATAGTCTCGGTTGAGCGTTGTCTGGGAGACTCGCTTTCGAAATCGAGAGACAATTTCAGCCTTCGCTGACAGCGAAGTTTACCGGACATGTTTTCAGACCACGTGCTCGGGACCGTGCCGTGCCTCCGGAATTACAAAAATGTACGAGGCGATCAGTAGCGTTGCTAAGCAACAGAAGGAAATCCCACACTGTACATATTAATGCTAACAAATCTAATAGGCTGACAAAAATAAACTATGTCCAAGTAGAAACGACTTAAAGTAAACAGGAATAAACAGGAACAAACTATGCGTGCTGACACAATTACCGGCACTTTATAATAATGTGGTCACATAAATGTATAATTGCTATGGGGTGTAACCATTCAGCATGTCCAAATTCTTGGCTGTACCTTAAGGTCACGGTTGACTTCACTTTCACTTCGGCAAAGGCAAAACAAGAGGCAAAAAAAAAAAAACACTGCTTATCTTTTTGTGAAAACAGAAATAAATTGAATTGCATAGCATGGGAAGGGAGGCTGCTTCAAAGATTCACTGCTCTTTACATTCATGTCATACCGTTTCATATGGCAAGTTTGACATTCAAGGCAAAAATGCATGTCAAGAGCTACTACGGCTTCCGCGATGCATGACGTCTGCCAGAAGCTGAGCAGAGCTCTGTTTGTTCACAGACTGGACGTGTGGCCAGAGCGTGAAGCGGAAACATATCAACAAAAGCTGATTGCTTGTGTTATATTAGGGAGGAAAAAAAACATTTTGGGCTGCCCAAGAGCAATTTAGTATTTTCAATATTTTGGTATCAGTTTAACTATACTGTAGCTCCAAAAAAAAAAGAAAATACATAAATCCACGTTTTTGTATTTAGTACATGGCTTTGAAAAAAAAAAAAAAATTAAATAACGCGTTTTGACCAGAAGTCAAGACACACACACACACACACACACACACACACACACACACACACACACACACACACACACACACACACACACACACACACACAGTAATTACGAGTAAGGCATGAAGTTACAATAATAAAGTTGTAATATTAGGAGAAAAACATTGAATAAAATAAGAAAAATGTCATCACCTCACAATACAGTTTTATGAGACAAAGCTAAAATACCACCACAACAAAGATGTGATATCCTTATGACCAACAGATTGTATTTACGGCATCCACTGATCGGTTTTGTGCAAAATGCGGTTTCACTAAAGCAGGGAGGCCGTGTGGTTGACCCCAAGGACCACATGAGAAGCCTGCAACACAAGCCTGGTCTAAAAATAACCCAGGAGTGATTGGACTTTGCGATTTAGGAACGTTGTTGTAGTAGTGATCACTTGTAAAGGGAAACAGGTGCAGAGATTTAGAGAAATAAAGTGTTGCATATTGATTTTTATCCCCTTAAGTCAAATTATTGTCATGAATCATGAACAGGCTGCAAGCCTTCATCATAAATGAAAATAATTATCCATCCATCCATCCATTTTCGGATCTGCTTATCATCACAAGGGTGCTGGAGCCCATCACCGCTGTCTTCGGGCAGTAGGCGGGGGACACCCTGAACCGGTTGCCAGCCAATCGCAGGGCACACACAGACGAACAACCATCTGCGCTCACACTCACACTCACACGTAGGGACAATTTGGAGTGTTCAATCAGCCTACCATGCATGTTTTTGGAATGTGGGAGGAAACCGGAGTATCCAGAAAAAAACACACAGGCACAGGGAGAACATGCAAACTCCACACAGGAAGGCCGCAGCCGGAATTAAACCCTGCACCTCTGCACAATGAGGCTGATGCGCTAACTGGTCGACCACCGGGTCTCCCTAGAAAATTACATATAATTAAAGGTAACACTGGTCAATAAATGTTTATTTTTATTAGAGGTGCAAGTTAAACGTTTCTACAGTAGATGCTTCTTTTTTTTTGCACCGATTAAGAATCTGCTCATTTTTTCTGTGGTACATCAATACAATATGTCACAGAGTAATATATTCCATAAAAGTTATGAATTCAAGGTTGGCTTCAACAATGCGAGATTTTTCTGAAACGGCAGAGCTATCAATGACAAAGCATTGGAAAAATCCATAGTGCGCAGTCTTTTATATGTCAAACTTTAGACCAGGGGTGTCAAACTCATTTTTGTCACGGGCCACTTTGTAGTTACGGTTTCCCTTGGAGAGCCGTTATGAATTTTGGGAAACCATATAAATGTTTAATCGCCTCCACATATTACATACACAGCGCACAACAAATTGATGGATAACCAGTTTTAAAATCAGAAGTCAAGAATGATGACTGTTATTGTGGATTACATACGACTGTGAAATTTTGGTTCAGACTTGAGCAAGGATCACAGAACTTGACATGCTTGATTTGCTTTTGCGGGCCACATAAAATGATGTGGCCCAGATCTGGCCCCCAGGCCTTGACTTTGACAAAAAAAAAAGAGAATATATCTCAAAAACCTGACGTGCTTGAAGAAAAAGCCAAGACATTTTGGAATTCAATGTCAGACATACTTTTAGGGACACTTAAAGCCATCTCTGATTAAATGTTGCTGTTGAGCAGTGAGAATTTGAACACAGTGTACATTTCAGAGTCGTGCGTTCCGTTTCAAACAGGTTGGTGACCCCCTGCACTAAAGTCATGACACGAGAGTGACTGGATCCTCTGTTTATCCCTGACCCGACATCCTGCCTGATCCGTGACAAGTGACACTGTGGGTCTACTAGGCGCGGTGAGGTTGCTCCTATTTAAACACACCCTAGGCAAATTGGCTATTTAACCCTTCCCGTCTCAAGCCTGAGGAAATATTTGGAAATTCTCAAGCATTGAGCGCAGAGCGATGAAGGGACCCCCCCCCCCCGTCATCTTCCGGAGGAGGTTCACGCAGGAATTACAACCTTGGTTCCATCACAACCTGTAGGTAAACAATTTTCACCAACGTCAGTCGCAGAAGTATTTCATGTCTTTCCACATATCGCATACATGTTATACACGAAGAACGAGTCTTAGCTGTAATTGGCATTGCATTGACCTGTTACCGGAGCTCCTCTAATTACAGCACCTCTGTCATGACATTGTGTAACTACAACGCTCCTTCCACTGTGTACATTGTTTGGAGAGATACTGAGACGCCGCGTTTGTTTAGTGGTCCCTTCAGCCATGGCACCTGCTCTCCAAAAGCAGGTTGAGTTGACCACTCCACCGAGGACATCCGGACCTACGCTTGTTGTCTTATCGCACGCAGAGAAGGCGCGATAAGAGCCTCCATTTACTTTTTACGGGTTGCCCCCAGAAGACAAATCTATGGGAGAGCGGAGGGAGCTTGCGCAAGTAGGCCACGCTGCTGACGTCAAGAGTTTCTGCTTGACTAATTACAGACGTGCTCGGTACTGTGTTCACAACAAAGGGGATTTTCTCCAAACTAGTAAAGTAAGATTAAAACCTGTCATTAAAAAAACAAAACAAAAACAAAAAGTTCATAGAAATGACTTGTGTTTTTGCGCGCCTCATTTTCTCACACGTTTCATGATACCAGGATGTACTAGTCAATCCTATTTCTTGTTAAATCTTTAGTACAAAAGGTGATCCCCCCCCCCAAAAAAATATGATGAAAAAGTGATTTCGGTCTAATAACATAGCCAATGCTCACTTGAAAGATCTCAATATTAATGAGATGTGTAAAAACTCTAGTTGAACTTTTTAACCCCCCGCAGGGTGAAAACATGACATTCATAAGCATTGAAAGGAATTTGGGTGTTAGAATATGCTCACACACAGTCAAACACTCGAATGCGGCTTGCATTTCTGAGGAAATTCCATCCAAATATGCCAAAAGGAAAGCTGATTTGGACTTGGAATCAAAAATTGGAAGGCAAAAGAGCTTTGTGAAAATATTTCTTCATAAAAATTCAATTGAGATCGAGTAGTATAAGTATTCTACACAAATTCCCACGACAAAAATGTGTCATGGTGTATGGGCAAGGCAGCTTTAGTTATACACAAGATAACTCAATGCGCTCTACACTATTAAACTAATTACAAAAAAGAATGTACATTGCAAGAAAAATGATCAGAAAGATCAAAGTAGAGTTTTTTAATCTGGATTTAAAAACAGTGACATTTGGAACCGACTTCACTTCTGTTTGAAGCTTATTCCATTTGTGTGCAGCACAATAGATACTAATTGAATTGAGTCAGAGCCCAACTGGGATTATAACCGTTAGCATTTCTTTAACGTTCACGACCTAAACCGAATAGTTTAGTGATTTACGGAGCAGTAGCAGAACTTTAATGTCTATTCCACAGCTGACCGTGTAAAGCCTAAAGAATAGACATTCTAGCCCTGCAGGAAGCAGTCACAGCTCTGACTAAGCTTCAAGTGCTGACAACCGATACTAGTTAGCAAGGTAAAAGAACTTCTCTTAAAAAAAATATATATATACATATATATATTTGAACAAAGGGAATCCCAATCCATCAAATTACTATGATAATAATATTTACATTTTTGAGCATGGATACCAACAAATCTGGGGAACATATAATTAAAAAGAATTATCCGATGTATTTTTTTGCATGTTAATCTAATGCCCATTATTTTTTCTCTCCCTCGGTATTCTGACTGCGATTAAATATGCAATAATTTTTTTCAATGTCCTCATCCCATAATTTTTTAAACAACACAAGCAATAAATTATTCCGTAATACAAAAAAATATGTGAGATTTAGTTTTGGTTTTATGGGTTAGGTTTATGCAAAAATAAAGGCAAACAAACCAGGAATTAAAATTGAAAATGACAGTTTACCAACTGACCAAAATCAAGCAGAGTCCCCCCAAATAGCAGCCTGTGCGATTTGAAAATTACCATAGCGTCGACATTGTGATGTCAATTAGAATTTCTTTCACGGTTTGGCCCAAGTTTGAATACGTTGGAATTTTGATCAATACATTTTGTATTTTATTTGCCTACAACTCTCAAATATTCATATTTCAAGCGATTTTTAAAACTTTATTTTTAACACAACACCCTGTATTTTGTCACAGTCATGATTTCATGCCTTGGGATGCATAGTTGAAATGCACCGAAGCACAACGGTCAAATATAGTGTTGGCCTATTATGTAACAACGGTTAATTTTACCCGTGGGGAAAAAAAGCCCCCGACCCTTTGGAAATACGCTGTGGCGACTGGTGATGCCTTTATAGAAAAAAGAAAAAAATATATAAAGCAAACAGTGGTCTAGCAAGACAAAATATTCCTTCAGCGGTTGTGATCAAATTCACAATAAATCAACTCTGGAGCTTTCATTCGGGACATCAGAGAAGTGAAGAGACTCTGGCTGAGTGTCAGGCGCATATTTTATTCATGTGAAAAGTCTCTTAGCTTCCCCTTGAAAGCCAAAAAGATCGCGAAGCACACATGTGGACGCATGAGTTATAGAGGAGGCTGTGTCAAAGAGAGGAATGTATAGCCTCGACCATAAAATTCGCTGAGCTCGCGCTCTCTGGGGATCTTCTTACTTGGACAGACTCCTTAAACAGGAGCTCAAATCATACAATACTCATAATGACCCTTAATGTAACTGTGTATGTTTTTTTTTTAACTCTCAAATCCTGCACAAAAGAAAACAAAGCCTATGTTGCATTACTTTGCACTCTATGTGCTTCTGTCCAGGAGCCCTCCAGACAGCTATCCACAAAGCTCAGACACCAGGCCAAGAATATCATTAAAATGTAAAAATAAAATACACGGCTTATGCCATTTTTCCCCAACACGTGATCTCGGTGCGGGATGTTGCAGATGAAAAACTTCCAGAAGTGGAGCACCGAGTCCTTTCAACTTCTGCAGAGTTTACCAGAAGTGAGAGGGGAACCCCTATTTAGCAAGGAGCTCTGGTTTCATTCCCAGAAATCCCGCACCCCGTTGGCCTCCTGACGCCGGGTGCCTAACTCCCGGCTTGAGGAACACATGGGAGCCACTCAAATCAGCGGGATGTTTCCAGATAAATTCCCTCAAAAACCATATCTGTTAACATCATCCCAGCGCAGGTTGGCTTAAAATGATTTTTAAGAGCAGAAGCACATTTTTCCAACCTCGCAGTTTAAACAGCGTCCAAGTGAGCAGGCAATAAAAAAACATTTAAAAAAACAAATGTCGCAGCACATTTCTCAGCTCATTATCCACATTTCATGTAGGCCCTCCTGGAGGGCCCCCTGTGAATGTGTCAGCTACATCCTAGGGAGCCACCTGCATGCCATTATGTGCTTGAAGCAGGGTTTTCCTAACTTCAGCTCAAAACAAAAAATAGCATATTGCCATAGCGTCGACAGAAACTGTCCACATCTAAAAAACAAAGAACACAACAGACATGAATTTATTGCAACGCACATGAATGAAGAAGCCGTTTGCCAAGTGATTGCCTTTTACTCACAAGTGACTGAAAGAATTCCCCTTCGACACAACCAGAGAAACTCTGGCGTAAAAGATAAAGAGGAACTTACAAAGTCCAACATCTGTCACCGAGTCAAAGTGGTGGGATCATAAAAACTAAAAGTAACGTGAAGTCAGATTTTAACATTCCTAATTGCCATACAAGTCTAAAAACAGGGGAACTATAAATGAAAGTCAACCAAAATAGATTGGCGCACCCCTCTGATGACACACGACATCGAGGTTAAAACCAAAAGTGAGGAAGGAGAGCAGAGAAGATGAGTCAACTACGCATTCTTTGTTGTCATGCAAGTGTAAATGACAACAATACAGTCGCCACTTTACCTTGATGAGCGAGATGACTGAGTCTGGCTCGAAAATAGAACAGGATGCATAACAAGCTTTTCATACTAACGCTTTAGACTTTTTATACTGAGCAGTCAGGGCAGAGTTGTTTACCACCTGACTATGTCGCAGTCAGATTTGTTTCTGGCTTGAGATGACCATCACATTTTTCCAAACCTTTGTGATAGCGTGACAAAAAAAAATCCACATATCAAAAGCCAATGAATACGATAAAAGACAAACTGAGGGCTCTAATTTTGTAAAGAGCGCATGTGCTACACAAAAAAAAACGGGCACATATTTATTTTTGTGCCAGGGCAAGTCTAGTGTACCGTGTATGGAAATTTGTCAGACCACGCTGCATCAGGGCGGGCGCTCCGGCAGACCGAGAGCGTTTTTTTTTTTTCACACGCCACCGGCACACCTGGCAATTTGGTGACTGAAAGCAGATTAATCTCGACAATTTTTCATCTTTAAGCTAGCAGACTGTAAAGGTTACGTGGTTGTTTTGAATGTACAACATGGAATTATTTGTTACGTTTAGTTTGACATTAAACTTCAACAGGGAATGGCATCTCAGATTTGTGCTTAAAAATCAAAGGAAAAAATCGGTCAAAGGGTGGCGAGTTTCGCCCCTCCCCCCCAAAAAGAAAAATCCTAACCCCGTCCATCGAAACATAGGGAACCTCTGTATTTATGATCACATGAGAAAACAACTTGTGAGTGAGAGGCAGTTTGCATTTCATTAAGAAGATTCATGAGCTGTGCGGCACGTTTGAAATTCACAAGACACACAGAACACACATGGCCAAAAGCTGCTGAGCGTTACAAGCGGCGAGCCTTTCAATAGCAGCTGGAGCTCGGGACGCCCGACGTCATGTTTCAGAGTAGGGGTGGAAGGGGGGACACACCAATTTTACTGTACAGTCCCTTTTGTGGATTTTTTTTTTTTTAAATTGGGCAAATGTGGTGATTTTCTGCCATAAACTCATAAACTTGCTTTTTCTCTGTCACAAACCATTTGGAACATGTTCCCTTTCCTAGCTACCAATGTAGTGCGTTATAAGTCAAACAAGTGTTATGTCCGGTCATGCCCTTACAGTGACTCAGCATCCATCAGCTATCTGTCGGTCACCTCGTCCCATTTCTTTTTTTCTCGCCCCTCCTGCTCTCATTTTATTGTCATTGCTACATAAACCTGAGCCACTTCCAAGTGTCTGAAGTCCGACAGACTTTATTGCCCATTGCATAACCACAATCCTGACCAAAACAGGTGTTTACCACTTATGGATCCCTGCACCATGGCAGCGCCAGCACAACAACTATACCGTATCATTCAACTCCCGCGGAAATGTAAAGGCGGGCACAAGGGAAATGCACTCCAGTATGAGCATTAAAAGCCACACCATAAGTGGACTAACAATATTTTGAGGGCTCTATTGAGGATACTCAGAGTACAGATTGTGGTAAAATGATGATACTTTGGACTCTTAAGCATTTATTGTTAGTAATGCATTAATTAGAGGGGCAGACATTTGTCCTAATCTTTTTTTTTTTTTTTCCCGACACTGCTTCTGCTTGTTAAGGCCCTGTCACACCTTGACGATTCAGCCAGCGTATGCCGACGTTCAGATTTTCCCTAAAACGCTGGCATACGCTGAATTATCGATTTTTTTTTTCAATTTTGGGCGTATACATAGCGCATTCATAACGGGCTGGACGTATACATAACGTATCAGTAAATTATATAGAACGTTTCGATAACTTATAGATAACTTATTCCAACGAATGCCTAGCGTGTTGCCGGCGTACACAACTTATGCCCAACGATAGTCTAATTTATGCATAGCGTGCAGCAGCGTATTGCCGACGATCACGTGGCGTAGTCTATAAAAGGCTGGCGCTCGACGTTTCAAGCCCCTGTCACACCTTGACGATTTAGCCAGCGTATGCCGGCGTAGGAAAAATTTGGCAAATACGCTGGCGTCGTCGAATAAGTTATGGGTAAGTTTGTATACGTAACAGCACGCTGAAGCACGTTGGTATCGTCGGCAATCGTCGAGTCGTCGAGAAATTTTAAGCATGCTTAAAATTTCTCGTCAGATATATCAGCGTATGGCTATCGTCCCGTATCATGAGGCCATAAGTAATAGGTAAGTTATCGCGATCGTTGCTGCGTTCAAACACGTTAAGTGTAGGTTACTCATAAGTCCAAATACGTCGAGAATACCTACTAGCTGTTCTCCAACATCCGTGCCTTCGAACTTGCGCTTGGACATGCTGACCAGGCTGTCACGCACGTAGTTGGCGAAGGCTGCAGTGGCTGTGATGGGCTGAGGCTGTGCGAGACCTTTGATGAGCTCCCAGACTTTTCTTTGCCATGACGCTGATGTTGTTTGGTTTATTAATGACACAAGTCATAATGGCGTTTGATTGCTGCTTTAATAGCGTGAATAGCAACTCACAGTAACGATGGCAAGCCGCACCTTGCCTCTTGGGTTATACCATTTTAACTAGACCGGGGCGGGGGGATAGTCCCCAAACAGATGTTGGTACTGCAATGTCTAGTGCAGTTATGATTTGAAACGTCGAGCGCCAGCCTTTTTTATAGACTACGTCACGTGATCGTCGGCAATACGCTGCTGCACGCTATGCAGCAGCGTATTGCAGTTCGAAACACGGATGTTGGAGAACAGCTAGTAGGTATTCTCGACGTATTTGGACTTATGAGTAACCTACACTTAACGTGTTTGAACGTGTGCAACGATCGCATAACTTACCTATTACTTATGGCCTGCGTATACGGGACGTATAGCCATACGCTGACATACGACGAGAAATTTTAAGCATGCTTAAAATTTCTCGACGACCTCGACGATGCCGACGTATACCAACGTGCTTCAGCGTGCTGTTACGTATACAAAACTTACCCATAACTTATTCGACGTACGCCAGCGTATTTGCCAAATTTTTCCTACGTCGGCATACGCTGGCTAAATCGTCAAGGTGTGACAGGGGCTTTACTGCCGTAGGTGAGCTGGGGCCTCTTTCAGCTGACTGAGCGAAAGGGTGAGAAAGAGCTAACTGGAGCGGTCGCCAGGCAATCACAGCGCACACATAGTCAAACAAGCATTCGCACTCACTCTCATGCATATGGACAGTTTAGAGCAGGTATGTCAAACTCATTTTTGTCGCGGGCCAGATTTGAGTTAGTTTCCCTTCGAGGGCCGTTATGACTGAAACCATATGAAGAAGTCAAGAATAATGGTTTATTCACCTATTGTTTAAGTTATTGTAATGAGGGGTTTGGTAACAAGAAAATGCTTACAAGATGTCTCTAATTTATTATATATGAGAATTTGAAATGTTGGTATAAATTTTAGCAAGCGTCATGAAAGTTGACATCTTTGATTTGCTTTCACGGGCCACATAAAATGATGTGGTGGGCCAGATATGGCCCCCGGGACGTGAGTTTGACACCTGTGGTTTAGAGCTTTCAAGGAACCTCACGTGCATGGTTCTGAAATGTGTAAGGCAAGATTCAAAAGCAGAACCTTTCAAATGCGAGGCAGACACTAATCTCTAAACTCCATGTTGCATGCTACAAATGCATTTTGCACAAAATTGAATGACGCTGGGCAAAATGCAATAATACGTAAGAGCAATACATACACAAAAAAAAAGAACATAGTATCTACAGTACAAATCCATCCATCCATCCATTTTCTACCGCTTATCCGGGGTCGGGTCGCGGGGGCAGCAGCTTTAGGAGGGAAGCCCAGACTTCCCTCTCCCCAGCCACTTCTTCGAGCTCTTCCTGGAGGATCCCGAGGCGTTTCCAGGCCAGCTGGGTAACATAGTCCCTCCAAAGTGTCCTGGGTCGTCCCCGGGGTCTCCTGCCAGTGGGACATGCCCGGTACACCTCACCAGGGAGGCGTCCAGGAGGCATCCTAATTAGATGCCCGAGCCACCTCATCTGGCTCCTCTCGATGTGGAGGAGAAGCGGCTCTACTCTGAGCCCCTCCCGGATGACCGAGCTTCTCACCTTATCTCTAAGGGAGAGCCCGGACACCCTGCGGAGAAAACTCATTTCAAATCAAATGTATGAAATAATTCAACAGGAAGAAAAAAAATGAAATTAAAGTACTATTCTGGTAAAAAAAAAAAAAAAAAGTGCTGAAATAAAATCTAATACCGCTATACAGAGCCAGTCTGGGGAGATAAATCTAATTTTTCCAGAATGCACATATTGTGTAACAAACACTTTTTCTGTCTGCATGTTTATGTTCATCGTTTATGGTAGATAAAAACACGTGTTTAGAAGGAATAGAAAATGCATTTTGATCATGCAGCACTTTTTCTTTTTTTTCGTATGTGTGAGTGAGTGTGGTGATCTAGCCCTACCCTCTCTGACCCTAAAAAACAAATACAGGGAACATTGACATTTTCATTGTTTGTACACCAATAGTTAAGTCTCTGGAGTGCCTGTCTCCATCAAGTGTCAAGTTACACAACAGAGTACGGTAAATCTTTTGTGAGCTGCCTTTTTCCCTGAAAATGGACTGTATATGTGAGGAAACCATTTGGAATTTTGCCAGATTGTCACAACACAGAGGCTCATTATTAGCATGACCTATAAAACAGCCTGATTTCAGTGAGGGACTAATAGAGGTGTAAAGTTTGATGTAATTATTGATCCTTGGGGTATATCTGGAGGGCATGTCACACCTGCAAATTGTTTTAATGAGAAAAATTGTATAGAACTAACTGAAAAAAAACTGTGGAGTGAGCAAAGACGACACTGCCACATCAAGTCATCTTTGGAACAGCTCACGGAAGTTAACATAATCCAAGCCTGTTAAATGCTACACTTCATTGGAGGTTCCTCTGTAGCTGCTGTTTTGATTGGCAACTGAGCTCAAATAGGTTCCACAGTTAAAGTCATCCTGACTGTGTGTGAACAACATAGCCAATAGAATTAGTTGGGTACCCGAACAGAGTGGAGGAAAATATTTGATGAACTAAAAAGTATTTTCCACTACAATCTAGAACAACAACAAACATTTTCAAGATGTAATTGAAATTGTAAATTGTTATTACGAACACATGGATTTTACAGATCTTGAATGACTTGTAAAGTTATTTCAGAAATGTTCCCATCTTATTGACCACACAAGTAGAGGAATGTTATCAGCTCCCAGGAACTGAGTACAGATGCTTGCAACGTCATCAAGCCGCAACTCATTTGTTTGTTGTCCATATTTTCTTCCCCCCCCACCCCCCGCCAACACACACACCCTCCCCCACGCCATCATCCCACCACCACCACAAGAGTAACCCGTCACCATATCCACTTCCTGCTGTGTATGGAATACGGTAGCATAGGATTCATTCTAGGGGGAGGTAACACTTTATCAGTTGTATCAGATGTACCAAAAGACATTTTCATATTGTGGTGAAATGAATATTCAGCTGCAACAGTTCTGCTGAACATGCTCACATTTAGCAAGCAAAATTCTCGCTCCCTCTAAGTCGTGGCCTTGTGTTGCACAACTGCATGTTTCAGAATGCCCCTTCCCACCTACACACACACAATACTATACATACCTGTATGTATATAATGTATATACATACACAAATATGCAATACTGTAAAGATACAGAAGCACAAACATATACCATCTTATTTGGACTGTTAGTCACACTTTTTTTTCCCATAGTTTGGCTGGTATTGCGATTTATACTCAGGTGTGATTTGTATATATTAAAACTCGGACTACACAGACAATTCCCATTGTCTAACTGAGTTGACTTTCATTTGGCGGTTGACAAATACTTTTCATGAATTATCGCTGAAGGTGGCGGTATTGAACTAACAGCATTTGCCAATTGCCAAAATTTGAAAAAAAATGAATGAATAATAATAATAATGCTGTGTTTATGGCAACATATGTGTTACATATGGCTAGTTTAGCATGTGGCTACCATACGCCAACACAAGGATTCACAGCACCAAGAGGTGCAATAACCGAGCGGGATTCTACTTTTGGCGGCAATGCGACGTGGAATTCTAGTTCAGGTAAGTCATTTTAAACTAAAAAGAAAAACTTCTCCATGGTTAGAAGCGGAACTCATTTGCTGCCGTCAGCGACTTTTTATCTTCTTCATGATGCATTTTTTTAACTGGTATGACGTGTACTTCAGAGCGATTTGTAGTCCAAAAGGTATGGTACTCAACTCAACTGTATTTATAGAGCACTTTAAAACAACCACCGCTGTATACAAAGTGCTGTACATGGAGCAAATATCATGTATACAAAAATAAAAAATAAAACACTAAATTAATAACAAAGAGTAGAAAACACAAAAACAGTCAATTATTCTAATCCATCCATAATCCGTTTTCCTGCAAGAGTAACATTTTGACTTTTGGAAAATAGAGAAATGGAATATCCTTCAATGGCTAACTGCCCTGCACTCAAGCCAGCAGCGCATGTGTTTTGCTTTTTGAAGACAAAAATGAAAGCGACAAAATGTGACAAACAAGCAGCGAGTAAAGGCCTGGCAAAGCATTTGCAGGGAACAATAGCACAATTTGGTGATGTCGTGCGCTCCATACTTCAAACATTCATCGAATCAATGTTTTTTACACTTCAAACACTTTTAAGATGTTTTGATGTAATGTAAAATGACTCACACACACACACAGACACGGACACACACACAAAACTGTTTCTGTCCAAATATTTCTGAGCGTACTGAATGGAATTGACGTGTTATATCGGTATTTGATTCAGATACTTTCAGAGATTAGCCAAAGGTGAGAAGGTGATGCGAACCTCAGTGAACTAATCCATCTTGACCTGTGACTCCGAAGGATTGAGTAGTTTCTGTCATGTGACGCCAACTGACACTACACATACCTTATTATTGTGCAAGCAAATCAGGAAGGTGTCTCACACTTGTGCTCAGAAGAACATTCCAAAACATGCATTGATTTGACTGCAGTCAAAACAAAATGGAGGTAAAAAAAAAACGATTCTTTCGTTGCAGACATTTTGTTGTTTATAGAAAGGCAGCATGCATGTGATTTAGTTGTACTGCAATTCAGCATTGAGAAACACTATCCACCAGGAGAAAGTTAGCCTCTTTATTCCGCAGCTCCTCGTTTCGGCGGCAGGCTGCTGGCCCCCAATTCCTTTCACTCAGGCCCAATGACCTGCTTCGTCTCTCTTGACATTAAGCAGCACAGAGTGATGAAGACTAACGTGGGGTGTGAGTCACCTTTTTTGAGACTGCACACATGACACCAGGCTAAATGCGGCTGGCCGAAGCTGAGGGAGCACATCCACTTTTTTTTTTTAATAGTGACGTGTTGAAAAACGCTTTTAACGGTATACAGACAAACTGATGATGGAGCCTCATTTGATCATTTTTCCTCTGCAATTCAAGTCAGCCACTGTTTGTTGGATGTCTCTGAAACATTATGCTGAGTGATGTTCCTATGGGATAGGTAGTGTTAAAGGTGTGATTTTTCCTCCCCAGCTCAGATCATAAATGTTAAACACGTTCAATATTTATGATCCTTTTGTGTGTGGTCAACACAAGAGTTCGGCAGAGCCAACAGACTCAGTAGCAGTGAAGACAGAGCCAATAAGGAAGCAACCAAAGCCCATTCTAGAGAAGCAATCGATCGTTGTTTGATTGTGTTTGTACATTTTGTCTCATAAATTGTTCATTGCACCCACACTGAGTTAGCAGATCCGCAAACATTTAGCCTAGCTTCCCGTATAATCTTACTTTTGTGTATTTCCTGCCAGTCTAAATGGCCTGTGGCACCATGCTGCCTCTCACAGGTTGGTTTTGGTATTACAAAATGCATCCGGTTAGGACGAGGAGACTCCTGGCCATATCTTTATGTGTGGTGTGCCATGTTGGTCACCTCGAGTACATCACGCACTATAAATTAAGTACGCACTTGCCTATTTGTGTGGGATCTCACATTTTCAAAATCCTGTATCACCGCCTTATACAAACTGGGGTAAGGAGGCGCTTTACTTTCTTGATATGGGGGGAATACTCTGACTCATCATTTGATATGATTTGAAGAACCCTGTGTTAGGATTAACAGGCCAAACTGCTGTATAACATTGTAGTAATATATCGTACTGTATTTGGTTTTTTTTCTACATACAATTATTATTGGTTACAATTATTATCAAGTATTATTATTGATGATATATTTATTGTATTTATTCATGTCAGTATTTTTATTTTATTTTTACTGTTCTGCTCATAAGAGATGGAGGGACTGTTTGATTGTGCGTGTCTGGACTTAACTTGACTACTGTAGAGTCATTTCTGAAGTGAAGTCAAGAAAAAAAATATGTTACATCAGTATGTATAAACCCTGCTTTTTGCTACAGTGTTAATACAACTTCATACATGAACTAAAGCTTCAATTCAAAAAGCTACAGCAAACAATCTGCCTTTGCTAAAATGATAATGCTCCGTTTTGATTTACTGTCAGATTTTTTAACGTAAATGTTTTTTTAAAGTTTTACAAGTGAAACCTCTCCAATTTTCAAGAAACGTGCCTCTCAGGACTCACAAAAAAAGTTCAACTTGACTCACATGACACTTCTGCGTATCTCGTGACACTTGAACTCAGTGGAGCACCTCCAAAAGACTTACTCCATGGACCATCCATGTGGGCTTTGCATCTTCATTTGCGATGAGGCCATTACAGGAGGGTACACGTGATGGCGGTGAGGGGAACTGCGGCAACAATAAGGTGACAGTATTAATGAAAAAAGATAAATCAGTCAACAAACCAAAAAGATTCTTGGAATCTTCATGGCTTCTCCTTGCTTTGACATTCTTGGCATGTGCCCACAGAATGCAGCATCAGTAATTTGATCCGTCATGCAAATAAGCCTTACTCATGTCAAAGGTGTCTGATGATTATGACACATTTATGATCAATTTTTCTATCTCATCTTACATCAAGTTCAGGTTCACCAGCCACTCACAAGGCATGGAGAACATTGCCAGTATGGTGACACTTGGACCTATGGGCATATTATTTTCGTAATAATTCATTCATATGCGGAAATGTGTAGTATATGAAATCTTGGAATTTGATATTGTCACTCAACAGATGTGTTCAGTTTTGTAAGATCAGCAGTAGTTTGCAGTGGTGTAGAACTTTAGCCTCGTGCAATCATCCCATTGTTAAAGAAAGCTAACCAAAAATCTTGTCGTTTATTCCGCTGCAAAATATAAGCACTGAGCAGCGTGAATCAAAGCAGGCAGGGCCAGCAAGGCCTCTCAGATGGCCTATCCAGCTTGTTTTAGATTTCTCCCTTCTCCAACACACCCGATTCAAGTGATCAGCTCATCAGCAAGCTTGGCAGACGCCTGATAACGATCCTGATCATTTGAATCAAGTGAGTTGGAGGAACGAGACATCGAAAACAGGCTGGTAGGGGCTCTTGAGGACCGAACTAGGGCACTCCTGTTTTAACGAATCAGATTTCTAATTTGTCCTCACAAATGCATCGAAGTGGTCCTGGATGATGTCAGCATTTTTCCATTCCCTGAATGGCTGGTCATAAAGAGCAAAACCTGTTACAGCCACCTTGGGCAAGTAAAACATATCTGAAGGGATCTGCACACATTAATAAATGTAATAACCAGATTCACTGGTGAATATATTATTTCTTCAGATTTTTTTAAAGGTATTTTCAAGTTATTAGCCCGCGACCCTTGTGAGAATAAGTGATTTGGAAAGTGGATGGATGGAAGATAAATATTGATTCTGATCTGCTCCAGATAATGCGCAATAGCTGGCACATGTTGTTGTGATTTTGTATTCGTTTTGATGATTCTTATGGTTGTGACGTGACTGTTTCGGTATTTTGAGATGGTTTAAAAGGCGGAGTATTACATCCTGGCTGAAAAGGCAGAACTTGCATTGGATTGAAATACAGGGCGGAGCTGTAATCAATGTTTTGAGTTCAGAAAATTGTGTCTGCATTGACATCAAGGGTCCCTTAGAATTTTAGAACCAAAGCATTTCGAACTCAGCACTTATCCACCCACCCAGCGAAAACGTCTGCCTGATCTGAGCTTTTCTCTTATAAAAAGTCATGCCATTTTAACTTTCAGCGTCTTATTCCACTAGCTGGCCACTGGTCCGGCTAACTGGGTGGCCTTTTCTGCCTCTACTGCTTCCAGTTGAGGTTCAAGAGGACGACACAGCACCGGCAAGCATATCACCTGTGGCCACGGCAAGTTGCCGATGACAAGCACACCCATTTTGCAACAAAAGGCCACTTTCTGCTCATGCTGTGATGTTAGATCAAGTTATTGTCAATCCTCTTGCAAACTATTTGGATTTGTCTTGGCAACGGAGGGCCCTGCTTCAGAATACAAGGCAGCTGCTGGCTCTGTGAAGCTTTGGCAGTTTCCCTCTGCAAGGAACCAAGCCAAAGTCTGTCCATCTGTTTTATGTTTGACTGTGATATACGGCTTGCCAAACGGGCAGGACTTAGCATGGAGTCTTTTGAAGTGCAATGGTCGTATAAGAGTGAGGTTTTACAAAAATCCATCAGCGCTATCGAATTGCAGGATTGTGTCCTCAAAGTCAGCAGGAACCTGATATAAAACATGCTTTAAATGCTGTAACATGTAAATAGTTTTGACGTTGATTCGATGCAGTGTAATGCCCATTCGTTGATTTGCGAATATTTAAATTTCATTTAAAGTACAGTGGTACCTTTACTTACGAACGTCTCTTCATACGAAATTTTCAAGTGACGAAATGCCTCCACATGAAAATTTTGGCTCTTGTTACGAAAGAAATTTCAAGATACTAAAGGTAAAAATACAGTATGGGCTGCTAGTCGCAAATCCCAGTTTCCTGAACGCAACATACTTATACGTGCTCTGCCATTGGCTATTACCAAGCATCTTCCTGGCATCCCGTTGGCTAAGAGGGACCTTGACCAATGTGTCTGTGTGTGTAGATAGTTAAATAGATTGATATCTGTCAATGCAGCATCCTCATCATTCGCTCCTCTGGCCATGAGGTTTACGTAAATGTGAATCACCCAGGAAAGGTGTTCACCAGTCGGGCGATCGCTCACTATGCTGATGCTTGCCTTGGACATTTTCGAAGAATTGTTAAAAGCCCACAAAAGCAAACAACGTCCTTGGATCAGTTCTTTACAAAACGCCAGACAAAAGCCACTTCTGAGAGAGAACATGAACTAAAGAGGGCAAAAAACGATGAGGTTGCAGTTAAAAGTTAAATGACCATCATTTTTTTTTACTGTATTCTTTCTTTTTTACATTATGCACGATTCTCATTTATTTTGCAATAATCTAATTGTAACATGTATTTGTTACATATTTTGATGCTTTAGAAAACATTTATGTCTGAATTTTGGGAGGGCTTGGAACGAATTAGGGCATTTACATGGAAAACGCGTCTCTACTTACAGAATTTTCTAGCTAAGAAATTTCTTCCGGAACCAATTAATTTCACAAGTAGAGGTACCACTGTATTTGGTTCGGGGAAAGCTCTTGCATGTCCGTTCCAGCTTGGCTGTGCCCTACCTGCTACAACGTTATCAAACTCGAACAGCATCCAACAATAAACAACTACCAGTATTCACATGAATAACACCAGTGGATAAACATACATTGGTTTGCGAAAGTATTCCCCATCCTGAACTCTTTAACCCTTTCAGGGACAGCGGTTACTACAGTGGACAGCTACTCATGTTATCAGGTTACAGGGTGCATGACCTTTCGCGACATTTCAGGACTGAAACGTGAAGCTATAAAATTTGTTTTTGGGTTTTTTTTTTGAAGAATCAACACAAAGGTGGACAAAATTGTGGAGTGGAACGAAATTCTTACCAAACTTTTTAATAGAAATAAAATCAAAAATCATTCGGCTCAGGTTAATACTTTGTAGAAAACTATTTTGCTGCAATTAGAGCTACAAGTCTTTCTGGGTATGTCTCTATCAGTTTTGCACATCAGAAGACGGAAATTTTTGCCATTCTTCCTTGCAAAACAGTTTCGCTCCAGCTCAGATTGTTTCGATGGAGAGTGTTGGTGAAGAGCAGTTTTGAGATCTTTCCACAGATTCTCAACTGAATTCAGGTCTGAACTTTGACTTGGCCATTCTTATACATGGATGTTTAGTTTTGAACCGTTCCATCGTAGATTTTGCTTTCGGTCTTCAGCTCTTTTGCAGACTCCAACAGGTTATCTTCCGAAAAAATCGCCCTGGATTTGGCTCCATCCATCTTCCCATCAACTCTTGCTATCTTCCCTGTGCCGGCTGGAAAAAAAAACAGCCCCAGACCATGATACTGCCACCACCGTGTTTTACAGTGGGAAAGGTGTGGTCAGGGTGATGTGCCGTGTCACTTGTACGCCAAACATTACGCTCTGCATTCAGCCCAAGAAGTTCCGTTTTGGTCTCATCTGAAGAGAGCGCCGTCTTCCACATGTTTGTTGTGTCTCCCGGGTGGCTTGGCAGACTTCAAACAGGGCATTTTATGGTTGTCTTTCAGAAATGGGTTTCTTCCTGCCACTTTTCCATAAAAGCCAGATTTGTGCAGTGTACGATTAATTGCTGTCCTCCTTAGCCGTGCATATCTGCAGTTAATCCTGATTGATCATGGACATCTTTGCTATTGGGAATTTAGGCTGCATCTCTGATCAGTGCTCTCCTTGTTTGGACTCAAAGTTTAGAGGGACGGCCTAGTCTTGATAGGTTTGCAGCGGTCTGATACTCTCTCCATTTCAATATGATTGCTCAAGCAGTTTAAAGCCTTTGAAATCTTTCATATCCGAATCCTACTATAACCCTTTCAGGGAAAGCAGTTACCACAGCGGACAGATGATCATGTTATCAGGTCACATGGTGCATGAAAGGGTTCAACTTCTCCACAACGTTATCCCGGACTTGCCTGGTGTGTTCCTTGGTTTTCTTGATGCTGTTCCTTCCCCAATATTCTTTTAACAGACCTCTGAGACCATCACATGCTTTTATACTGAGAGTGATTACACACAGGTGGATTCTGTTTATCATCGACAGTCATTAGGTCAACTCTGGATCATTTCGGAATCATCGGGGAACTTCTGGTGCGAGTTAGCGGCATTGACAGTAAAGAGGGTGAATAATATCGCATGGCTCGCTTTTCAGTTTTTCAGAAAATAAAAAAAAGTTGTAAATATCGTTCCACCTCACGATTGTGATTGTGTCCCGCTTGGTCCTAATCTTTCAGTAAAAATTCAAAATGTATTTCTTTGTTTGAAGCCTGCAATGTGGCAAAAGGTCACAAAGTTCAAGGGGGCTGAATACTTTCGCAAGCCGCTGTGTGTGACCTGATAGTTGGGTGCAGTCAAACCTTGACCTCAAGCTTCCAGACAAATTTTTTTTCTGCTTCTCTAAAGTTGGGTAATTGCAGGCTGAACGGTCTCTTAAAAGCATAACTGGGCACAGAATAAACATTGGGACACGAGCGGTCCCGTGTAAAAACTGCTGTGCCATCGAAACATAATGTCCACTTTTGTACGAATCTGTTCTTGCGCTGAGGGTGACCATGAAATGTTGTACGTTGCATACACTGTATCTCAGCAACACTCACACACGCAAACATTCCTCACCTGTCTTCCAGTGCAGCTTTAGGGACGCATGTTGTCCACATTGTGAGATCACACTTCACACGCACTCTGAACACGTGTGCTCAACATGCGCCTCCTCATTGTTTCCATGAAGCCATCTATCGCTGATTTACTGCCACCGCAATGGGGAAAATCACTCTGGGGAAGGGAGGGGAACAAAGAGGAGCAATACAAGTCACCAAAGTCATTGTTTTATTAACAACCTTGACAGCTCCACTGTCACATCTTCAGTCAGACTTGATTTTAAATCTAAGTGCAGCTTTAATTCTCATTTACTATACATTTTAAAAAGAAACTGAGCAACAAAAGGCCTTTTGGTCTACTTGCACTATTATTACTAAAGAACTGCTGTCTAAGTAGACGTCCGCCATCTTTGTGCACATCCTGGCCCCTGGTGGCGAAAACTAAAGACATTTTTTCGATCCATCGTTCAGGGTTGCAGGTGAACTTTGGGATAGGCAGTGTACAACCTAGATTGCGGGGCACATTTTGACAAAGAACCACACTCACAACTATGGACAATTTAGAGTCTTCAGTGAACCTAACATGTATGTGGGAGAACTTAACACAAGCACAAGGAGATCATGCAAATTCCACACACAAAGCAAAGTTTGAACCCTAAACCACAGAATTGTGATGCAGACACGCTAAGCACACAAGTACAAACTACAAAGACATAAAGCTGACGGGTGATGCGACCTCATCCACATTCCAAACATAACTTGGCCTTTAAAATGATTGAAACCTTTAACCACAAACACCCTCGGCAGTTTTCGTCAACTTGCCCCAAGGGAAAGCAAACTGAGACTTATTTTCAAACGTTTCACTCTGAAGCCCAGCAATAAACAGGATGGTTTGTTTTGATTCAAATTTCATCCGTATTCAATGCAAACAATGCCCTTGTTTTTAATTGAGATGCCATAAAGGCACATAACATGTAGAACAGATGACAACAGAAAATTAAAGATTGTTGGGGAAAAAAAAAACTTCTTGCCCTCTAATTCAAAATGTGTGGCTTCGCAAACATTGGGCAGCCAACTGGATACTGTCTGAGCAGACAGCAGACCTTTGGGAATCATGGAAAAAAATTTAATCAGGCCTATGTATAGTGCTGTGTTATTCTGTCCTTGGTCCAGTGCAAGCCTTAAATTCATCCAATTTCTAAACCGCTTGTCCTCAGAATTGCGGTTGACCTGGAGCCTATCCCAGCTGACTTAAGGCAAAAGGCAGGGTACATGAGCAACTGGTTGCCAGTCCATCACAGGGCACATAAAAACAACCATGGACACACTCGGATTCCCACCAACAGACAATTTCAAGTCTTCAAGTAACCCACCATGCACCGCTTCGGAATGTGGGAGGAAACCACACTTCTCCCTTTTATGATTTGAATTATGAAAGTACTGCTTATATTGCATACACTATAGCCACAATCTAATGTATGACATACAACTACAAAGCATGTACTGCATTACCAAAACCAAAGTTTTTGCATGTGGCTCCAAAGGGTTTTTCCTTTGCACTTCTCAAATTTTAGATTACACCATTGGTGGTGGTCTTCGGGTTAATCGATCTGTTTGCCATGGTTGGAAAGCCTTGATCAAAAAATTGAAAAAAAAATACTAATAAATCTGAATTATAGGACTTCGCTGGAGTTCTTCCTGAAATGAAACACTGCTCGGTCCAGTGATATATTTTTTTAGCCTTCAGTCATCCAGAAACTCACCTTTGTTCTCAGGATTTAAGAGCGGTTTGCACAAGATGTGAGCAAGAAATCATACACTGTGCCTGAGCTGGCTCTATGGCTTGAAGTTCTGTACTGTAAAAGGAGGTGTGGAGGCATATACTAGGGTGCTTTAATAATAGGTGTTAAATGTCCACTTGTTGTGCTTGAAATCGACACAGAGTAGCAAACAGGATCAGAAGCACTTGTGAAAAAGCTCCTACGAGACCTCCAAGTTGGATACCGTCAAAGTTATGGGATAAAACCAGCCCCGTCGAGAACCAGCGTGGCTCGACCAAGCGAAGGCGAAGGAGACGCCAAACGGAACGCCGGGTTGATGGAGTGTATCGAGTCGCTCGTGCTGCTGGTGGAGAAGGGAGAGCATGGGGAGTCCGCGGTCTGGTGCCAGCACCTCTCTGTGGGTGATGTCTCTGCAGCGCGTGCTGGCGCACCTGTAACCTCCAGGCCCACAGGGGTGGTCTTTGGGGTGCCGGGAAGGCAGAGACCGTAAGAGGCGGAGGAGTGGAGCATCCTCTCGAGCACGTCTTTGGTGCTTTGTGTGCACTACGTGAATAGGAAAAGAAAGCAAAAGTCAAGAGCGGACATAAAGAGCGCTGTTCTCCGTTTGAAATATTTAGGTTAGCTTGGCTGGCATCCGGTATTATGAAGGCAGTCTGTTCAGATGCACGGAGGAAGGTTAAATGCAGACAGTGCAAGCAGAAGGCAACCATACGGAACAAGGTGAGGATGGATGTGAAGCGGGAACTCTTCCTGACTTGTCTGGCAGCGAGGGAAATGGAAAGCAAGTACTTGTTTGCTTACATCACCATGCACGCACGGTAAGACGTGACATAGACATGGATGAACAAACACCATTTTAACCAGATCCAGAGAGAGGAGAGGACAGAGTTGTGTCAACACATCAAATGTGGCTACCATCCAGCCCCGACATGGGTTGAGTGGGCACAAATGTGAAGGAGAATAAATGGCAGTGAAGCATGCACTCTCACATTAGTGAACAAATCCCAACGTCAAGACAAACAGTCACAAAATCGGACCAAACTTGATTTGCACAAAGCAAACTGCAGCGCATCACGGAGGAAGGAAATGTGATTGACCCTCTGCTTACCATCCACCTTATATACGCTGGCCTGCTTTTCAGGCTGTGCAGGACAAAGAAAAATCCTGACAGGTCTCCTCCTGGCGAGTGGAATGGATATAGCAAACGAGCATTAAAAGCGTACATTGGACAGCTTGGGTGGCTGTGACAAAAGTATTTGAACGGGTGAGGTCAGACCTGAGTCAAGTTCTTCCACAGAAAAATCATCCAACCACACCTTCGTCTACCTTGTATAGTACACACCGAGTGTATCAAATTGCATAGAAGGTGAAGTCTCGTTAACATGGCAAGCCAAATCCCGGTTGGTTGGGTAATTCATGAAAACGTGTTCTATTTTGTCCAATATCATGTATCAGCCTTAAGAAGAATTAAGGGAGTTAAAAAGACTTTTAAAACAGAGACCAAATTGGCAAAATCCAAAAATTCTCTTTATTAAAGAAATAAAGTAATTCTTAAAGTTATGCACTTTAAAGTTGTGCTAAAATGTTCCCTGTGTTTAAGTAAATAATGCACAATGGTGAATGACAAATGAGGAAAAAAAGTGCTGATATATTCTGTACATTGCATGCAAAGCATATGAGAGGAGGTAGACTCATCAATATGCAGACTGCCCAAAAATTCAAACCACCACCACTTCAGTCAAGTATCAAAAACTGAAACACATGTTTTGTAACATGAAACAGACATTTTGAGTCCGAGGGAGTCAAGCTCAGCTCGCGACTTCAACACGTTCCGACACACTTCTGGCTTGTGAACGCGCTCCGGCTTTCTTTTGAAACCAAGTTCTGCTCGACGTTGCAAGCTCAAGACGAGAACAACAACAAAACAATGAAAAGCATCAATTAATAAGAACAATTACTTTAAGCTGCGCGAAAACAACTTTGGCAGCATGCCTGCTTTGACACTCCAACACAAACTGTTACTCTTTTCTTCAAGGATGAAGCATTTTCTTTTTCTTATTGACCGGATTTAAAGTAGGCCTAAATTCTTCTGTCATACACCAAGTACGTGCCATACTTAGGTCAGAGCCAGCATGACTAATTCATTCTTTCACATTTCCGTATTTCAAGTTCCGTCTGCAACTACCAATTAACAACTTGAAGGCGATCATATACAGTACAAACAAACAAGAGCAGAGTATGCTTGAACAGGAGACATTCTAAAATTAAAAAAAGGTAGATAGATATGTCTCTCACCCCCCATATATATATATATATATATATATATATATATATATATATATATATATATATATATTTATATATATATATATATATATATTTTTTTTTTTAATTAATTACAAAAAATAAAGGACGGGAGGACCACTGTCTGGTTCACCCTACCATGTTCGCGTCATTCTTGGCTGCGAAGGAAGGCAGCTCAATCTCTGAGGCAGAAACAGTGGGGACAGACTCCTCAGGGGACAGGAAGCCTCTCCTGTCAATCAGGCTGCAGAACACAAAAGATGACGTCAGTGTTGTGTAATTTGTGGTAACAAGTTCATCAAGTCTTCCAAAACACACCTGGTGCAAACAGCGGAATTGCTTTTTTTTTTTTTTAATTCAAAAACGCAGAAAGCTTTGTCAATTCTACAATTGTGTACAGACAAACAGACAATCTGAAAATAGTTTTATCCCTGAAATGATGCACAGTGCAGATACTGTATTATGGGGAAAGTAAAACGGGTAGAAGAGTGTGGAAATGATAGAAACAAAACAGTGCAACAGTATTGTTGGGAATCTGGGAATTAGGTAAATGTGACTAAGAAATAATTTAAAAAAACAGAATAGTTGAATACATAATGTGATGTGTCTGCTTTAAAGTAGGTAGTGCTTGCTGATTACGGCAAGAACAATAAAATGACTGGTGCCAGCGTGGGTTCAATCTAATCCGCAGTCTGCAAGAGAACAACAAAGCATCAACTACGGGAAGCTAAATTACATCTGTGTTCCGGCAACTCCTCCTTGAAGCATTAATATTTATTCACTACATTAACTGATTGTTAATTGCTCTCATATTAAATGAAAGAAATGTAGTCAAATGCATATCCCTATTTGTGCAGTGGTTCTTTTACACACCTTGGGGGCATGGGCCCACATAACGTCACACAGCAGTTGGCTAGGATGCTGTTGTAAGTGTACGGATTCCCAGACTCCTCTGCACCCCTTTTACTTGACCACGAGCCCTTAATCTGTAAAGTCAACGTAAAAAGAAGGTTGCAGTTATTGTACTGAGTTTAAAAGAGAGAGAGAGACAATTGGAATTGTCATATATGGTGTTCAGTTTACTTACATCCTCATTTGTCGTAAGGTTGGAAGCTACTAGGTAGGTATGGAAGCCTGAGAGGCCCAGAATAGACCAGATGGAGAAGAAACAAATGACCAGCTCCACTACAGTATAAAAGCAAAGTCAAGGAATAACCTCACTGTTATCAATAAATTATCACCTCTTTAAGAATGATGACATATATGCAAAAGCAACGTTTAGGATACATCTTTTACATTGCATCTCACTGGACTATGTCAGCATGCCTATTTTTGAGTGTGACAAAAAAATATATACAATACAATACAATACATGCTGATTTATATAGCGCTTTCACAACAGCGGTAGCTGTAACAAAGCGCTTAACAAATCAGTTAACATAAAGTAAAATAATAAATACAACACACAACATAAAACACGAACAAAAAGTAAAATAATGAACACAACACATAACATAAAACACGGACAGTCGTGCAGTCCTAACCACTTTTCCCCTCATACGCTTTGTTGTTAAAGCAGTTTGAGATGAAAGAGGAGAGAATCAAAGTGTCCTTCCACCAGTGGATCAGAGACGTCATGCTCAAAATATATATACTATAATAATGTGACAAATAAGTATTACCCATTGCACGTATGTGTGAATATATATATATATATATATATATATATATATATATATATATATATATATATATATATATATATATATATATATATATATATATATATATATATATATATATATATATATATATATATATGAGCTCCACTATTCTTGCTGTACTAATACATTTTATTATGGTGGTTTTGTAGCATTAAAGTGTCCTGTGATGAAAGAAACTTGGTTATCTACCAAAACTACTCATCTGATTCCAATAACAAGTACGCACTACATTCTAAATTGTCTTTCTAAAATAACAAGCAGGCAGAGTATGATGACGTCGAGGCGGTGACAGGAGGCAGCGATCCTCTTGCTTGAAAGCCATCTCTCTTGCTGTGTGCCAACACTGATCCTATTAAGCGCTTGCTTAGACTGTATACTGTACTTATATCCACAATAAGACCGAGACGACATGCATCTCCAAAAGAGTTGGATTAGGCCAAAAAGAACATTTGGCAAACTCAAAGGATATCTGGCAGGGCTCTCCTGGATGGCTTGGATGAGACTTTTACCCGATTGAGAGCCTACATTAAAAAGACAGCAGAGTACTGAGCTAGGATAACATCAGTTACAGTATGTCAATGCCGCTTGAGCGTGCTGAACTTACGCAGAGTAATGTGTGCTATGACGCAACCAAATATGAAAGATGTCAGAAAAGACAGGGAGATGATGAAACTGTAGAAAAAGCGGTAATTGCGCTTGCCTACACAGTTCCCCACCCATGGGCAGTGATGATCAAACCTCTCTGAAAACAAAACACACAAAGCATACATGAAAACATTTTCACTTCACTAACATGTTGCTTGTACGTTTAGACCCGACTAAGAATGCAAAGGGGAGTAGGGAGGTGGGTGGGGTGCAGGTGGGGGCAAATTAGTTGTTCTCTTTACTGCACAGCAAATTTCCCTAAAAGGTTTAACTGGAAAGATTTGGAAAAATTCAGAGTTGGACAAAGATCATAATTTGTGCCAAACAATGACTTTCCTATCAAATTGAGTTACCATGTTAAAACAAATGTGACATCCACACAAACTATCACGCATTTCTTCAGTGGTTGATTTCTGATTTATTTACGTCGTGATAAATACCACTTGATACATATCTATTAGATTCAATACCGGTGACGGGTTTATGACACATTGCTGTCAACTGTGTATGGCCTTTCTTCATAATCTTCTTATTTAACATAAAATATTAAATCCCTTCACACGTGCACATAATCCCTTTCCCCTTAATATCTCAAGTGTTGGGACTGAGATTGAAAAAAAATAGTGAGTATTTTGCAACATTCAAATTGAATAATCTTCTGTCACAGATCTGGGGTGGGGGATGCCTTGATATTATTCATACAGTCTCATTCATTCCCATATTTTTATTAACCAAGTGGACTTTAATACCAGTGTTTGGTCCAATGGGTACACAAAATCCCCTGCACTAAAATAGTGTTAAGTGAGGGGAGGGGTTACTGTATATTTCAACTTGTCACCATATCCTTACCCACGCAGTTGTCACAAAGACTGCAGTGTGAGGTCCGAGGAGGGCGAAACATTTTACACGTAAAGCAGTACTTGAGCTTGACCACCTGCTGGTTGATGAGGATCTCCTTGGTCCGCGGAGGGGGGCGATACGATGAGGATCCTGAGGTATCTTAAAAAAGAAGACCACTCAAATGTTGTGTGCACAACTATAAAGTCAGGAGCAAATGTGCAGCTGCTGTGCTCTTTTCAATAGCGACGCAAGAGTAAGCTGCTTAAGTTTTGGAGTGTAGTCCCTCACAGATGTCCCCATATGGCAAAGCTCTTTCACCCCATCTGTCCAGGCAATGGGTGCACCTTACCTATATGTTTCTCTATGTCTGCAGCTTCATCTAAGGTGGCCCTGGGTAGGATGCCTGGGTCTGTAAAGCTTGTTCTCAGCAAGGAGAGGACCACAAACACAAAAAGCACCGCACCGATCACCGGGATGAAGACTGTCAGATGCTCCACAAGGAATGGGCAACTAGAAATAGAAACGTACACGTTTAGCCCACTCAAAACTTTTTGATAATACTGAAATCTAACATTTGGCAAGCCACATATACAGCAACAATTTGTGTTCTGTTCTCAACATAAAATAAAACAAGGCTTCAGCACTTACTCGAAAGCAAAGAAAAGGCCACAGGTGACAACAATAAGCCCCAGTGTCAAAGGGAGGACCCCGCTCTGTCTGGCCACAATGACCCGTCCGTCACAGAAAAATCGGTTCTTCCCCGGGAACACTTCCCATTTTCTCCGCAATCGCTCCGCTTTCTTGTCAGTGAGGTTCTGAACTGAAGCCGGTGCCACCGACAGCGCCAACGGGTCGATTTGTTGGTACTCGCAGTTTCTCATCCTGTAGGCAGAACCGCCGCCGCCGTTGTTGTTCGGAGGTAGATTTTGGCACGAGCGACGATATCTTCTCAGTTGGGCTTTCAAATGAAAACGAATTCAGTCATTGCAAAAGTGGAGCTGTTGGGGTTAGCATCCCCCCGATGATGTTTCTCATCCTCGGTGCTAACATTAGCTAACGGACCTGCAGAGACCTTTTCCTTCGTAACTGACTTTTAAGACAAGACAACGCTTCCCAGTCCATGCAAGGCCTCTTAACATTTTCGAAGTTAAACATTAAATATGCGCTAACATTAATAAACACTCATCTGATTGAGAGTCCGAACGTCCAGCTTGACGCGACAGTGTAATATTTCCTTTTCTCTTTCCGTCCACGATGACGTCACGACTCAGCGACGTTACCGATGTAAACAAATGAATTTATTGTTCGGTTCGAAGCCCGTTTCCGCCATGTATTTATTTGTTTTTGTTTTTTTTTTTGTTTGTTTGTTGCTCCCTCCCCCAGTTTGTAATCATGTTTGTTACTTTGGTGCTCAAAAAGATGGGCAGATGAATTCAAGTAAATTCCAATTGTTTCAGAGAATGTATGCAATTTAATATCGTATTTTTCATTCACATTCAAAATGAAAGCTGAATATTTAAAATACATACAGTCAAGTTCTAAACAAATACTAAGCACATTTAATCAGTAGCTATTTTCTACAGTTACTGCTGGTACTACAATGTCAAGAATAAAGTAAACAAAGTTTAATGTGCACACGCTGCTCAAGTTTGCGTCAACGATAAAGCAGGGGTGTCAAACTCATTTTTGCCGTGGGCCACATTGTAGTTATGGTTTCCCTTGGAGGGCCGTTATGAATTTTGGGAAACCGTATAAATGTTTAATCCCCTCCACATATTACATACACAGCGCAAAGCAAATTGATGAATAACTAGTTTTAAAATCAGAAATCAAGACTAATGACTGTTATTGTGGATTACATATGACAATTTGAAATTTTGGTTCAGACTTGAGCAGGCATCATGGAACTTGACATGCTTGATTTGCTTTCGTGGGCCACATAAAATGATGTGGGGGGCAGATCTGGCTCCCGGGCCTTGACTTTGACACCTGTGCTTTAAGCAACTACAGTACACTGAAGAAGAGACAAAAATGACTCAGTGCTTGGGATGGGCATAATTGATCATTTAGAATCTGGTAGATTGTGTGGAATTTCTAATTGATAAATAGTAATATGGTATGTATAGTTTCAGACGTAAAGAAGTACATTATGTCATGAGCTACGACATTATTCTCATCAAAACAACACCAGCATGGAAACAGGAACTCACAACATTTACAGATTCGCCCATTCTACTAAAAATATTATCTAAAAATAACAATCTATAAATTGATTGTTAATTTTCTCCAGGTAATTCAATCAATTGCCCATCCATTGTAACTTTTACATAAACACATCAACTGAAAGTTCTTTCTAGAACCAAAATGAGGCACAACATTTGTCATGCTGTTTGGCTTTTGTCATTTTCATGACAGTCACTTGTAATGTTCTCGGTTATATTACAAAACAGTGCATTATTAAAAACAGTAGTCTCGTAGACTACTGTAATATGACAAGTCAAGTCCACGGTAAATAGTTACAATGCATTGCCAGGCCCAGCACCCAGTACGAAAGGAAGTAGCCCAGGATGCTTTTTGTGGTGGGAGAGCACATTTTGATGTGCGGAATCAATGCAATGACGGGATTTTGAGACGTGTGCTTGCATCCGTTTTTGGCAGGAGTCTTCAGCTGAACGTTGGGCGTCGATGTTTTCCTTCGATGAAGAAGTGGCTCGTTGAGGAGCAGCAGATGAGCGCTGATCCAGAAGGGCACGGGAGACGAGGTGGCCATAAATCGGGTTAGGACCTGGAAACATTGTACAAGAAGCATGAGAGGAATTGTTGGCGAAACATTTTAATTAAACAGATAGTCACCCCTGCTTTATTACGCACACCTGCAATATCGCACAATTTTTTAAAAGGATATTTACAGCCAATCTCTGTATTCGTCAAAGGACGCTACAACTTTTTACTTTCAAACTTAGCTTGTAGCAGACTTCCGTGACGTCATGCACGATGTGCTCATGACGTCTCTGAAGCACTGGTAAAGACAGACTTTGATTCTGTCCTCTTGCCCCTATAACCGCTTCTAACAATAAGGATATAGGAAAAGTTACGGTTGTGTTGTCGGTATTTTATGTGTTCTGTTACAGTATATTATTATTTTATGTTAACTGTTTTGTAAAGCGCTTTGTTCTAACTGTGGCTATTGTGAAAGTGCCATATTAATAAAGATGAATTGTATACAGTAAAGTTTGGATTTAGAATTGACCACCTTCAGAGTAGAACTAACTTTTTTTCCACAAAGCAGAAAATACATCCCTGTGAGAATTGCTGTATGTGTTGCTGCTCCATGTGTACCCATCCATTCTATGTAAGCATTAACTGAGTGGACCAGTGAAATTATCGGGTTCAGTTCAACATTTTTACACTTTTACAGGAAACCGCAAATGTGAGTGGCAAGCAGCTCCAATAAACACGCTTAGCTTCTTCAGCACCAAGACATTCAGACGCAGACTAGTCCCCAGCAGGTCACGCCTCTTAAAGCACACAGACACTGCAATTTTTATAGTATTTTCTATCGCTTTTATTCATCGCTGGTGTCAGGCTGAGAGATCCTTTTTTGGTCAATTTCAATGTTCACAAATTCTTACTATTGATCAGTTCCCACAGAGCTCTGTTATTTTTTACAAATTATTGACCAGTTTTCAGTACTGGTATTCAAAATGTATTACTCTCTGTAACAATACAATGTTAATGGCTCAACAAGCATGACATTTTGGGGGGTTCCAGAATTGTGGTGGTTGTGGAGATGCAAGGATCCACCTGACACCAATGTTATGCTTATAAATTGATTTTTCTGCGTTCAAATATATTTACAATGTGTTTTAAAAGTTTGTTGTATCACGGAACTTATCCCCTTGCGATAAACAGGGGAATTATATCGTTATAGTCTTACCTGCACATGCATGCACAATGTTCCAAACACCAGGAGAACAGTGGAGTGCACAACATATACAAAAACTCTGGGGTTTAAAAATCCCGGTATTGGTTTATCGAGGCCCTTCTTCGAATCAGCCTCGCAAAGTCCAAGTCTGAAACACAGCTGTGGGTTTGCTTGGAAATAAGCATAAGCTGCCATGACACCCAAAGTTGCCATGGGTAAAGCAAGAAGGAAATTCGGTATTTGTCTCAGTTCAAAGTAACGGAGGAAGCCCATGTTCCAATACACCACCTGGATGTGGGAATAAATTATGGGGAGCGGTCTCATGCACCAGAGAGGTGGTGAACTATTTTCATCTGCAATACGGTAGCCCTTCTGCTCAGCCAAGGAGATAAGAGCCGGGGGGATGCGATCTAAGGAGGCTGTCGGTGTGCAAAATGTTCTATAGCCGTAATACTGAAAAGCGCAGAAGGGAAGGGCAATGACTGTTGTTCCTAGAAGAGAGGTGAGCAGGAGGCGAAGGATGACCCCGATGTAGGAGAAGATCTTCCTGTGGCCTGTTGCAATCGACCGGTATAAACGGATCTGGGAGATGGCATATACCGATGGAAGATACAATAGAAAGCCGATATTAACCAGCCCGTTGGATCGCGCCGCTGAGGCTATACTGAATGCCAGGCAGGCTCTAAGGATGAACCCTTTTTCCAGGAGGAACAGACCCCCAAATGTGAGTGCGGCAAAAAGACTCTCTGCATAACCAGCGGTCATGAAAACATTGGCAGGGGTGATGCAGTAGAGCAAGGTGGAAAGCAGGGCAAGCCGCCTGTCCTGCATCACCACCCGACTGAGTGCATGCAAGGCCACCACACTCAGCAGGAAGAGTGTACTGTTCATTAGAGCAACCGACACTAGCAAACGGCCTCGCACGCTCAACCAGCTGCCCAGGGGCCATAGCAGCGTGTCAGCCAGGCCTCGCAGGATGATGGGGAAAAGGGGGAAAAAAGCAAAGTTGTGCTCGTAGAGGTATCCTCTCTCAGCGATGAGGAGGAAATGCTCGGCGTCCCAGTGGCTGAGACCACCAAATAACCACTCCACAGCAGAGTCCAAGTACAGAGGCATTTCTGTCCGTGGGGGCTTGAACGCATCAGCATCGTGGTCAGGGATGGCAGCGTTGAAGAGAGCCTGATAAAAGAAGTTCAAGTGTTATCAATATGAACCCTTACACAGTGAAACAAAACAGACACATTTCCAATTTTTAAATAATACAAGAATCAGTCCCTCACCCTTGCGAATACTTACCCTATCCTAAAACAGTTTAAAATAATGTCAAACTCGTTTACATTCCCCTAAAATGGCTTTGTGATGATTTGATTGGAAAAATCAAATCAACTGAGTTATACACACACACACACATATATATATATATATACATTTTAAGTTTGCCCACTTCTGTTGTCGACTCCTTTGTGATTTAATTTAATATATATGTACAGTATATGGCACACTGACAACTGACAACAGCCATATATGTTGACTGCAAAGGATCAACAGTACCTGCAAAAACAACGAGGCAACCCTGGTGAATGTTGCAAATTCCAGCACAGCTCTGTACTCCATCATAGTCAGTAAAAGACAAGGAAAAAAACTGTTTTTATGAAAAGTATCATCGTCGGGAACTCGTGGGACCGGATTTTCAGCATTTCATCAGGTCGGAGTCAGCCATTACTTCTAAAGCCACCTTCGACCCTTATTGAATCCACTTCCGGTGCTATCGAAAATATGGCATTCAAAATAAAGCGTTCAGACGCCATGCCATGCCATATCTACGGAGACATAGACCTGTCTATGAGCGAGTTGGCAAGTTATTACGACACGTCAGCGCGTTCGCCATATTGGACGTGACAGATCTGCCGAGTAAACTCATGCCAGTCAACGGTTGAATTTCACAAAGTCACAACCTACACAATGCACAAAGTTCATGCCTCAACATTACCTCAAGTACCACGCGCTAAAATGTGTAAATGACGTTGCCGCTGTGGTGATAACGAAGTCGGGCATATGGGTAACTCGGGCATCTTCACCTATCTACACTTTCCACATCCAGTAAGGAGGAGGCGGTGTAAATGTATATGTATGAAGTAGAAGACCTTAACATGTATGATTTTAAGACGTGTTCATGTGTGTTTGTTCGGCATGCACTGACCAACTCTTCTAAGACACGCTTAAAACGTTAACAGTTGTGATAACGGGACGGGTAATTATGTTTTTCCCCCACCAGGTGACGCTGTTTACTTCTCTACTAATTCAAAACATCTACTTGACAATGGATAGCTAGATGTGGTACTTTAGATCAGAGATGTTCCCTTCCAAAAAGATAACACCCCTACATCACACACCACTGCTACATGTATAGGTATGCTTGGGTCATGACCTACGTGGTGCTCTGTACTAACTCATGCACTGGCTTTAATTATGTCTTCACATATAACAAGACACATAACATCTTTTAGTTATGGATGGATGGCTAGATAAATGTGTTATGCTTTGGATAATTTGTTCTTTTCCATATAGAGATAGCATCCCTGCAACACACTTCAGAGACATGGCAGAAATGTCATGGTCACAAAACCCTAAAATTGTCAGATATTTTTTTAACTGATGTGGTGTGCTTTGGATCATGAGGATTCCTTTCTATATTTAGATGAAGTTCTTGATTAATCTTGTTAGGGAAACAAAGTTATGTTTGTTAATATTTGGCAATCACTGGTTTGCAGTAAAGGAACATCGTTCCAAGATAATGTATAATCCAAACACTGACAAATTATGTTTAACTTGTCTGTTGAATAAAGAATTTGAATAATGTATTGCATGATTTTATTTAGGCACAGATTGAAACCAGTTGTATTTATTTAGGGAGGAGGGAAAACTACGTCATCTTCCAGTAAGCGCTATTGTAAAGACTGCTGCTGCCATTTTAAACTTTGATTGCACGTTGTACTGCTTTAAGATTTTCAGGTTCACGGACTTTATATGTATTGAAACAATGTGGATGTCAAGAATTGCAAGAGGGAATCATGGGAAGACAAAACATGAAACAGCTTAGGAAGATTTAATGTACATTTATTCTGACCACGTGGAACATATAGTATAAAGATTTCATACTGAATAAATGATATTCATTGAGCCAAAAAAGGGAGAAGGGGGAATTTACATGTCTTAGCTACATAGTCTGAAATACAAATATGAAGAACCCATGATTGAAGAAAAATTGTCAAATGTGTACTTCATCTAGTTTGTGTTGTACCAGGAACAACAGGTCGGAGCGGTGTCTGTTGCACTACAGAGCTGTGGGGAGACCAGCGTGGGTCTATTCAGCAGGAAGTGGAGGTTGCCGTCAGCCTCCATCCCTCACCAATAATACGTGTGAGAATAGTGACACAGACAGACAGACACGGAAAGAAGTGTAATGTACAACATTATATATATATACACCACAGCAAAGCTGTATTTGAAGTTGAAAACCAGTCCAAAGAGGTGATTTCTTTTCATAAGGGTATTCATACAATCAAGGGATAAGAGGAGGTAAGGGTGTTCTTGATACTTTGGGGAAGAAAGCCATTTTCTGTTTAACACCAAACTATAAGGACCTCCAAACTCGAGTCCCGCCGCATCGTTCGCTTCGATGTGAAACAGAACGCTGTCACTTAAGAGCAGTATGGTACAGAAAATGTCCTACAATCTACTGCACACTGCACAGGCCTCCCCGGTGAAGGTGTCTATTGACAGCGTTTGGCTGCCAGGTGATGGGCCAACTACAGCAACTAGAACCAGTAGGCCACTTTTGTCAGTCTGCTTCACCTCTGAACGCAACCAGTTACAGACTCATTGTGCCCTCCAGGGGAGCGCTTAGGGCACACTGCGTCTCCCAAACTCACTGTAAACGAGACAGCAACTTTGGTTACAGTTTTTGTTTTTCAGCTATTTATTTATTCATTTATTTATCTTTATTAAAAAGTACCCCCCCTCCCAATTGCAGAACAGTTACCCAACTGTGGCGGCGCTCTGTTCTCCAGTTGGCATGTATTTCGCAAGTAGTGTCACTTGGTGTGGCTTCTCTCTGTTGCGTAATCCAGCACAGCTCTGTGACGACAGTCTAGGAGCAAGGATGCCCTAAAGAGGGCTCAGAGAATGGAATCTGAAGGTTTTCATAAATAAGAGTCACTTTTAAACGTTCCTTGCCCTGTTACACACAAGCCAGGATACCGAGGAAGGAGGAGGGTGGGGACAACGCCCCCGCCCACCTCCCAGAAAAGAGGAGCCACGGCTCCCTACAGCTGTCAGGACTGGCCGATCAAAAACAGGATATCACAGATAATGTGAGAAACCAGCGAGTTCATGAGGGGAGACACCGAAAGGTCAAGCAGCCGGGACTCATGTAGTGTGAACTCTGAGTGGTTCTCATCCACCTTGGCTAACGCGTGCAGTGCCCGGGCAGCCCGCCTCATCATGTCCGGACTGGTGGGCTCGAAGTGCATCCCCTGCAGGTGTACAAAAGAACTCTGACTCTGCTGGAATTGGGTGGCCGCCAGACTATCCTCCAGGAAGCCCAGCAAGTTGCCCACACTGCCTTTCTGAACGGCGATGGCCCGGGCTGCCATAGTATCGCCCTGGGCCAGGTTGGCCAGCAGAACCACGGCCATCTCCCTGCAGACAGCCACTTTCCTCTCTCCAACCAGCCGCACGAGATTCCCGTAGAGCTTCTCCAATCGACCGAACGGTGGGGTGGCCAGGATGAGGTCCACATTGTTGTCTTGGATGCTTAGCTTGCTCAGCGTCTCCAGGACCAGTCTCTGAGGGGACAAAGCGCTGTGTGGACCCAAGGTGGGGAAGGGGTCCTGGGCTTCAGCTGAAGGGCAGACCGCCCAGTGGAGAAGGCCATCCAACAGAGGCAGGCAGATGCTCTCAGGGTAGACAGATAAGTCCAGCTGGCCCGAGATGTTTGCCAAAGTGACCAGCGTGTTTTCCCTCAGGAGCTCCAAGCAGTCCCACCACCATTCGTCCCTCTGGCCCGTACCCTCTTCCGTATCCTCATCTTTCTCGTAGGTGAGCGGGGCCTGTTTGCGTTCAGGGTGCCGGTGGTGGAGAAGTATGAGGCGCCCTAGTAGGAGCAGCAGCCCTGGATGTTTGGACATCTCGTGGTCATTTCCTGGAACAAAGGAGAGGCTGCGTATGATATTGGAGATGCAAACACAGCGCCGAGCCAAGGAATCCTGCCAGTTTGCTAGTGAGACAAGTGGCCCCTCATCTTTACTGTGAGGCTCATCCTCCAGGATGGCGGTGACCTGATGCGTTATAACACTCATAACAGACGGAATGGGTCTGTTGTTATTCTGGTGACTTTGCTCAGCCGTTTTTGACTCCGATTTGTTCTCCTCATTAGTGAGGGTGGCGCTGTTCTCTGACGCAGTCGCTTTCCCTGAGGAGGATGTATTCTTTGACCTATCTTCATCCTCATTCCTTTTCTCCTCTTCTGCTGGCAAACTATAATCAAGGAAATCTTCACGGATTCGCCTTTTCAGCACACTTTGGGGCACAGGTATTCGTTGTCTGCATTCCAAAAAGTCTTTACGGGGTTCAAAATGTGTCTGAATGTGCTCCGTTGAGTCTCCTCCTCCGGCACTCCAGTGAAGCAATCCACTGTCAAATTCCTGCACTTTACCATGATTGTTTGTCTGTGCAGAAACAAATGGATTTCTCTTTCGTACCAACTTTAGAGGAAACTTATCGAACTTGCTGCCCTGTTTGGGTTTGTCCTGGGCCGATGACAACGCCAATGAGTCAGTTTGGTCAGATGAAGATCCCTCGTCTTGTCTGTGCTCATCACCGGCCTTCACATCTCTTTTTCGTGACTCGGAACATTCCTTCTGCTCGTCCTCCTGTTTTATATGAGGTGGCCTTTCCGTGCCTTGTTCCTCCTCATCATCTTCTTCCTCCAGATCAGCATCTTCTATATGCGGCTCCTCTTCTTCTATGCCAGCCACGAGTTCTTTCAAGGCATCAGGATCAAGTAGCGTTCTCTGGCCGGGGTCCCCCACCTCATATTCCCGCAGAATTCCAAAGATCTCAATGAGGCAACGTCTGAAATACTCAACAACCAACTCGAGGAGGCCAGGCAACTAACGGGAAAGAAATAAGACAAAACATTAGACACAAATCACCATATGTGGGAGAAGTATGACAAAGCAGAAAAAGTCTCACTGTATTGAGATCAAAGGTAGAAATACTGCCATCGTCATAGAGAAGAATGTTGATTGTATCTAAAGCCCAGGTACTTTCAGCTAATAGACCGGACTTTAATGACATCATGACTCGCCAGGCTTCTGGGGTTCCTAAGTATTAAAAAAAAAAAAACAAAACTGATTAGCACATAACACTCTCTGGGGTTCATTCAACTTTTATTTTTATGACAAGAGGTGCAGGGTGCTGGACCTTGGGCCGAGGCAGAGATTGATGACTAGCAATCATTTACCATTTAATTTGAGAATCTCATTAACTTAAAATGCATTTAGGAGAAAAAGCCACATGAGCACAGAGAATGCGTGCAAACTGCACACAGAAAATTGAACAGAAACAACCTGGCAGGGAGGTCTTACCGATATCTTTCATGGTGAGCCTGCGACGTGGTTTCAGAACGGGATGGGAAGCTTCGACAGAGCCAATGGGGAAAGGCATGTCTCGCCTGATTAAGGGCGACTGCGCTGCAGTGGGCACTATATGTGACGCAGGCACAGGAGGGCCGGCCTTTTGCATTTTCATCACTCCATGCATGTAGGGGGATTTACTTGGTGATGTCCTACTCTCCATAGGGCGTGGCATGGAGGCTGGGCTGGACACTTGTGGAATGTGGTTCTGCACGCCCTGAGGGGGCTGGTAGTTGGACTGCACAGAACGAGCCATCGGTTGACCTGGCCCAGCGGGACCATAGGGAGGCTGCCGTGGGCCCATCTGACCACCCCACTGGCTGTCATGATTCATGCGCTGTTCTGACGAAATCATCTCTTCAGAGCGGGTCATCCCAGGGTAACCCGATCCCTGGGGCGGGCCCCCAGGGCCACCCTGCCTGCCATGGTAGTTCTGATAGTTCATGTCTCGTGGACCTTGCCACATGCCCCCTTGAGGGCCTTCTGGGCCTGACTGCATCATCTGAGGGGCCATGGTGGCCTGAGAATTGGGCCCGGCCGCTCCCTGCATCCGTTCACGGCCGAAGGGAAATGGGAACTGATTGCCTGGGCCAGGAGGACGGCGGTCAGAGCCCGGGTAAGGTCCACTGCCGCTATATTGATTGTATGGCTCTTGCTGTCCCGACGAGGGTGCCGGGACACCGCCTTGCTGTTGTTGCTGTGATGGTGGTTGTCCCCCTGGGAAAGGCCCACTGTACTCGGACTCGTGACGTTTTGAAGGAGGGTAGCCTCCTTCCACAGGACGTTTGTAGCCCTACACATTGAATGAGATGACCGGTATGTGAGAAAATTTACACAATTCTTGTACAAATTGAACATTTAGACACAAGAGCGTACAGTCACACATTCAATCTAATTTATTGAATTTTAAAAAACGCTAAAACAAGCATCATTAGATTTGCTCTCAGTGTATTGAGAGATGTCTGTTAGCATCGTGCAGTTAGATTGTTGTTACCTGCTGTTGATGTGGGTACATTCCAGGCTGCTGATTAGGGTAGGAGCCAGAAGGGGGCGTTCCCTGTCCAGGATACTGATTACCATAGGAATCATGTCTGCAAATATCACATTGTAATATCAGCTTGGCCATGAAAATATCAAAGTCTACTGTTATGTCAATATCAAGCTTGACTGACAGTCAGGAGTATATGTTTATTTCATGATGCTAATACAAAAAAAAGTCCAAGATATATTTAAAGACTAAAACTGTTTTTCAACATTGAAAAAAAATGTAAAACCGTGGTAAAATTGTGTGAATTCTACATAAAATACTGGATGCTTGACTATTGTCACGGCACAATGATTAAAAATATACTGCTCAGCAGTCAGCTGTCTGAAAGAATTATTTGTATTATATATTATATTTAAAGCCATATGGAACGTGTGATGCTTTATCTCTATTTTACATGAAGAGTTTATATTTTGGAATCCTCTCGAGTAGTCTGGAGAATATGGTTTGCATGCCATATTAATTTAGAAGCCATGTCATGCGACGATGTATAGTTATTTATGTGCTATTTCACAATGCAAACCTAGGAGATTGACATTTCTTTTAATGCTGAAAATAAAATAATACCGGTACTCAAATTTAAGGCCACACAAGTCCCCCCCTGCCCCCAATTCGACATTAGTAATTGAAGGTTAAGTATTATGTGAATGAACAACAGAACTGAGCAAGTAAAATAAAATACAATCAATCAATCAAAAAATAGCAACAACTCAGACTTGCTCAGTAGGCGACTTGCCCTCGCACAACGGAAAACGGAAATCCTGATGTTATTATTGGGAGTTTTGGGAGCCACAGAAACTGTATCACCGTTTATTGAACCACAAATAACATGGCAATATTGTCAAGTATGAAGCGGACTGCCGGGGTCGCTGTAGTTATAACATGACAATAACAAAGAGGAAAAAGTAAAAAATAAATAAAAAGATTGTGGACATTTGAGAGTCAGTTAACAATGATTGCCTCATTTAGTGACTGTACTCATTCCACAACAGATTCTCCTTACTTGGCTTTTTCAGCCACAGTTACAGATGAAATTTCAGTATGAATATAGTTAAATATTACTGTAACCGCCGGCCCCCCCCAAATTTTTTTTTTTTGCTAGGAGCACTGTGGCCCCTAACCTGAAATTTTAGGGGCGCAAATAGAGGATTTATGGGCAGATGATTTGGAAAGTAGTAAATGTTCATCTCATGAAATGTAATGATGACAAAGCCACTCAGGCAATGTTTACACAAACACATCAAAGTCCTCATCCTGATTAACTCAAGTTGATGCGAGTTTTTCATTTCAAACATGTACCGAAGAATAATTTGACATGGTCATCATTTAAACTTATGCAGCAAACACCTTCCACTCATAAAAATGTATCCTCATGTGGGAATCTTGATATCACTGTGCACCCGCATATATTTTCTCATTTTTATAAGCGCCCACATAGAATTGATACATACATTACTGTCTTTATTCAACTTCTGCTTCATGCATTTTTTAATTCACTACATACAATTCAAGTGGTTGCTCTCTCTTTACATAAATTACTCTACCTTACATTTTCATGCCCGCAGACGTCGGTAGTAAGTTTAAGTCCACAGAGATTTGCGAAAAAGAAACGTTGAAAGAAGAGACCTGCGTAAATTCGCATTAGCAGAGATGTTGGGAAATAAATATTTATCAGGTAGATGAATAATATGTGCTTCAAAAAGCAACAAGTTTTTTTTAATCCTACACGGATATGCCCCATTGCTCGAAAAATAAAACTTCACTCTTAGAAGATTACTACTTTTATCGAAAGCATACACTTGCTTCTCCAAATACTACTGCTTTAAACTAGAAGTGTTTTTTTTAACGTACCCATAATATTCTTTTGCATGGATCAGACTAAACTAGACCCGTTGATAAAGGATGAATTTGGGACAAACATGTTATTAAAAATTTTAAAAAAATAATGCTTTAGAGATAAAGCGATTTTGTTAACCAACCGTGGTTGCTGTGGCGGGAAGCGATTCGGCGAATACATCCCAGTGTCGGCATTGGCAGGCATCATAGAGTTTGGCTGGGGAGCACCAGATCCCATGTTGCCTTCTGGACCCATTCCTAGCTCAGTTCTGGGAAAGAACATAATCACCATTGAACACCGGAATTATTGAGAACATGGATATCTGTATGAAAATACAACAGAGAATGAGATGGATGGAAATTCAGATCCTTTTTTTAAACTGTCCCAGGACAGTCAACATTGGATTTGCATAGTGTACCAAAACAATCCAATCAAGCTTCATTTAGATAGCACTTTTCATACATAAAAACGCAACTCAAAGTGCTGTACAATGTTTTAAAACATTTCAAACTTACATAAAAAAAATAATACAATGCAATTAATAGGCTGCAACAAAACAAAGAAAAACTCTTCCTTCAAAGGTCAGTAAGTCTAACAAGTTCTAATAAAACACTTTGGCTCTTTCCTATCGGGTTAACTAAAATATTTAGTCAAATATTACATACATATATATGTGCACATACATACATACATACATACATACATACATACATACATACATACATACATACACACACACACACACACACACACACACACACACACACACACACAGACACGCGCACACACACAGACACGCGCACACACACACACACACACACACACACACACACACGCACGCACGCACACACACTTTTATGTAGGATTTTTTTCAAAGCACTATAATGACTCAAGAGGTCATTAAAACAAATGAGGGGGAAAGAAGAAAATCCCTTTGTCAATTTAAGATGAAGTATTAATTACATATCTTTCCCTGACCCACAAAGGAAATTAGCCTCGAGTTCTCATTAACTGGGTTTAATGACCTTTAAAATTCTAAATACCAATCAGAATGTCTTACCTCCTGTCATAGCCTGGTCCATAAGGATACTGTTGTCTGGGTCCCAGTGGCATTGTGCCCATGGCCCCGGGTGGTCCTCGGTTGAATGGTGGCTGCTGCTGTTGCTGTTGTGGCGGTTGCTGCTGCTGGTCGCCCACCCCGCTGTTGGGGCCCTGGTTAGCAGGAAGAAACTGCTCCCCGACTGAAGATGTATTCAGAATTAAAGTCCGTTTAGTGCAAATTAACTCAGCAGTTGTCATTAGGGAAGCATTTTATGACCTATTCAATGTGCCCACCTTTTCTCATGTTGCTAAACGGGTCCTTGTTGGGTTCATAGGGGCCCAGGCGCCCCTGCATTTCTGGGGTGCTCATGCCAGACTGATAAGCAGAGTTGGGTGTCATGTTTTTACGTGGGTAAGCAGGGTCGCTACCTTCAGAAAAGGGGTCCTGCAGGTTAACACTGCTTCTAAGAAGGGGGGGGGCAAAGAGAATTATAGATTTATAACCCATTTAAATGTCAATTTGCAGCTTTGTAATAGTGTTATGGGAAAGTCACCTGGAACCAGGTGGAATAGGGGCCATCTGGCTATGAGGAGTGGAGGCTGGGGTTGGAGGTTTTAAGTCTCCACCCTCAGCCATAGAACTGCTGGTCGACTGGGGAGTCTGAGGGCCCTGCAGAGAGCCTGACCCAGCTGTGGAGCAGAGGGACGCTTCAGGTTGAAAGTAGAGAAGCAGACAGATATAGCACATTAATGTAATGACATGGAAATAAAATGGAATTGCTTTGGTTTTAGAAAGAAAATGTGCAATTGTGGCACTAACCTGGTGAGGGGGGCTGGACCTTTGCGGTTTGGTTCTTCTTGTTATCTGTAAATATCTCCGGAGGAGGATCTTCACCACGCTCGATTTTACACTCAAAGGCATACAAACACTGGATGTACTGTTTTTTCAAAGAACTGGCAGCACTGCTGGATGTGCCTACATTCAAGGACGTGGCCAAATCTCGCCATTTCTTGTTTTTATTCACCTGAGACACAGACAACAATTAATCATAATCTGATAAACAACCCACATGAATTACATTCAAATTGAAAAGATGCACACTCAGCATTACCTGTGCCATTCCTCCAATATCTTTTACTGATATATACAGCCGGAAGAGGTCAAGGGGTTTGCGCCCCACTGCAGGCAGGTTGGTCATGCCCATGGCTTTCTCCTCAATAAAAGCCAAATAACGATCCACCCACATCTTTCTTTCAGGTTCCGGTCCTAACTCATAAAGACGCGTTATCATTTCACTGGTCGTCGTAGAGGAATTTGATTTCTGTTTTGTTGGAGAGAAGTGGAAAACCTGCTCAGCGCATTTGTTATCAAAAACACTATTAAACCAACACAACTGTGAGTTTACCTTTGATTTGGGCTCCGGCTTGGGTGTTCCACTTCCATCTACTTTGTTATTCATTTTATTGTTCATCTCTGGACTAGGAGCCATACCTAGACACATTTCAGTTGAAAATACATTCAATGATTGGCCTTTAAAGAACAAAAGGCTCAAGTAATCAAAGTGCAACCAAGCTATAAAAATGTACCACTTGAGTTGTTGGCCATGTTTGGCCCCATGGGATAAGGGGATCCACCTTGGGTGTTCATCATTCCAGGCATGCTGTTCATAGAAGGACCATACGGAGGGCCAGAGCCCATCATGCCTGGAGGCATGTTAGGATAACCAGACATCCTAGATGTGGAAAAAAATTCGGAATAATGGAATAACTGTTGAAAGTAAAGCGAGTCGGCTAGAGCATTAACCAACCTGTTGTGCAATGAATTAGAGGCCGGGTGCTGCATGGCCGCAGGATCCTGTGGTTTCCTGTTCATGCCTGGAGGGGGGCACATCGCTGAGCTAACCTGGGATGGCATGTTGCCCATGTTAGGGCCCATGTTGGGACCCATGCTGGGGCCATATGGACGCGGTCCCATTTGGTTTGGTGGCATCCTTCCTGGGGGCATGCCAGCGTATGGTTGTCCCCCACCTTGACCCGCCATTGGACCCATGCCCGTCCCAGGGTAATTGGCATTGGGCATGTTACCATAGCCGGGTTGGCGAGGATAACCTAAAGCAAATTTGACACACACACACAAAAAATCATTTGAACAAATTATTTGAAAACTAAAGCTACAAATAATTATTTTTGCTTTGTGAGTCACACTTTTCTTTCTACAGAATGCTTGGAGTGAGAGCTACGTTCCCTGAGCAACAAGCCTTCGTCACAGTCTGAGCTCTACTGACAGGAGGGTCTGCTACGTCAGCTGACTTTCTGCTTCACAGCTATTAATAGCAGCAACAGAGTAAGAGGGAGGGAGCAGTGATAGCTTGCTATGCTGTGCCTCTTTGCTGGAGGGATGTAGCCAATTGTTTTTTTCCAATATGAAATGTACACAAACTTCAAAATGGTACTTCATTATGTCAGGACAAGCCTTATGTAATGTCAACAAACAACCAACGAGTTTTTTTAAACAGGAAAATTCTTTATAAAAATAAATACATAAATAAATAAATAGATAAGCTACAGAGAGATACACACCCTGGGGGCCATATTGTGTCCCCTGTTGTCCATATCCACCCATGGAGTTATTTTGTTGATATGGACCCATCCCAGGATGCATTTGTCCCCCCGAGGACTGGCGTGGTGACAATGCAGAGGCTGACTGTGGGGAACCATAAGGGGGCATCTGAGGGTTTCTCTGCATAAATCCTAAAGTGGTGAAAGAAGAGAAGGGCTTGTTCGGAATAAGCAATGCTAAACGGAATTATACCCCATGATACACAAGTGTACCTCGGTCTGGAGCCAGAGGAGACTGGCTCATGCCAGGGTGAAGACTAACATCTGACTGCACACTTGATGGTCTTGGAGGCATCTGGTTGCCTGGAAAACAATATTGAAGTTAGGTCAACCTGCGTTTGAACAAAATTCATGTAATTACTGGGTTAACTCTTAATGTGACTGAAAGCAGAGTTTCAGCTCATATGGCACGCACATTCTGACAATTTAAGGGGCAAAGAAAACAAAACAAGGCCACCTCCAGGTATTTGACACAATATCTATATTTACTGCAAGGCACAAACTCACACAAACACAATGGATAACATTTTTTGATGATGATGAGTCCAATGTACAAGATTTTATCAATCCATCCATCCATTTTCCGATCCGCTTATCCTCACAAGGGTCGCGAGGGGGTGCTGGAGCCTATCGAAGCTGTCTTCGGGCAGTAGGTGGGGGACACCCTGAACCAGTTGCCGGCCAATCGCAGGGCACACAGAGACGAACAATCATCCACGCTCGCACTCACACCTAGGGACAATTTAGAGCGTTCAATCAGCCTGCCATGCATGTTTTTGGAACGTGGGAGGAAACCGGAGTACCCGGAGAAAACCCACACAGGCCTGGGGAGAACATGCAAACTCCACACAGCGAGGCCGGAGCTGGAATTGAACCCAGTACCTCTGCACTGTGAGGTCGACGCGCTAACCACTGGACCACCGGGCCGTGCTTACAAGATTCTATTTTACATCAAAACAAAGTTAGCTGGAAGTAATGAAGAATTATGAAAACATTATGGTAAATACAATGTTCATCCTGAATACAGATATAGAGAGATTTATTGCAGGTTTCGTTTCTGGAATTGAGGAAAAGCGCCAACCCCCACCTGGCATGTTGGCAGGTGACAGCTGCCCAGTGCGAGGTGTACTGGCACTGGCCGGGGAGCCTGCCGGGGATGGCGATGGTCCTCGGATACCAGGCAGGTGGGGAGACGTGTGAGGTGAGAAGGGCGATTGAGCCGGGTTGCTCTGCTCGCCTTGGCTGCTGGAAACACCTGGCGTGCTCACTCCAGGACTCAGGGCACCGTCTGTACCAGTAGGCAGGTCATCAATGGACCCTGACAGGTCCTGAAAACATGCGAGGGAGAGCAGAGTTATTTGCGTACCTTCTGATTAGAAACCTGCTTCTTTTTTTCATCAGAGATGGAGGACTTAAGTCATATGACTTGACGTGCTATTTGTCAGGACTTATGACTTGCTCAACAAAAACCTGGGAATTACTTGACTTTGGACTTTATATCGAAGTGACTTGACTTGAACTACATGAGTGGATAAGTCATCTTGTTAATAGTTTGAAATCTGAAGTTTAACAGAATTGTCCTCCCAAAAGCAAGAACAAAAGAAAATAATTGGGTTTTTATTTCATTTACGCCAACCTGGCAAACCAGTCAGCATCGCCTGTTGGTGAGAAGTGGCAACCTAACACCAGTAGCAATTGAAGCAACTCTGAAGATCGCTAATTCGAATTAATGGATTGTTTTGGCGATGACGTTGGCAAAAATAGGTTGGCAAAATGCAAGGTTTGCACCTCACGGAATGAAGGCACAACAGCGACAACGTCTAACTTCATTCATCATTACAAAACCCACAGACAGGTTGCTAGCCTCACAGTTTAGCTAGCAATACGAACATTGGTTTGGGACCAGTAAGAAAAATGTGATTATGAACATTTAAGTACAGCTAAGTACCATAATTTGGGGTGGGTTGGTTGGAAACTGTCCGAACCGTTCGTTTCAATTGTGACTTTTCCGTATGCATAGCCATGCCCTCTACGCGCTCCCAACACACTCTTCAGGAACGAGGTGATGGGATGTGTACTTCCAAAGTAGCCAATGGCTCGATGCAAAAGCAAAGCATCGTATTGCTTGCGGCCAATTGTCGAGAGGGGAAAAAAAGGCGTGGAAACATTTTGAGATTTGAGGATGATCAATTTCATGACACAGGGAAAAATACAACAGCGACATGCAAGGTTTATCATTCGAACAGAAGAGATAATATCTACATTGGTTCCTTTCATCTGTGAACCATGGCTAGCTAGTTTAGCTCAACGGTTTAACTCGACAATAGATGGTCAAAAAATGTGGGTTCTGCATTTAACTGAGCAGCCAATAAAGCGATAGATTAAACATCATGTAGCTGGTGATCTTTAAACCATATCTCTAAAACAGCAATCGTTATTCGAGCATAAACGTCTTTACATACATACACACAATACTTTTCTGGTCATAGGCATGTCCGCCATATTTTATGTGGCAGTGCCCCATTAAATTAATGTATGTCACCTTCAAAAAGTGACAATCTACAAGGCGCAGAATGTTCATGCCTTTCATGCAGACATTTCCATATGCATATCACACATTTACAGTACACACACCAATGATATTTGGGTACCAGATTGGCACCTGAAACAACATACGTAGTTTTAAAATCTGATGCTTATACATGGTTACTCCCTCATTCAGCTTATTTCATTATTCGTCACCACATTAACAGTGTGTCAACAATATAAACGTTAATATGTAAAAATAACACGCATTCATTTAAATAATTTAAGTGTAGACATTCATTGTATAAGTCGTTTTTCGTTTCATGGTTAGAGACGTAATTATATATTACATTATTTTTTAGAAATAATCTCCTTTTTGTAGTATAATCAGTAAATACAACATGTGTTGTGACTGTGCAAGATTTTATGACTAGACTTAGGACTTGTCTTAACCAAGTAATAACTTGAATTGATTGAAATTTGGGGGTGACTCGGATTGCTTGATTATTTTCTTTCACCAACAGTCACTTGGGACTTGAAGATGGCGACATGAGACTTACTTGTGATTTGCACATGCAAATTATTCCCACCTCTGTTTCTTGTGCAGTCATCGACTCACCAGCCACCTCTTTATGTAAAACTGCACAAATGAACTCAAATACAAGAGTTGTGTCAAAAAAACTCAACTGAAAATCAAATTTACAATTGTGTCCAGAGTTTAACAGTGTAGAATTAAACTGTTATAATGTGAGGTTTTTCTATTTATTTAGTTACGAGAAGGAAAATGTTACTCTGCGTGATGCTTCTGCATCTTTTAAGTGACAAATGCATAGGATGTTATCAAGGTTTGAGGAGGAAAATCTCCCTGTCATTTAACTCATATAAAAACATGCCATAAATAATGAACTGGGAGGAGTATATTAAAAACACACACAGAATCACATTATTTTACACAAGGGCAAAAGAGAAATAAGGTGAGAAAAAATTCTAGCCTTGATGCATACATGACTGACCGGAAGGCTGGAGGGACGGCCCTGACTGTCTTCTGGACCACCTTTTTGCTGCGATGATGGTGGAGCATTGGACTGAAATGAGTCTTGTGGTAGCTCCTGCAGAACAAGACAGCACATTCTCTGATGTACATGGTTGTGAACTAAACAAAGATTACCACAATGATCCTCATCTGAGGGACGCACCTGTTGTTGTGCAGGAGGAAAGCGTTGATAAGGTGACTGCTGTGCTTGCTGCTGCTGCTGCTGCTGCTGCTGAGGGTTCTGTGGGTATGCTCCAGATTGACCTTGTGAGTGCTGGGGGGTTTGCGACTGCTGTTGCTGCTGCGTGGTGGACTGCTGAGGCGGCTGCGCCAATGTCGGGTAGTTGGTCTGTCCCTGTGCTCCTGGGGGAGCCTGGGAACTTGGCTGCTGGGGAGTCTGACCACTTTGTCCCTGCTGTTGGTACGGAGACTGGCCAGGTTGAGGGGCTGACGCTTGGGAATATGGTGGCTGAGGCTGTGAGGGGCCTTGAGGTGGAACCTGGGACTGTGGGGCAATATGAGGCTGCTGATAAGGAGCTCCTCCTTGGACGTGTGGTGCCGAGGGTGGTGGCTGGTGGGGTTGCCCCGGGTAAGGTGCTTGACCTCCTGGTTGTCCAGGTTGGGGCTGAGAATAGGGTGTTTGATGCTGGCTTGGGTGAGGACCCTGAGCAGGCTGGCCATAATATGGGCCCTGGCCCTGTGAAGCATATCCTCCTGGTCCCTGCTGTCCATAAGACCCCATCTAGCACACAAGAAACATTAAGAGCGCAACTTAAAACAAAAACAAAATTACAGAATCAAACCAGCAGTATACCTGTGGACCATAGGGCATCCCACCCATGGTTCCGGGGGTTCGTCCTGGCATGCTAAGTGGGTATCGTTGAGGACCTGGTGGGCCATACCCTTGGCCAGGATATCCAGGGCCCTGTTGCCCTGTGGGAGGTCCTTGCTGCGACTGCTGACTGTACGGGCTACTGGCACCGTACGGTTGCCCTCTCATTTTCGCCATTGGGTCCATGGAAGCAGGTGGCTAGAAGACGCAAGATTGTTAATAAAATCAGGAACAAAATGAAATGCAGCAAAGTTACAGGAAGTAAGATGCCTTGTTGCTGAGTTATACATGCCAGTGTTTCCCAGCCTTTATTAAACCAATTATGGAATCTCACAGAACACCACCACTCTCATCTCATTGTACTCGCAAACTGTGAAATATGGACCCGTGTAATTGAACACAAGGCTGTTGTACTAGCAGGAAGCCGACTTATTCGGTTGTATGAATGGCAAAGAGTTTATTGAACTTTTTTGCCATATAATGGAAAACTATTTAACTCTTCTGCTCGTCACTATATGTCACAAGTATTAATGGATAAAGAGGGATATTTACAGCGAATAAATAATTTTCTGACAAATTAGCTGGCTATGAATTGTGCTTCTGGACATCACAGAAAAGGCCATAAAATAACGAAAACTAATCTTTTGAACTAATTTCTCACGTTTTCCCCCTCACCGATTTTAAGATTTTCTCACAAGTAAACAGTGTATATATCTGCTTCCAAATAGAGATCAGTCAGCTCAACTACAGATATTTCCCAGCTGTGTTCCTGTTTTGAACCTTGTCTTAATTTTTTTTTTTTTATCCCGGAGAAGGCTCCTGATGAATGATATGAAAAATTAAGTAAGTACTTTCCAAACAAGGCAGGGGTGAAAAGGGAATAAACACAGATTACTCATGATCTGATAGCAAACATATTTCGATGCATATATTTGTCTTATTTGTTTTTTTCAATGAAACACCACCACTCCAAAAAGGCCATATTAAGTTATAGCAAGAGAATTCCCAAATGTACTTGAGGAAAAGCCTTATCAGTTTAACAAACGTTTTTTTTCTGCTATCATACCTTGCGTGACATTTTGCAGATGCCGCGTGACAAATTGAAATAAATAAAAGCAGCACATGGCTAATCTGCATAAGACAAACTCCCTTGGTGGGTGAGAGATGGGAGACTGCTTTCTGATTGGCTTATGGGGGGCTGGGGGGTAATCTTTGGAGTCAAACTTTTGTGGCATGCCAACCAGACACATTTCTGCAGGTGGGGCTAAAATGCAGCTTTTTGTTAAGCATATACTATTCATTTAAAAACAATGATGCAAATATTTAATATCCCCATGTTTTAGAAAATCTGTCTATAATCCTATAATCCATGAAATAGGAGGTATAACCAAAATGCAAATTAAAGTTGCAGCAAGAAGCAAAGAAGATTGAATCGGCTGCATTGTTCACGGTTTTTGCTATGATGCGAACGGAACAAGACAGTAGTTTTGCTAAAAGACACAATACTGTATAAAGAGGCTCACTTAGAAATGTCCTTGTTTTGAAAGAGTACTGTTTTTCCCCCAAGATGATACAACTGAATTAACCACAAATAGAGTGTAGACATTGTTAGTGAAACATTTTCCTTAAAAATAAGGACATTTTAAGTGGTGTAAATATGCAACAGGTGAATTCATGGAGAAAAAAATGTCTCTGTGACCCCAAACTTAAGAATGGTAGTGTAAATAGACTGAACGTGGTGTAAAGCAAAGGTGCCAAAAGTATTCACACTGCACTTAAGTAGAAGTACAGATACTTCTATTAAGAAACAAAATAGACTTTGGCAAATATATAAGTACTGTACTGATTCAACTCCTGAAGTAAAAGTCATAGGTTGGAAGTTGCTACGGGTGGGTGCAACAGCAAAAAGGACAAATTCATTTTTATTGCCACCTACATAAAATGCCTATTATGATAGCTTGCTAATGCTATCTCTAGATTTTACGTCATTAAAAGAATGTTATGTACAGTATATGCTAAATCATCTAATAACATGCACACCTGACTTCTATGTGGGGTTTTTTTCAGATTAGAAATCATTTTTGAAAGTCAGTAATTTGTGTTTTTTAGGAAGGCACAAGACAACACATTTGCTGGAGGCCATGCACCGGGGATATCTTGCTTCACATTCCTCCGTTGTGACTGTTTTCTCTATGTTAAAGTCCCTAAGAACTATGGTTAACTTTGCCGCTCTTCTATTTACATCTGTATGTTCATATGTCATCTAAGGAGGTTGGAAAAAGTAAGAGGCCTATTTTGACTAAATAAAGACCATGAAGTTCAGATACCCTTTTAAAGGTGGGGAAAATCTACTGAACCACAGTAGCAAACTACAGTACAGGTATATGCAGTTTGTTACTTCCATCAGTCTTGTAAGGGTCCATCACCCTTTTTGGGTCAAAATATAAGGCTTTAAGGGGAATCTGTATTAAATTACCTTAATTAAAAAACATATAGCATCAATGATCAGCGCTGACATTATGGAGTGTTTTAGGGAGAAAAGCGGTACCCAAAAATGACAGGCAGAAATACCTCGGGTGACCCTGAGATGATTCAATGCTCTTCTTATCAGCAACTGTTGCCTTGCATCACATGTAATTATAAATGGCCACATGAGCTGCGGCTGAGGAGCCAATCAGATCGGAGCTAGCATGTCAACCCGAGACCAACTATCTCCTGGCTTTGACAGCACGATTTTACCTCCACAATTCAAATCCCTGTTGCACGCTGCAATCTTGCAGCAACTCGCTTCATGTGGCCCGAGCCTTCTGACCGTTTACGGTCAACAACAAGCATATGGAACTCCGCATCCCTGTCGCACTCAAATAGGCGGTCACGTTGCGAACATTTACAACATTTTAGTGAGATGTTATAACGACGTTTAAAATGGTTTTCTTTGAAGCTGGAAAAGCAGGAGGCCACTTATCCAACAGCGAGCCTGATTGGGAGTGTATATAGCATTCCTTCCGTCAGAGCTACCAAATTAATATGGAAAATTAACAAGTCTAGATTGTACTAACGGCTTTAAGCATCGAGTTACAGTATGTTTACGTATACTGAAACGTGATTATATCTCACAAACTGTTTTTTAAATTTTGCTGGGTGTGCGTGGCAATGCTTAAGTTGGTTGAAACGAACCGTTGCCCCTCGATGTGAATTCGAGTGTTCTCAAAGTCCGGCCTTCGTGGCTCCGCGAAAGTCCTCAACGTTGTATACTTTCGACGACTTCCCTCGTCATCGCGCCACGCTCCCGTCTCGGTTTATATCGTTCGAACCGACGGGAAAACGACTGTTTTACGGGCTGCTTTTATTTGGGAAACACACACGACAGGCAGCCATTTTAGAGTCTTAGCGAACTAGTGTAGCAGACAATGGCTGGCCTACTACGTTGTGAACTAGTTAGGAGGAGGGAAGGAGACGTGGGGGGGAAACGACATGGCGCTCGTGTTGTAGTATGATTTTACCTGGCTTCTAGCTAGCGGTTGCCCGGCACTACCCGGGCTCATGGGCGACGGGTGATGGGTTCTTTGTTGCCAAGCCGGATTGCTGCCTCCGTACTGACCGCTAGCGCCCATGTCTGCTGCTCCCTTGCTAGCTCCCTCCTGGCTAGTGTAGTCGCTAGACGGGTAGGTGGAATAAGCCCGGGTGGAGCTCGGGGACGTCAGGAGCTTATTGAGCGTCGGTGTGGATGTAGGCTGCGGGTTTCCAATGTTATATCTCTGGTTATTGTAAGATCCAGCCATGGCCGTGGGTCCTCCCGCTGGTGTTTGCTGCTTAGCAGGCTGCCCCCCAGCTGTCGGCGCCTGGCTACTGCGAGGCGAGTTCATAGCGTACGCCTGGCCAGGATACGGAGTCCTGTTTGGGAACGGGCTGTAACTGTTGAACTGGTGGTTGGAAAAGTCGTGCGAATTAGGTTGGTAAGGGTCCATGATGTTGCCGGGCTGAACGGCCGGACCCGCAGCAGCTGCCATGCCAGGGCTTTGTTGTCCGCCATGTTGATGAAAAGGGGCCCGACTGTAGTGCTGACTGTATCCGTACGACGGAGGAGGGAAAGCGGGGTTGTGGTGGTGCACCATACCCGGGTGATTGTTTCCCTCCGGTCCAACGGTGTCATTCTGGTTATTATTGTTAGCTCTGGGCGGGTTCCCATTGCCGTTCTTCATCTCAGGCTCCCCTCCTCCTCCTGCATTTCCAACGTCGGCGCCGTCCTGCAGATCCCCCCGGCACGGCGATTCCCCTTCCAACCCCGGCTGCTTTTTGTCGGACTGCTTCTCCCCCGGTACCGTGTCCTCCTTGGGTTCTCGATCCGGCTTTTTGAGCTCGGAAGGCGGGCTTGTGTTCAGAGTGGCGGCGCTGGCGACCTGAGCGGCCATGATATACCCCCACCTCTCTCCCTCTCTCGGCGAGTCAGTCACAATCAAAAGCTAGCATGGAACATGAATAATTGTTTAGAACCATTTCTCCCGGCGCCGATTCATCCCCACCCGCGAACCGGACCGAATCCGGCTGCCACCCCTTGGTTCCGGTTCCGTGAGTGGGTTAGAGAGCTGGCTGGCGCTCCATACAATGCGTAAAAAACCGAGAGAAATTGTTGTGGGAGTTATGTTACTGAGCCCGGGTAGAGGCAGGGAGCGAGCCCAACCAACACGAGGCTTCGTTAGATACAGCCATTTTACTGAGCCGAGCGGGGGATGCAAAACCCGGACCGGACCGCACCCTGCAAGCAAGGACGGACCGGATCTCCTCAGTCCTTATTGTCTTTTCTCCACTATTCCATAGTGCGAATATCTTACATGACGCGGGAGGAGTATTTAAGGTCCATACAAGTTTTGTACAACTTTTAATCGATCACACATCATGCACATTGTTGAAGTCGTGTAAATAATATCTGGAGTCTGCTCACATGTTTGAATAAACCCTGTGTTTTCCTTCAGTCACCACAAATATATGACTGTTTTCATGTTTTTTTAACGCAATGTTTTTTCTGTATTCATGCAACCCACACAGCAGAAGGAGGAAGCCTTGCAGCAATAGAGAGAAGCAATGCACATTCCCTCTTTTCCCTCCCTCCTCCCCTCTCTGTCTCAGTGCTGTGCAGTGTGGGGGATGGGAACAGCAAGGCGGTAGCTCTTTGCCTCTCTCACCCCAATAACATTGAACCAACAGTCAGCCAGACCTTATCTAGCAGCATGGGTGAGAGGGATTGAGGGGAGGGTGTTAGTGCAAGCGTGGACAGTTTCATAAAGTACGGAAAAAACACAACTCTTGCGTGTTTGCCTTATCCTTCGTAAAAGCAAAGACTGTGGCATCCATGAAACGTAGATCAGCAGGGGAGGGGTGTAATGAGAAGTGTGTGCGTGTGCTAGACTGCTCACTGCTGATTAAACGGATGAAATGTACGAAATATACAAAAGTCTTTTTAAAATCAAATGTGCGATCATAATTCCATTTGTTACTTGATAACTGTTCCTATGTTTCACAGACACACATCTTCCTATCTGGGGCTAAATGGAGAGAGGGTAGGGGGGAGGCAGGAGGTACCAATGAGGAGGCATAGTTGATCACATGTGCAAACATCGGAACACAATTTAACATTGTGCCTGACACACCCCCACAATGCACGGATGACTGCAGGCGAGAACAACTTCACGTTCACCACGTTGCAGTGTCATTTTGCAAATTATTTAGCTCATTTAATGACGCATGAAATGTGTATGCTGTATACTTTTTTTTGTAAAATGTGAATGTGTGAACTGCCTTTAAGTATTTGAAGGGTGGACTTTTAAAATACAATTACAACAGCAATGGTGGAAATACTAAAAGGAGAGTTTGAGCGTCTTCCATCCCAAAGAGCAGACACAGGGCCAGTTGTGCAGAAACACATTTAATGTGGCTTCCTCTCCCCGCCTGACTTAATTTTTATGCTCTGGCTGCAGGGAAAAGCTGGAGCAGCCCTTCAGAGAGCAGACTCCACCGTTTGTGAGCAGTCGCCTGCCACACGCTGGAGGAGAGCGCACATGCAATCCCATTCGACACGTTTTCGCAAAGCATCCCAATACATTGCAATCACATTTCATTCAACATATTTAGATCAAATGTATATGGCACCCAGTGTCCTTCAAATGTCATTCTTGTGTACGTCTTTGCTTCCATGGAAGGAGTCACAAAGTAAGCCAGTTAGGTTGTGTGTAGGCATCATTTCGCATTCTTCCATTTAAAGGTCCTTCAATTCCTCCTCCACTGTCTTTCTGGTGGCTTCAAGGTACTGCTCTTGAACTCCAAGTGTGCTGGAGAGCCAGCTGTTAAGGCAAACGTTCACAATTTTCAGCATTTATTCAAACATTTTTGCTGAGGACCATCATGAAACTCAAGTTAGAAGGACAGTCAGCTTGCAATCCCGTAAATGGTGGGGGTTCATTAAACAACATGAGTCAGCGTTGAGTCATGAAAGTCGCTAGAAAAGGATACGAGCCAAATTGAAAGTCTGCCCCGATGGCAGATGACATCATGGCCTGAAGATTCCTCTCCTCCAGGTCTCCAAAGCAGCAGCCGTTGGCTTTGTCTACCGCCCGCAATACCCGCATCATACTCTCTTTGTCCTGCATTCACATAGCACAATCGTCTCAACTTCAATCAGCTGATGGGTGAGGAGACTGACACATTAGTACAACGGGACAAATGTGAAAGCGTTACCGTAGTAACCGGATCTATATCAGACCCAAAGTTAAAATCTAGTTCCATTTTTGTCTTTAAAGTTACACCGCTGAATAACAGCGGTTACTATGGTAACAATTACTTTCAGAAAAGCAGTGTGTGATTTCCGTCATTCACAGACATCTCGACGACCGTGAACAAAATATTCAACAGCAGTTATTGGCATTTTGACATATTTTTCTTGAACATAATTTACATTCTTTCTAGGCTATCAGTGTTATAACAAGCATATAACATTTTTTTTTAAACAGTGAATTAAAGTGATTTTTTTTGGGTGTATATGTGCTGAATGGGTATTTTCTGGCTGCTAATGACAAGAATAAATAGCAAAAGACTAAGAACGATCCAATTTTCTACTTGTATTCATTTTTAATAATATAAATATTATGGCACCTCTTGTACAAAATACAATACATATGAAGGAGAAGGGAGATTTTCAGCAATATAATCACTACAAATGTCTGGGCGGAATATAATACCTGAACATTGAGGGACACGAACGAGACAAGGCTGTAATCTTGAATGACCTCGGCCAGCTTTTCATTTAGATGGCGAAATTTTTTGAAGAAGGGATCTGCAGCCAGGTGATCAAGGAGATACGTCAAGTCCATAACTTCAGTGTAGAAGTCCAGGTTGAATGCTGGTCAAGAATAAAGACACCGAGTGAGAAAATAATACCATGATGGAATTGATAGAGCAAAACTGCCCACTCTCTAAATATGACAAACGCCCCTGAATGACCAACGTTATTTGTTTTAAACATCCCACTAAAGCAGGGGTGTGAAACTGATTTTTGTCGCGGGTAACATTGGAGTTACGTCTTCCCTCAGAGGGCCACTATGACCGTGAAACCACAAAAATGTTGAAGGGTCTCATACCATTAATTTATTGTTTAGTTTTTAAATCAGTCAAGTGAGTGTGAACAGGGTAAAATTATTGCAAACTCTCCATTTTATTTATTCCACATGACCATTTGACATATCGGTACAGATATAAACAGGCATTATGAAAGTTGACACACATGATTTGCTTTCGCGGGCCATATAAAATGAGGTGGCGGGCCGGATCTGGCCCCGGGCCTTGAGTTTGACACGTGCATTAGTCATACCAAAATTCCGTTTTCTTGACACCTTCAGTGTGTCTTTTTTTCCCCTAACATTTATTCTAAACGGTTGACTCTGTTAAGTGCGCGACCTCTGCGTACTCTGAGCCCTTCAGATTAACTAGTTTGCTTTGTCATTATTGCAACACTGAAGTGGGATCAACCTAAACAATGGGTGTAAACAGAAGATGGGAAAACACACCCGATATTGAGAGAAGCGGACTCACATTCAAAACAGTAAGACTCCAATGCTACCATATAAACTGTCATTAATTAACAAAGTCAACCTTTTTTCACATATTAGGAATGTTGAACAACAAAACTGTTAAATTAATACTAATCTGTAAACTAATCTATTGATTATTTCTCACAATTTTTCCCCAAAGTGTTTGTCCTCATGAGGTGCGTGTGAGAGCTAAAGCGACCCCAGAATGGTTTAGTTTGATAAGAGGGCTACAACCCTTGACTTATAGCCAAAAAAAGGAAGCCCTCTGCTGGCTACAGTCAAATAGTACCGTTGAATTTGCCGTAATTGCTTCGGGATGCTATTACGGTAATCAAAAACAAAATCAATATAATTGAGCTTCACAAATATCGTCAATACGGTGGGTCTGGTGGTCAGCACATCTGCCTCACAGTTGTGAGGTTTGGGGCTTGAATCTCAGCTCTTGTCTTCCTGTCTGGAATTTGCATGTTCTCCGTGTGCTTACGTGGTTTTACTCCGACTTCCTCCCACGCTCAAAAAACCTGCATGGGAGGTCATTTGATATGCTTAAATGTCCTTTAGGGGTGCGTATGGTAGTTTGTTGATATGTACTCTGTGACTGGCTGGTAACCAGTCTTGGGTATATCCCATCTCTCACCAAAACTCAGCTGCCCGCAGCTTGCTCGCGACCCTAATGACAACAAGCGCTATGCTAAATGGATGAATGGATATTTTATGACCTCAGTTCAACCTCGGAGGTTTAACAGTTCGTACACACTGCCCTCTGATATTTTGCTTTTTCACAAGAATACCTCCACAACAAACTTTTCGTCCTACCTAGTTTGCCATACTGCTCAATCAGGTCCATCTTGGAGAGGATGTTGACATGAGGGAGCTCAACATGTAGCATGGTGGACAGCGAGGTGCACAGCACAGAGATGAATTTGGCTGGGTCCGCACAGTAGTGAGAGTCCACAAGGTGCACGCATGTTAGCTGAACACAAGGGAAAAAAATAAAAGCAACCTCTACATCTGATAACTTCAGATGCCATACCAAATTTTAAGATGTTTAATGCAGTGTTCCCCAACCTTTGATGAGCCAAGGAACACTTAAATTAGAAAAAGTTTATGTAATGATCTTGACTCAATAAGCACACACATTTTTAGTACTTATCTAAAATCTGCCTGAACATAAAGCTATCATTCAAATATGTGAATGGCAACGGATAAACGACCGGGTTAATTTGATCCTTTGCAATCTAGTGAAAGAGCATTTGATGATTCTGCCTGTCGTTCTACATTACTGGCATGAACAAAAGAAGCACAGGCTGAATGGACTCACCCTGAAATTCCACTTTCCCAATTGCAAGAATATATTTTTCACTGAATTCTGGTGTGTGTAGAGCTCCACCTGCCCGGGGCAGTCAAACAAGAAGTAACAGTCCAGGTGTTCCTTCAGCTTATTTTCCAACCAGTCCAGGTTTGCCTCCACATACTCCATGCAGTAGAGAAGCCCGCCATTGGGCCCCAGCTTCAGGGCATCCATGACATCATCCAAAGTAACCAACTCGGAGATATCCACGGCACAAGAGTACGGAAGTCCATCATTGGCCGGGTCCATGTTTACCACAACTACCTTGCGTCCGAGGTGGGTAAGGAACTCCTGCATGGCCTGGCAGTACGTTGTTTTACCAGAACCAGGCGGTCCGATCACAACCTGGCCGAAACGCAGGAAATTGGTTTCTCCTTTGTGCGCAGACATGCCGTAGCCAGAACACATATGCCGTTAAGAGTTTGTTTGTTTGTTTTTTGTTTGTTTTGTTTAGCTTTTTCTAATGCATCCAATCAGGTAAGAACCGGTGATCCGGTTAAAAGAGACATCCCTATATTTTACAGTTGCGGTATGTATAGTAGTAAAAAGCGGACGCAAAACGAGTCAACAAGCACTAACCAGTCAAATATACACCAGAAATAATCATTTAGATGCGTAGGGAACACTGACAAATTAGTAATAAAGGCCGGTATAGAAGTTGCGAAGTTAAAAGGATGAAGGAACCCCTAGCTTCAGGCCACAGTGGCCACCTGCTGCCGTTCAGTATTTGCGTACCGAGCAACTAGCCGAGGTGCTATCGTCGAATACATCCGGGTCACATAAACACAAGATTCAAAATAAAAGCCTATTGAAAAGTGCTATTAATCTCAGTAAGTACTACAGATACATTTGCCTTATACTCTGTCTGTAAACTTAATATTTTAACTATATGGGATGTATTATGGATTTATGATGAATAGTTAAATAAAATACAGATGTTGTTCCACACATAATTGTAATACAATTGATCCATTTTATGTAACAGAACACAATATAATGCAGAATTTATTTTTAAAACATGTAAATGTATGTGGACACTGGACAAGGTCTACGCAAACGTAGAGAGAACGTGCAAACTCTAACTACCAAGCATGGAACCGAGATTGAAACTGTGAGGCAGATGTGCAAACCACTCAGTTACTGTATTGCGAAGTTTTTAAAAAGGTTTACTGCCGAATAAAAAATCGAGAGCACTCCTAAAATTTATTTTGTAACACCAGTTTCTGTATAGTGTATATATATTATATATATATATATATATATATATATATATATATATATATATATATATATATATATATATATATATATATATAAAACCCTTGAGGACTAGGGTTTTGAGACCTGTGCGTCCACTCCAACATCTCACTTAAAACTGCTCAGAGGTCTGTACTTGTGTAACTGTATAATCCCTATTTTAAAAAAATGGAATCATGTAATTTATCATTAAAAATAATAATACACAACACCACAGGAAAACAGTGAGGGTACTCAATTTTAATTATGTAAGGCTTAAAAAATAAGACTAAGATGTAATGAATGCTGCCAAAATTCACACATCCATCCATCCGTCCATTTTCTGAACGGCGTATTCTCACAAAGGTCGCGGGCGTGCTGGAGCCTATCCAGCTGTCTTTGAGTGGAGGCGCTGTACACCCTGAACTAGCATACATAGACAACAACCATTCATTCTCACATCAAACAAAAATATACAGCATTTGTCATCTCCGTGGCCCAACGCTGCCTCCAGACTGCCAGCCTCTGTATTTCATGCTGATGTTTGGTTGGCGTCTGAGCAAAGAGTCCCCCATATCAACGTCCTTGGGTTCATCATAAATTGTACTTATATGGAAGTTTCTTCTGGCCTTTTTGCCAGGATATAGGGGTAGCTTTTCACCATGATAGCTGTAGAATAAACACAATGAGTACAATGAGCAATAAGAAAGAAAGAGGTTCATCACTTTCTATTTTGAAACTTACCCAAACCCGCGTTTGCAGTGTGGATGTTTGCCTTCATTCTCTAGGGCATCAGGAATCCCAGCTTGACTGCTTCCCAACCCTTCACCGTCCTTCCAGCCTTGCTTCTCCATTACGCGGCGGCCAAAGCCCTAACCAAGCAGGAGAAATGAGTAAAACGTAAAATTCTACAGCAAACAAGTGGGCATAAATTGTAGTTGAATCTCATACCTTAGTGAACCTCTCAAAACTACCAATGGCATAATTGTGTGCAGATCCATCTTCAAGACCATCCCTAAGCCTTTTCTCCAGTCGCATCCGGACATAGTCCCGGGCGTCCATGTCACCACCGTCTGGAAAAGAGATGACGCCAGTTTAAGAAATTGTGTTTGTGTTAAATACACTTTTGAGAGTACTTGTGGGACAAATGTGATAAAAATTTGAAGTCAAGCAAGCCAAAATACCTTTATCATAGTAGGCGCTCATGTCAACATCCCAATCATCTGCTGTTTGCTCGTCAAAATCTGAAAACAGTTGGACAGAATGAGACAAAAGTGGTTAGTCTTTTTTTTACTTGTATCAAGAGCTTCATGTCTGGTGGTAACTTCATTTACAAGGTTAATTTGTTGCGTGATCACGTTCAGAACTCAAAACAGTTACACCTCAAATCATCTTTCCCCATAAAAATGAACAGAAATGCTACTAATGTGTTCCAGCCCCCCCCACCCCCCCAAAAAAACCATACACAAAATAAGCAGTTTTTCATATTAAAAACAACACTCTACAGTATTGTACTTTATAAAAACACATTGTACAGTAGTATGATAATTATATAGAATTGAAAGAATCAAACAATTCAATGAGCGTTGTGTGTCAGATGTTGGTCTTGGCCACCAGAGGGCAATATAATAACAAACAGGATTGATGATGTAACATAACACTGTCAAAAGCTGCAATTACAAGTTGTTTTTTGCTGAGGATAAAGAAAATATGCCTGTTAGTATTGTTTAATTGTTAGTCTCAGTGATGAGAATGACAGTTGAGAAAACAAGTCACAAAAACAAACTCGTCGATGGCGGGGACTAAAACTTGTATGCAAATGCCTCACAGATACAGAGCACATTAAATGAGGTAAACAGGCATGAATGACATCATGCCCCTGGCCAATTTTGCGCCAGCTAATGCTAACATCAGTGCACGTCCATTGTTAGCAGAAGGAGGACTTAAACTTAACCAATAAAGGAGCACTACACATTAAATGGCAATGCTACACATTAGATGGCAATGCCACTAAACTCTCATGGACACACACAAAAAAGGCAGAGAAACCCTCTCTTCAGACACCGCCACATTTGACGGGTTGTAAATCACTTAACAGCGCCCCACTTTTACATTCCTGAACGATTTACTCATTGCGCGGATCACCCTCACTCTCCTCTCTTGCTCGACCGCGTCGCCGAGTTCTTTATCTTTTGAAAAACACTGGGCCAGTGGACCTATATGAGGCAGTTAGGTTCGATACATGTCTAATTATCTTTGTTTTATGTTTAGTTCAACAGCAAATTTCAACAGGGGTTGGCAATAACCAGCCTGAAGCTTGCACTTAGTCTATTATTTCAAGATTTACTCACTATCTTCCAAATTGCTGCTTGTTGCCAAGTTCGCTGCCACAATCTAAGTGCTCATATCTCACTTTTTTGCCCACAACAAAGCCAAATAATCAGTTTATGTAAAAAAAAAAACTTGCAGGTTGGGTTGCTCATAGGTCAAGATACATACAAACAGTACCATCAATGTTGTGCTTACCTCCTTCTTCTTCCTGCCAGTACTGGGCATCAGTGTAGAACACCAAACCCGAGCCGCCTTTTTCCCACTTCAACTCAATTTCTTCTTCAAATAGCCTTTCTTTGCTTCGCTCTTGGCTAGTCACATCCTCATGCAATGCTTCATGACGCTCCCACTCCTCACAGCAGTCATCATCCTGCAACCAAACGAGAGATTTGTGTGAACTGGAATGCAATCTGGATCAGCTCAGCATAATATATTTCATTACACGGTACATTACAATTTCTGGCCAACATTTAGATGGCCTTTTTCAATCAGATTAAATTAGAGGAGATATGGAAGCATCTGCACAGGTTAAATGGAATTCAACATATTTTGTACTGCTGTAAAATGTGGATGTGGATGAATGACAACTTCCAACCCGTAACACATTAGAAATGTTCAAATCATTTATTTGACAGGGAGATTGGTTTAAAATCACACCTAATAGGAAAGGCAAATTTGTATTTTCAATGTATCTACGCTAACACTCTATTTTAAAACACTTGAAAGTCATTCATCTACTGTATTTTTTCCTCAACTCTTTTCGTCTTTAATAATGAATTTCTACAGCAAATGTACCGTATATGAGATTAAAGTGTTTTCCTTTCAAATGGAGTATGAGTACAAGTACTTCACTGTTTATCTGTAAGTATCTCCGCATGGCTTACATAGCTCATACAAGAAAGGGATGTCAGGCAAGTGAAATAGTATCTGAGAATTTTCACAAGTACAGACATACAGTACTGTATCGGCATCTATACTAGCCTTGATAATGTCCGAAGGCAGAATGCTGACTTTGTAAATAATGAATGTCAAGATGACGGGTCAGTTGTGTGACGGTTTACATTTGACTTGTGTTTAAAGCATTGTCACTGTCCCAACAAATATTTTAAATAATGGCGCTGCTGTCATGATCTAATTAGCTAAACGGGGAATACTTATAGCTGAGGCATTCATCAATCAACTTTCTATTCTCCTTGTCCTCACTCGGTTGACTTTTAGTCTTCAATTGGGAGAAAGACGGAGTATCCTGAGAAAGCCCGCATGGGGAGAACACCCAAAAAAGGAAGGCAGGAGCTGAGATTCAAATCCCCAAAAATTAGAAATGTAAAGCAGACAAGCTAACCATGAGTGCACTGATCCACATTGTTCCAAATTGTTAGGAAATTAAACAAATTGGTAGTTGACCAGCCTCGTAAAACAGATATTGGACATTTCGATGTACTTCTGGGAGTCATCATGAAAAGAAGGATGCATTTCAAATTCAGCACACATAATAAATACTGAAGTCTTGAGCTTACATCATCTTCATTTGACTGCATGTCCTCCTCTTCATCTATTTGTGGCTCATCGTTCTCAGTTGTCTTGCAGCAGTCATCCAGATTTCTCTGTGCTGATGTTCGAGCGGCCAAAGTGCCTGGCCCCGATATCTCATGGCCAGCGGCTGTTAAAACAGTCTCTTCTGTGGCCGCTAGCGTGCAAGTGTCCTGGTACTGAAAAGGCACGTTGCCGTAGCGACGGTTGGAGCAAGTCTTAGGGAATTTAAGGCCCAGTTTGCGGATGAGGCGGGGAGGCAGCCGACACGACTGGATGAGTTGTAGGAAAACTTTGACTGATGTGCCCACATTCCCATTCTGCATCAGAGCGGGTGGATTAAGTTCTGATAAGGTTTTGAGGTCGGACAAGGTGAAGTGTTCAGTTTGGGACATCCGGTGTCGCTGCTCAAACCTCGTCTTATACGGGAACTGATTCTCATCTGGAAAGAGAAAGAAAAAGCTTGTGAGTTGATTGCAATAAATGGTGGTACACAAGAGACTTTTCACATAGGAAAATGCTCAGTTTTGATTAACCTTTCTATATATTTATATATAATATATATTTATAGTGCGTGTGTGTGTGTGTTCATGATTGTGGTAATTAAGAGTTTAGAACCGCACTGTTTACAATAAGGACCACAGTATTTGTAATTCGGAATCACTGACTCAACCTTTAATCTGTTAGATGTTTGTTTTTAAACATTTTATTTAGATACCATTTTGTTTAAGTCAAATTGACTTGCTTGTATTTATGCTGAGGGGTAATGTTACAATAAAATATAAAATAGGCAAAATGCCACATTGGTCCCCTTGAAAGGTGCAAGGAAATATAATAATTATTATTGCAGTTATTAGTCGAATTTCCCCTTTAAGGATTATAATAGGTACAGTAAATTAATGTAAAACATACATTTAAAAGCATTATAAACAGCTCCCAGTACGACGAAGTGCAGTTCATGGATGGCTTTTCTTTGTTGTTTAAATTACTCAATTGCTTCACACCAAATTTCAACACAAATTGCTCAGTTATAAGGCGTAGAAAAAAAAGTAGTGCGTTTCCGGTAACCCGACCGACCGAGAATTTCTACCTCGAACAAAAAACGTTCCAGTCGGCATTTTTTTCAAACCTTCTACATTTTTGTGTAATAATAATAATAATAGTACTGTAATGCCCTTCAATAACGGGGAGAAGGATGCACGCAGTCGCTGATGCAATTCGTCGCTTTTTAATAAACAAAACAAGCAATAAACACACGCATTCAAAGGAGTTGCTGTTAGCCACAACTCACGCTCATGTGCTCCACACTCAGACTAACTACCGGAGCCAATATTCCCCAACCTCGCCCCTCCCTTTCTATGACGTCACACGAATACAAGAAACAGATATTACAGTACATTTCATTTATACGCGCCTTTCAAAACACTCAAGGACGCTTTACAATCAAAACAAGAACAATAAAACCACAGACAAAATTATAAATAATAAAAGGAAAGATGTTTACATCGGTGCAAACTCGCGATATTCACGTTGAGCATGCGCGTCATTTGCCGTCGTGTGTCAACAACATTGAATCATGGCGCGACGCGATCTCCGAAAATAGTTTAGACCGCGTTTTGTGTGTTGCAGTCTAGCATTACTACACCTTGTGACGAATATTTTATTCATAAAGTTACCATGCTACAACCAGTAAATTATAGAATAACCAATACTTTTTCATAATATTTTTCACAACGATTAGCCTACAAATCTAATGACCAATTTGCCATGTAATCGTGCCTCGCGTCGTCCGTCTCTCGCTCTCGTGTTTTGTGCATACGTCACTGGTGAGTTTAGTGATACGCCCTTCGGAGATTCATACGAAAAATCAGACTGGCATTGCCATTTCTTAAATGACGTAATTAGTAGACCTTTGTGAGTTTTTAGCCGCCATCTCAAACTTTCATCCGCGATTCCTCAATTTGCGGACTAAAATAGCAACCCGCATACGCACCTATCTGTTGCGTCCCCAACACTCAAAACGAAAGTAAATTCGAAGAAACACACCCACACACCACAAACACACAGAGGCACAGTGAAATCGCGTTGACCACACAGTCAAGTCGTGTGCGGTGACTTTAATGGTTAAACTATGTTTCGTACCGTAAAATGACGCCACGGAAACGACACGCTACGGTAACTATTGTTACGTGAAATCCTCAGGGTGCCGTAGTTTTTGTTTGTTTGTTTGTTTTCCTTCGGCGGCGAGCGGGGGTTTCAATGTCTCCTTGTTTTATGTTTCATGGTTATTTTGTTTACATTTATGATGGGGGCGTGGCAAAAATATTAAAAAAAATAAAAACATTTGTCCGACCTACCGACCCTATGCCGAAATTTCATGTTACCGGAAACACACTACTATTTTTTCTACGCCTAACTTGTTTAACGGTGGCACACGTTTATTCGCATTTGTGGGCACTGATGAATGCTCTTTATGTATTGAGGTAGCTTCAATTCAAACAAATGATCTTACTGTTAATGATCTCACCTCGTCATTACCCATTTGCGGGGAAAACAAGACTAACTTACCATTGTGTTGTGAAACCTTCACTCTTTTAATGACACATCTTCTGGACAGCCAGTTGCCCTTGGAGTCGATCCAATGGTTTCCTGCGTACATTCTCACCAATCTGTCGGCGTGTTTGTTGTGAACGGAGACGACACAACAGCAAGTTTTGGCTGTCTGTTTTGTCTTTTTGCTGCAGTTGTCTTGAGCCGCTGCTGATGCTAGGTCGCTACTACCGGACGACTTATCTTCGTCGTCTTCCTCGCTGTCTCCGCACGTTTGAGATTCCCGGTGCACCTCTGGCCGGTGGCGATAATGAAAACAGATGAAGCCCCCGCTCTCAATGAACTGACTGAAATAATTCCGGAGGTCCGCCGAGTGAAAAGCAGCAGGAATGTTGCTGACAACTAAAAAGACGCCATGTATGTCCGCCATGTTTTTTTTCGTCAATATTTATTTTAAACCACGATGAAATGACGACACTTCCGTGTAAACCCAGTAACCGGGTATGACGCACTGCAGTATTCGAGGAAGGTGGAAAGTCTGACTAGAAAACGTGCACTAAAACGCTACTATGAGCTGGGATGCGAAGTCGGAGAAAAAGGACCCTGAGTTTACCGCCCGACTTCAATGGAACGTCACTCTTCAGTGGTGACCCATGGGACATACAGACCAAAATGGCAACATTCACAAGATTATAAACATTGATGCATTCATTTATTTATTTATTAAATTTATTTAGTTATTCGAACTAACTTCACGTTACACCACGTGATTTGTACTGACTTCGTGAAGATATGCCTTTATCTCCCTGCATGAAGTTATTTGATGAATGAAATGCTTTGTAGGGAAGATATTATGTCATTTATAATAAATTAAGTACATTATGAGGAAGGTTTGCTGAAGGCCAAATGTGTTGTGATGAATCAGAACAACAAACAATTTATCGGAATCAGCCATCTTTGTTGTTTACATTCGTCTCGAGCACTTTGAGGTCAGAATTGGGACAATCCGATTTCCCACTTTCAATGAATGCAGCACAACCATGTGATTGACCACACGTTAATAATTATTTATTTATCCACCATTTCTATCCTCACATGGGTCACGTGTGTGCTGGAGCCTATCCCGGCTGTCTTTGGGTAGTAGGTGGGGTACACCCTGAACTGGTTGTCAGACGTTCACAGGGCACACTGAAACGGAACAACCATCAGCACTCACAATCGCACATTGGGGAAAATTTAGAGTGCTGCCGCATGTTTTGGGAAATTTGCGGGAAACCTGAGACCATGGAGAAAACCCACGCAGGCACGGCAAGAACATGCAAACTCCACACGGGAAGGCTGGAGCCGGGATCAAACCCACAACCTCTGCACTGTGAGGTCGACGCACTAACCACTCGATCACCGTGCTGCCCCAATCCAATCCATACAATACATATTTATTTCTATGGCGCTCCCACAACAGCTGGAACAAAGGCCTTTATAGAACATTTAACACAAAATACAGTGCTGTGAAATAGTATTTGCCTTTGGGTAGTAAAGTTCCAGTGAAAATGTTCAACATTTTGGAAATGTTAACCTGTCATTTTAAAACAATACTGTACTAGATATACTGTAAGCTAACATTTTGTTGAAAGTTCATTTATATATATATATTTTTTTTTATGTTTATTTTTTTTTCCTTTTCTTTCCGCCTTTCAAAAAGATGACCAAGAAATGTATTCTACCAGAGTTCATTAACCCAGCGGCTAACGCTGTGCTTGGCCTTCACCTTAGCGTTTATCGGTGTGTTTTGATAGTAATAGGCAGTAAAAATGTACTCATGTGTCTGGACCCTGACATCACTACAGAGCATTTACACTGCATCACGCTTGTCTTGTGCATTAGTCACAACTACCATACATTCTAGAAGTTCAAAGTTAGTTATTAAGCATGTCCAATAAACTTCAAATTCATAACTTGCACCAAAACCAATTTGAATGGTGAAACTGGAACGATTGAGTAGATGCAGGTTAGAAGAGAGGTTTTATTTCTCATTTCATGACCATAGATAGTAATATTAATATGTCATAACAAAATGTAAGCAAAAAAACCCACTTAGGGAAATAATTATGTGAACCTACACACAGAAATAATGGAAAGTCAAGCCAAAACGAAAACACCAAATGTTTTCAATGATTGGAATGCTGATTTGCATTTCACTTTGCAAATATACTTTCCCTCATCACGCTGCAAACACAATGTCCGAAAAATCAATTTATATGGCGTGATGAAATTGATGGGGGTTTTTTAAACAAAAAACACAAACATGATTTTAGTTAAGTAGACCTGCTTCCAGAAAAATAAACAAAGGCTTCTTTTTTAGGTCAATTAAAAAAGGAAAACATACAATATACACATTTATCAAATCCATCGGAAAATACAAATACCTGTACTTTTCAGAAGACCAATTCCTAGCCCATTTCTAGATTTAGTTTTTTATCTAATCTAATTATGAAATTTCTTGAGATGGTGAATTTGGGTCTTTTGGGTCAGTGTAAGCTGTTAACATTATATATTATAAACTATTGTTACTGTTATGCGGTCCAAATTCTCAACAATAATATCATGAAATATTTCACTGTGTGGAAGTAAATTCCTGCGATTGGCTGGCAACCGATTCAGGGTGTCCCCCGCCTACTGCCCGAAGACAGCTGGGATAGGCTCCAGCACCCCCCGCGACCCTAGTGAGGATCAAGCGGTTCGGAAAATGGATGGATGGATGGAAGTAAATTCATATGAGTTTTTCCACTATAACAATTTTTTTTTCATGATTTAGTAATTTTGAGATTCACCCATATGCTAATCAAATGAATGAATTCACTACTTGGAAAATGGATTAATGTCCATTAAACCATTGGGACAATGCACAACTAAAAACATGGATTTAACTTTATAAACTACTGTGTATGCCAACAATGACAGTGAGTCAGACCCAACTACCATAATTACAGAACTATTTTTGAGATTAACAAAAAAAAATCAGGTGGCTTTATTGTCATTATTAACGGAATGGAACCCCCCCAACCGCGCCTCTCGGTCCCCTTTGCCTTACTGACCAGGGTCGGGGGGGCATGAAGCCAAGCAAATGACCCTTTGTCACAACAGTACGCCAAGGTGAAGTGTCAAGTCCTAGACATGGCGTTCACATCATCGTGCACTAACAAGAGTTCATTGACCCGATTGCTTCTTTGAAACACAATAAACTGTACATTCATAACTACACGACATGTATTTGATAGTATTATATGTGTCTTGTTTCTTGTTTGGAATAAAATATTACTAGGAAATTCAGTGGCAGCCATTGTGTAATGTATCTTCTCACATGAATATTGTATATTCACTTCAGCAGTTGCTCCACTTATAGAATGAAGGACATTTTTATTTAAACTTTACAGTCAGGGAGCAGATAAGCGTCTGTCCTCCGTGTCCGTCTCTGCCTGATCCCAACGTCTATAAACAAGCGTCTTATCACAGACATTTACAATTGTCAGCATGCTTGATCAAGCCCGATGGCTGCAGAGTGTATTGTAGGGCATTTCAAGAAACGCATTAAGGACGTGTGTTTTTTCCATTTCAAGTGACAGCCCTTTGTTTTGAACTGTAGCACTACACTTGATGAAAACACACAGTTTCAAATGAATTGCATAAGGCTGATATGATTTGTCAAGATTCTGACATTTTCTTTGGCGGAATGATTGAAGAGGCTAATGAACTAAAACAAACATGAGGTAGATGGTATTTAGTCTTTTAATAACACTTCTTAACAGCTTCAACTGACCTTGACTCCATGAAGGTTACTACTGTACGCCAATTTCATGTTATTTTCTGATTCATTTTAAAATAATAATAATAATAATAATAATAATAATAATAATAATAATAATAATAATAATAATGTCGTAATCTGTGAGGTTTTAAACAGAGATTGGGTGAAAGAAAAGTGAGGCATTAGTGGAAAAAATATCATCCCTTCCTCTCATCAGCCATCCATACATTCATTTTCTTCCACTTTTCTGGTTTTGGGTCAAAGGAGCACCATGTTAAAAATAGGAAATCCCAGAATTCCCTCTCCCCAGCCACTTCATCCAGCTCTTCCAGATGTTCCCAGGCAACCAGAAGACATACTCTCTGCAGCGTCTCCCAAGTTGTCTGCAGGGCCTTCTCCCTGTCGGACGTGCCGAGAACACATCACCAGGGAGACATGCGGTAGGTATCCTAACCAGACACCCAAGCCACCTCGTCTTGCACCTCTCCATGCCGTGGAGCAGTGGCTCCATTCTGAGCCCCTCCCAAATAACCGAGATTCTCACTTTCCACTTGTGAATGCCACATTGTTATCCCTGATACACCGCCACAAGTTACTTAAAACTGTGTACTGCATTTAAAGTACAAATAGACAAATGATCTGAATGTAATTTCAAGCGGAATCTGCCTATAGTTAATTAAAATTTAATCCATCCATCCATCCATCCATCCATCCATCCATCCATCCATCCATCCATCCATCCATCCATCCATCCATCCATCCATCCATCCATCCATCCATCCATCCATCCATCCATCCATCCATCCATCCATCCCACTTACCATCATTTTAGTCAGTACTTTCTCACATTGGCAAACAAACAGCATGAGTAAGAAGTCATTGTTTATCATACCATCCACAGTCATGGTTCCCTTACATAAAATATACAAATCGGCCAATTTTGCACATGCGTTTATAACACAAACAGGAACAAACCTAAGTCAAAATCAACATTTACAATTGTGAAGAAGCAAGAGATGTTTGTGTTATTGTGCTTCTTAAGATATGATTTGAATGAATGAGTCATTACTGGCACAATGCAAAGTGGCGTCGGCTGTCTATGGGAATTGATCACTCTGATTGAATGTTAGCGAGCAAATTAGTGCGTGAGATAGAAGTAGACGATGAGATGCTACACAAAAGCAAAGCAATGAAAAAGAAAGGTATTATCTAGCCAATTAAAATCAGCAAAAAGTTGTTCAAGTCAAGTCATCTTTATTGTCAATTTTTCATATTCCTGCTTGATGATGCATGTGATGAGCATTGTTCTGGATATGTGTGAATTTCATTTCATGACACCTTCATTGTGGACTGTATGATAAAGAATGATTCACCCCTGGCCACCGTTTGCCAAAATGTTGTAATCACACACCTGACGAGAAGAGTATGTGTAGGCTTCAGGTGTGAGCCTACCCTACAAATACTGCCACTGAGTATCATCTCCATGTCTGTCTCCAGAGGTTGGGCCCAGTGATCCCT